>JAMXBD010000404.1:600000-1033868 GCA_024138025.1 Combretum micranthum | reverse complement strand
AGTTCTGGGTCTGTTCCGGCCATACTCATATCAAAAATATAAAAACTAAAAACTTAAGAATTACTAATGTGAAGGTTTTTGAAATGAGCACATTTTTTTTTATATGGTTCGAACCGTATATCGAACCGTACCGAACCGTTTTTTTTAGGTTCGAAAAATTAGTGAATCGAACCGTAAGGTTAGGTTCGTTTTTTAAAAATAACCGAACCGTTATTTTAGGTTCAATTAGGTTCAGGTGACGAACCGGACCGAACCGTACCGTGCCCACCCCTAGCTGGAATGACAAATCTTTCAAGTTAATTAATGCATTGAAAAGTCAAAGTTGTTGTTGAATTTGCTTCTCCATCGTTGGCAACTATAGCCGCCTATATAAGGCTATAAAAGGACATCATGTCCTTTTGGTTTTGCATAGAGAGGACATACGTACACGCATCAGGAGAAATATGTGTGTGTATGAGCCAAGATAAAAATACTCTCTTGAGGAAATTTTGAGTGTTTTGTGTGAGAGAGAGAATATTTTGGGGAGTAATAAATAGTGAGGATTAATTTAGAGTGTTTTTAAAAACACTTGAGTGCCACTATTTTTAGATTTATCTTATTTGCATCATACCTCTAGAATATTATTCTAGAGAAGTCTCTCTCTTGTAAGCCCGCTATTTAGTGGAAGAAAAATTTCGGAGTTGGTCCCGTGGATGTAGCCTAGATTTAAGGATGAACCATGTTAAATTTTTTAGTGTCATATTATTTATTTTATTTGCTTTTCTCGTATTTTTATTTATCAGTTATTTGCCTCGTATTTTATTATTTCTGCTGCACTAGATACCCAATAACTGGTATCAGAGCTATATTTGGGTGAATATATCTACTCATCATATGCTTTGTGGTTACCACTAAATTGTGGATCCTCCACATAAAAAAATAAGTCAGATTATTATTCATTTATTTGAATCATAAAGGCGAGGACGAGCAAAATGATATATTTAAATGGGATAAATTATCATATATGGAGAAGCAAGATGAAAGATCTTTTGTTTGTGACAAAGATGCATTTATCGGTGTTTGGTACTACTAAACCCGAAGACAAGACAGATAAGGAATGGGAGTTTGAGCATGAGCAAGTTTGTGGATTTACCCGACAATTTGTTGAAGACAATGTGTATAATCACATTTGTAATGAAACTCATGCAAGGACTTTGTGGAATAAATTAGAGGAGTTGTATGCCTCTAAAACCAGCAACAATAAATTATTTTACTTGACAAAGCTGCTTCAGATGAAGTGTCGGGAAGGTACATCATTGGCAGATCACTTGAATAATTTTCAAGGAGTTATGGAGCAATTATCAATGATGGGTATAAATTTAGACAACAAAGTACTTGCTCTTTTAATTCTAGCCTCCTTACCCGAGTCTTGGGAGACTTTGAAAATCTCACTTACAAATTCTACACCCAACGGTATAATAAATATGGAATTTGTCAAAAGTGGAGTCTTAAATGAAAAGATAAGACAAAGAACATAAAGGTCTTCTTCATCACAAGAAGAAGTCTTTGTTGCAAAATCCAGGGGGAGGTGTCAGTCTAGAGGTCCAAGGTTAAGGGACATAAGCAGAGGAAGGTCAAATAAATATGCCAATGTTCGGTGCCATCATTGTAAGAAAAAAGGTCATATTAAGAAGTTTTGCCGGAAGTTCAAGTAGGATCAAAAGAAGAACAAATGCAAGGAACATAAAAAGATGGTGGCAGTGATGATGAACAAGGAAATGTTGTCGAGGAGTTCAACCTTGTTTATGATGATAATGATATGGTTAATTTTGCAGTCTATGAGACAAGTTGGGTGATTGATAGTGGTGCTACCATTCATGCCACATCTCGAAGAGAATTCTTCTCATCCTACACATCATGTAATTTTGGTGTTGTGAGAATGGGAAATGAGAATTTTTCTAAAATTACAAGTAAAGGAGATGTTTATTTAGAGACAAAGAATGGCACACAGCTAATCCTAAAGGATGTAAGGCATATTCCATATATGTGTTTGAATCTGATTTCAATAAGTAGGCTAGATAATGAAGGTTTTTGCAATACCTTCTACGATGGTAAATGGAAGCTTACTAAAGGTTCTTTGGTACTAGTTAGAGGAAAGAAGTACTCTATATTATATTTTATGAAAGCAAAGCTCTCCCAAGATGCTGTGAAATTGTGGAGAATGATAACATAGTTGACTTATGGCATAAATGTCTCAGTCATGTGAGCGAGAAAAGTATGACTCATTTGGCCAAAAAGAATGTGTTACCTGGATTGGATCAATTTCATCTAAAGAAGTGTACTGATTGTTTGGCAGGAAAGCAAAACAGGGTTACTTTCAAAAGTTCCATTCCTTCTAGAATGAAGAATGTACTAGATTTAGTACATTCAGACTTGTGTGGGCCAATGACAAAGTCACTTGGTGGTGCTCAATACTTTGGGACTTTCATTGATGATCATTCTAGAAAGACATGGGTATATCTTTTGAAGTCTAAAGATCAGGTATTGAATGTTTTCAAGCAATTTTTGTCTCTAGTTGAGAGGCAAACTGGCAAGAAGTTGAAGTGCATCCGAACAGACAACGGTGGAGAGTACATTGGACCATTTCATGCTTATTGTAATGAGCATGGTATTCGGCATCAAACAACACCTCCAAAGACACCACAGTTAAATGGCTTGGCTGAGAGGATGAACAGGACTTTGAAGGAGAGAGTCAGTTGTTTAATCTCACATGCAAAGTTACCAAAGATGTTTTGGGGTGAAGCTTTATTAACAACAGTTCATGTATTGAACCTTTCACCATGTGTCCCTCTACAGTTTGATATTCCTGAGAGAGTATGGTCAGGAAAGAATTTTTCTTATGATCATTTACGGGTGTTTGGTAATAAAGCCTTTGTGCATATTCCAAAAGATGAGAGGTCGAAGTTTGATGTTAAGACACGATAGTGCGTGTTTATTGGCTATGGTCAAGATCAGTTTGGCTATAGGTTTTATGATCCAGTTCAGAAGAAGCTTGTGAGAAGTCGTGATGCGGTGTTTATTGAAGATGAGACCATTCATGATATAGGGAAATCTCAAAAGAATGTTTCCAAGTCTAGTAGCAGTACAACAGACCTAGAGATGATACCTCCAACGATGGTCCCAAGAGACGTTGGAGATGAAATACAAGATGATCAGTTTGAGACAGGTGAAGCAGATGCTCCCCTTGAGTTTCCATTAGATGACTCTGATGGTGATGGTGTTCATGATCAACTACAAGCTTCAATTAGTTCTCTAGAATTGAGGAGATCTACTAGAGTTTGACAACCCTCTATTAGATACTCGACAGATCAATATGCGTTATTGATTGATGGGGGAGAACCAGAAGATTTTGAAGAAGCAATGGATGATGAACACAAAAAGAATTGGATTGAGGCTATGCAAGATAAAATGAGGTCCTTGCATAAAAATGAAACTTTTTAGCTGGTAAAGTTACCAAAAGGTAAGAGGGCTTTGAAAAATAAGTGGGTATTCAGGATAAAGCATGAAGAACACTGTTCCCAACCACGATTAAAGCCAGAATAGTTGTCAAGGGATTTAGCTAAAGGAAAGGGATTGACTTTTATGAGATATTTTCGCTAGTGGTGAAAATGACATCCATTTGAATAGTGCTAGGGTTAACAGCAAGTCTCAACTTGGAGATCGAGCATATGGGTGTGAAGACTAGTTTCCTTCATGGTGATTTAAAGAAAGAGATATACATGGAGCAGCCAGAGGTTTTTGTTGTAAAAGGAAAGGAGGATTATGTTTGTAAATTGAATAAAAGCCTATATGGCTTGAAATAGGCACCGAAACAGTGGTATAAGAAATTCGAATTAGTCATGAGGGAGCAAGGGTACAAGAAGACTACTTCAGATCACTGTGTATTTGTGCAGAAATTCTCTGATGATGATTTCATTATTTCATTGCTCTATGTGGATGATATGTTGATTGTTGGCCAGAATATTTCTAGGATCAACAACCTAAAGAAGCAGTTGAGTAAGTCTTTTCCTATGAAAGACTTAGGGCCAGCAAGACAGATTCTTGGCATGAAGATAACCAGAGACAGGAGCACCAAGAAATTATGGTTGTCACAGGAGAAGTATATTGAGAAAGTACTTCGAAGGTTTAATATGGACAAAGCTAAAGCGGTTAGTTGTCCTCTTACTAATCACTTTAGGTTAAGTTCCAAGCAATGCCCTTCTACTGAGAAAGAGAAGGAGGAGATGGACAGAGTTTCGTATACTTCAATAGTTGGAAGTTTGATGTATACCATGGTGTGTACACATCCAGATATTGCTCACTTAGTTGGAGTAGTGAGTTGGTTCCTTTCAAATCCTGGAAAGGAGCATTGGGTTGTAGTGAAGTAGATTTTTAGATATCTTTGTGGTACCTCCAAAATGTGCTTGTGTTTTGGAGATAAAAAACTTGTTTGGTTGGCTACACAGATACAGATATGGCTGGCAATGTTGACTCAAGAAAGTTTACATCAGGATACTTGATTTTATTTGTTGGGGGGAGGGGGGGGGGGGGAGGTGGTGGTGGGGTTTGGTTTTGTCTAATGTGTCATGGCAATTGTCACAAGTCGTGATGCAGTGTTTATTGAAGATGAGACCATTCATGATATAGGGAGATCTCAAAAGAATGTTTCCAAGTCTAGTAGCAGTACAACAGACCTAGAGATGATACCTCTAACGATGGTCCAAGAGACGTTGGAGATGAAATACAAGATGATCAGTTTGAGACAGGTGAAGCAGATGCTCCCCTTGAGTTTCCATTAGATGACTCTGATGGTGATGGTGTTCATGATCAACTACAAGCTTCAATTGGTTCTCTAGAATTGAGGAGATCTATTAGAGTTTGACACCCTGTATTAGATACTCGACAGATCAATATGCGTTATTGACTGATGGGGAAACCAAAAGATTTTGAAGAAGCAATGGATGATGAAACATAAAAGAATTGGATTGAGGCTATGCAAGATAAAATGAGGTCCTTGCATAAAAATGAAACTTTTTAGCTGGTGAAGTTACCAAAAGGTAAGAGGGCTTTGAAAAATAAGTGGGTATTCGGGATAAAGCATGAAGAACACTATTCCCAACCACGATTTAAAGCCAGAATAGTTGTCAAGGGATTTAGCCAAAGGAAAGGGATTGACTTTTATGAGATATTTTCGCTAGTGGTGAAAATGACATCCATTCGAATAGTGCTAGGGTTAGCAGCAAGTCTCAACTTGGAGATCGAGCAGATGGGTGTGAAGACTACTTTCCTTCATGGTGATTTAAAGAAAGAGATATACATGGAGCAGCCAGAGGTTTTGTTGTAAAAGGAAAGGAGGATTATGTTTGTAAATTGAATGAAAGCCTATATGGCTTGAAATAGGCACCGAGACAGTGGTATAAGAAATTCGAATTAGTCATGAGGGAGTAAGGGTACAAGAAGACTACTTCAAATCACTGTGTATTTGTGCAAATTCGCTGATGATGATTTCATTATTTCATTGCTCTATGTGGATGATATGTTGATTGTTGGCCAGAATATTTCTAGGATCAACAACCTAAAGAAGCAGTTGAGTAAGTCTTTTGCTATGAAAGACTTAGGGCCAGCAAGACAGATTCTTGGCATGAAGATAACAAGAGACAGGAGCACCAAGAAATTATGGTTGTCACAGGAGAAATATATTGAGAAAGTACTTCGGAGGTTTAATATGGACAAAGCTAAAGTGGTTAGTTGTCCTCTTACTAATCACTTTAGGTTAAGTTCCAAGCAATGCCCTTCTACTGAGAAAGAGAAGGAGGAGATGGACAGAGTTTCGTATACTTCAACAGTTGGAAGTTTGATGTATACCATAGTGTGTACACAGCCAGATATTGCTCACTTAGTTGGAGTAGTGAGTTGGTTCCTTTCAAATCCTGGAAAGGAGCATTGGGTTGTAGTGAAGTAGATTTTTAAATATCTTTGTGGTACCTCCAAATGTGCTTGTGTTTTGGAGATAAAAAACCTGTGTTGGTTGGCTACATAGGTACATATATGGCTGGCGATATTGACTCAAGAAAGTTTACATCAGGATACTTGATTTTATTTGTTGTGGGGGGGGGGGGGGGGGGGTGGGGTCATGGCAATTATGATTACAAAAATGTGTTGCCCTCTCAACAACTGAAGCAAAGTTTATTGCAGCAACTGAAGCATGTAAGGAGTTGCTATGGATGAAAAAGTTCTTAAATGAACTTGATTTCCACCAATAGAAATATGAGTTATTTTATGATAGTTAAAGTGCAATTCATCTTGGAAAGAATTCCTCCTTTCATTCCATATCAAAACATATTGTAAGATATCACTGGATTAGAGATGTATTAGAGAAGAAGCTACTACAGCTTGAAAAGACCCATACTGATGAAAATGAATTAGACATGGCGACAAAGATTCTTTCAAGAAATAAGTTTGAATACTGTCGATTAGCAGTAGGATTGGTGGAGCTCTTCATGTAGTCGGGAGGAAAAGAATCGTTGGTAAATCCTCCTACATAAGGGACTATATTATTATTATTATAAAAATATATATATATCGAAGTCAGCACGCGATATTTTAGCAGTGGAGAATTGTTGTTTTCATCTCCTTGAAAGATGCAACTTGAGACAAACAATTATGTGTTGGAATGACAAATCTTTCAAGCTAATTAATGCATTGAAAAGTCAAAGTTGTTGTTGAATTTGCTTCTCCACTGCTGATAATTGCAACCGCCAATATAAGGCTATAAAAGGACATCATGTCCTTTTGGTTTTGCATAGAGAGGACATATGTACACGCATGAGGAGAAATATGTGTGTGCATGAGCCAAGATAAAATACTCTCTTGAGGAATTTTGAGTGTTTTGTGTGAGAGAGAATATTTTGGGGAGTGATAAAACAATGAGGATTTATTTAGAGTGTTTTTAAAAACACTTGGGTGTCACTATTTTTAGATTTATTTTATTTGCATTATATCTCTAGAATATTATTCCAGAGAAGTTTCTCTCTTGTAAGCCCACTATTTTAATGAAAGAAAAATTTTGGAGTTGGTCCCGTGGACGTAGCCCGAATTTAAGGGTGAACTACGTTAAATTTTTTGGTGTCATATTATTTATTTTATTTGCTTTGCCCGTATTTTTTATTTATCAGTTATCCGCCTCGCATTTTATTATTTCTGCTGCACTAGATACCCAACATTATAAAATATAGATAATTTATTATGCTCCTCGTACCAACAATAAAAACATTTTCATTATATGTCAAATATATGATTTTATCTAATATGAAAATTTGTACTGCTAATATATTAATTATTTAGGATATTGTTTTCCCTAAGCTATAACTGATTACTTTTGAGATATAGGTAGTTTGCTATCTTCATTTGCACACAGACATCTTCATTTGCACACAGACTACTTATAACTATTTTTATTATACCTACTCATGATATATATTCTTAAAGCTTTATTGTTATTTAATTTATTACTACTAATATTATTACTATTATTATTATTATTCTTTTTAAATAAAATTTGTAAAATTATCCCCTCTACATAGGTTGCACTCGGCATTTCTTAGGGAGATTTAAGATAGTATAATAATTATATTTATTTTGAAATATGACACAGGGGCAGATTCACCGTGATGTTTCCTTCCCTGCTCTCTGTGTCTCGGGCAAGGTCAAGGAGAAAAGGGTTGATCTTATCCCTCTCGTTTAAAGTGATTTTATTAGACAAAACAACTATCCACTTGACATTCACCATAGCTCATAGTCTAGCCTACTTCTATAAATATTAGTTTTTCTTTTTATTTCATTTTATTTTTCTGTTGTAATTCTAAATACCATCTTCTTAGGATTTGTAATTTCCCATGACTATCACTTTGCGGTATGGGTCATATGGAAGATAATGTAAACATGATTTGAAGATTTCTTAAACGACTCTCAAAATGTTCAAAAAAGTTGCTTACTTGATGATGGATAACTCTTGATCCAACAAGCTCTTCCTCGATCGTCTGGAATGAAAATTCAAAAAGAAGAGAGAGAGGGATGATGTCCTGGTGTGGTTGCGGGTAGTCTTGACATCACTCTGCTGGAGAAGGAAAATGAATACAAAATAAAAGAGAATGACGCTGGACGGTGGCTTGTTGGCTGGGTCCAGAAAAGGAGGAGAAAGATGGTGATGATGTGGCTTGTAGGGGGTGATCTTCTTAGCCAGAAATGTTCGTGGATGATATGTATATTATATGTGTATGTGTTTGCGTGATGCGGCATGGCCTCCTTTGGAGCTCTCGGTGAGGCAAAGAAATAATAATAAGATAGAAAGAAAGATGGATAGGGAGAATGAGAGATAAATGGTGTGGACATAGCAGCCTTTAAGAGTAAAAGAAGAAGAAGAAGTTTGTGGGGGGACATATGTATATATGTATATATATAGTTGCGTGTGGCAGCTTGGCCGATCCTTGCTTCGGAAGGCAAAAAGGATAACAAAAGTGTCAGGAAATGGGCATTAATTTAATTGGAAATTTGTGGGTAATTGGTTTGTCATTTCGTTGTAAATTTTGGAGTAGTTAGTAATTGATTTTGACGATACTCTTTTAAGTACAACCCCATACCCACCTGCTTGATGGCTAATCATTGTTTGGATGTTGGGCTTTGGCAGCGGAAGGAGTCTTCACGAAAAAGAGAAGATGAGAGTGAGTTGATACAAGCCTTAATTAAGTTGAACTTTTGCAATCAGCAATAAATGAACTTTATTTGCCAACATCGTTTTCTTGACTCTTGTGGACAGCAAGAAGAATATTTGAGGAATACAAAGTGAACAAAGAGATCTAGTGTGAGGATATTTATCCCATAACATTTAATGTTAAGATATTGCTATATCAAGGATATCTCTAGCCTATTGACTCTTTTTTTTTTCCTATGCTTTTCACGGTCATAAAGAGGAGGCAGGAGCTTCACTTTCTCAATTCATTAGTAGTTACACTTTTAGAGTTTCATACGGTGAAATATTTTTCGTAATTGCTCCTTCATGGATTTTTTTTTTTTTTAACCTGGAAGGAACTGGCAGACCCCTTGTATTTTTGTTTAGGCTCATTAATGTCGATTCCGCTTCTAGTTGTAGATGAAAACGGAGAAGGAGACAAGGGAAACCAAAAATATATGTTTCCCTTCCTTAAGGAGTTTATTAAGCTAGGACAAAATGACATCATATGGCATAATTTATTATAAATTTTATTATTATGGACACTTATAGTTTATGAAGTAAAAGCCAAGCGTACATTCTTTGGCTTGCATTATTTTGAATTTTGTACTCTTTAATATTAATAATGTAAGGTATGTAATTCCTTTTTTTTTAAAGTTTTTTCAAATACATTTTGAAAATCGTTCATAAGTGTTTAATTTTAATTTTATTATTTACCTATCTTTATTATTTTATTTATTTATTTTTTTAAGATTGGCAAATTTGTATTCCGGAATCTTATCAGGTATGTTATTAGTCACTAAACTGTAGGCAAAATAATTTATAAATTGTCAGGTATTATTTTTTTAGAAAGAAGAAGAGGATGCAACTTGTCTTGTTATATAACTTATGTCCCTCTTTTTGTAATTTTGGGTGTCCAGCAGGTGTAGGATGTCTTCCATGCGCCATATTATTAATACATTGGCTTAGTAATATAGTTTTTTCCAATGTTTTTTATGAAAAAAAATTCCGTAGCCTCCAAGTTTACATAGATAACCGACAAATACCCACTTTTGGGTATATCTGATATGTATAATAATGAGCTTTTATAAATATGTGCTTTTCATTGTTTAATATATAAAGTTACTTATCTATTATATTAAATATTCTGAATATTATGGTATATTTAAAATATTATTTTAAGACTTTCATTTTTCAGCTTTAATATATATTATAATAAATTATAATTTTTTTTACCAGTTTAAGTTATTAATGTTTTGATATTTTTTGACCTAATTAATAATTAAATTGTCCCTAGTTCATATATTAATCATACTATTATTATTATATCTTGATGAAAATATTTCTTTGATATAGATCTTGTATATGCATATATATATATATAATCTGTAAATTTTTTATTTTGATTACTTCTTTTATTAACTATTTGTAATTACTGATACTTAAATTTACAAAAAAAAAAGATGATTTTTTGGACATTTTTCAAAACTTCCATAAGACATTATTATTCATTTAAAAATTACCAAAATTTAAGTGGACATATAATTTAGGGTATTACAAACACTATAACACAATTGTCCAATAATGGTTTGTACACTTGGTTCCTCAAATCCATAAGGCAGTTGGTGCATTTGTTAATCCAAATGGCATCATCAAAAACTCATAGTGCTCATATCTTATCTGAAAAGCTATCTTTGATACATCTTATGGCTTAATCCATAACTAATGGTATCCACAACGCAAATTGATGTGTAAAAACACGCTTGCTCCTTGTAACTAATAAAAAAGATCGTTGATTCTCAGCAACAGGTACTTATTCTTGATTGTAACTTTGTTAAGCTCTCGATAAGCTATACACAGTCTCATGGATCCATCCTTCCTCTTCACGAACAACACCGAGGCTTCTTATGGCGAGACGCTTGATCTAATATCCTTGATCTAGCAGGTCTTGTAGTTGCTTCTTTAGCTCTTTTGGTTCTATGGGTGCCATATGATACGATGCCTTTGATATGGGTTCTGTGTTGGCTACCAAATCAATCTTGAAGCTGATTTTTCATTTTGGCAACAAACCAGGTAATTCATCTGGAAAGACATTTGGAAACTTGTTGACAACAGGAATGTCATCCAAGATAGGTTCCTCTTTTCCTTCCTCCATACTACCAACATAACTATCAATCTCATCTCTAACTTCCTCTATTAACTCAAATGAACATAACTCGTTCCCTTTCGAAATTGCAGACTCACTAACAAATAGGGCTTTTTTCCCATTTTGCTCCATAAATTCTACCTTCTTATTTTGACTATCGACAGTGGCTTTTGTACGGGATAACCAACTTATACCTAAAATCACTTCATACTTATCCATTTCCAACACTATGAGATCATGGGTAGAAGAACATCCTTCAATTACCAAAGGACAATTTCTTAATATCTCTCTTGTCACTACGACACTACCTATGGGGGTCTTTATCTTAAAACTAGAGTAGTCGCAGTTATGGGTAATCCAATTTTCTTGGCTAAACTAGTCATAATAAAAGAATGAGTTGCTCCAGAATCAAAAAAGGGAATAAGCGGTTTGATGAGCTACTTGTATATTTCCAATGTTCAAGACGAAGTTACTTACTTCCTATTTCTCATTCCAAGGTTCTACTTTCTTATTTTCTAACGTCTACATTCTTTTCCTTATATCTTATGAAAATACAAAAACATTCTTTTCTAACTCCATCCCTTCATCCTTTATCTCCTCGCACATCCATTGCCTGTCCAAGTTATAGATCCTTAACACGGGCATTAAAGATCTAGTACGACTTCTATTCCCATTACCGTTTCCAGCTTTGTTTACAAAGGTTCCTCCAGATGGTCTTAAAGATCAAGCTAAGGCACTCTTCCTTTTGTGGATATCTGTCATGCCCTGAAAGGTACCCTAAACATAGCAGTCCGTCATACATAAAATTAAAGCCTAAGAATGACCACCTCAGTCACGCGAAGGCTTCCATACCATGTACAAGGCGTCTAACACATGGAGGAGACACATCGGAGTGATATGTTTTATATTGATACAACTTGAGTAACAATGTAAAGGAAATACAATTCACTATACTTTAATTACATTTCATCCACAGATTTCACTACATAAACTATTACAAAACATTTCACAAAACCTAGCTAATATCTTCAAGAATTCTTACTTCCTGTCGAAATCCCGAAGTCATATTCGACTCCAACCATCTCGGTCCCTAAGTAGCATTCTTAAGATAACATGTTCATTCAAACATCTATTGGGGTATAAGTTACACTAGCTTAGTGAGAATTCCCTTAATTTCATACCATAACAAGCAAGTTATAAATCATCCATATGCTATACATGAATAAACACATGAGCAGACAATTATGTATGGGTATCCGAAACCCATATACAGAACGGATTTACGCCCTCCGTATCTTGAGTTAGGGATGGTATTGAAAGTCTACACGACAGCTACTAGTTCCCAAGCCCCTCGGCTCATAGCACTCAACTCGGCTAGGCTCACACAAGGAATGCATCCCTAGTGTGCTTTAGTTCCCTATGAATGAGCTCTGATATTGGGTCTTATTATCCAAACGAGTTCTTGGACCATACCGATCGACCTGCGTAGGAGTAGCATGCTACCAAATGCAACATGTCCGATGCAATGCATGACCAATTTAATTTTTGCTTACGTCAAATCATTCATACATTCTTTAGAGTGACCAACCAATATCATACACATAAACATAAATAATATGAACAGTACAATTATCCAATCGAATCATGGTTTCGATATGCTTTAGTATTCTTTGGCATACATACATCAAAATCTCATCGATTATCCCAACCCCATTCATATCGGCTTTTATCTTATTCTTATAATTCTAATGCAACTAGCTACAAGCACAAACAAGGTATCAAAATGAGAAGAAAACTCACTCGGCCATTGGATCACCGGTCTCCTAGTAAAAGTAATCTGGTAGGGAATCGTCAATTTCAAGGTCACCTAAAAAGGAAGAAATACCCTAATAAGTATTTCAAATTAAACTAATCTATTCTATTTCATACAACTATCAAACTCATAATTCTCGTCCTAAGCAGAAATTCCAACTTAAAACGGCCATAACTTGACCGTTTTAACTCGGAATTTAGCAAATTATATATCGATTTCGATCTACTTCGAAAGATTTATCTAATTCTAATATCATATTTAAGTTTTGAAAACCTTGAAGCTTCGAAAGATTGGATCAGATCAGAACAGTAGCAAAAGCCAATTTAGAAAATTGATTTATAAAAGTTCATGAAGTTTCTGCTATCCAAAGCAAGTATACATGCAATATGAACAAGTTACTAACATAAATGATATGTCATGAGATATATATATATATATATATATACATGTTCTTGATAATATTGAATAAAAGAAATTTTTAGAAAACTTTTTCTTTGTAAGACTTTATGAAAAATCAACTTCGAAAGGCTAGTCTTGTATTCTTGACAATCCCCACTTGTTTTTAGAAAAAATCCTTGATAAAATTTATTTATTCTTGTTAAAATTAAGCCTTCATTATGTATATTCCCTAAGGCCTTTTTTTTCAATAAAAAATTCTATTTTACACTTTGTAAACATGTTTTTAAAACTAGTTCATCCCAAAATCCAAATTTTGTAAAAATTGTTTTTGTGGTGATTCCTTTAAGTAAAAATCATTTGATACTTAGAAAATTAAGGCTCAACTATACTTAGCCACTAGGGACTTCATTTCTTTAATAAAACTTTCATTTTTAGTTTGAAAAATAGGGGTTTTCATACCATTACTCAATTATTACGAATTTCCTAAAATAACAAACAACTCAAATTTCCTACTTTATTTCTACTCCTTGTTCTACATATCTTTCTTAGCAAATCCCATCTTAATTTATAAAAACCATTACTTGATGATATCGATAACCTAAACTCTTCATTTTTCATATAAAACACAAGTTTTGGAGTTGATAAAAGGGTTTTTAAGGTATGGTCTTGAAACCATCCGAAATCATAAAATTTGGATAAAACTCAAATTTCATATTTTGTAATTTCTTCCTATTTTTAAGAATCTCTATTAGTAGATCTACCATTTACTTATCAAAAACATCTCCTATTGATACCTATTCCATAAGCCTTTCATTTTCTAAACAAATCTTTCATTTTGGTGTTGAAAAATGGGTTTTTAAAATTGGTCTTGGTTGAGATCCGAATTTACAAAATTTATTTTTGAACATATCTTTTGATAAAATCTATCTAAACTTAGGAAAAATCATCATTTACATATCCTATCTTAAGAGCTTTCCATTTCTTGTATAAAAACTTCATTTTTGAGTTGTAAAACATGTTTTCAAACCATGTCTTGGCCTAAATCCGAAAATATGATTTTTATTTTTGAAAGTAACTTTTGAAAATCATTTTTTATTCTTGTAAAAAGAAGTCTTGATGATATTGTAAGTCTCTGAATTTTCAGTTCCAAGTTAAAGACCCAAACCCTAATCAGAAGTCAACCAGATTTTCCAGAGTCAACCAAACCCTAGTTTACCATAACCACTTAAGTCCGGCATTACCGTTTTCTCAAGCCCTAGAAAACGAAGTTGGAAAAATTAGTTATAATAGTTCATAATAGCTATAGGTTTTATAAAAATATCAGTTTTTCAAAATTCGAGTGTCCCTTGATCCCGATCGGACCCGACTCTTGAAAAACGTGTCCGAGCTCGGAATAGGAAAAAATATTCCGAATATACCGTTAGACTCATAAAAATATGAGATTTCCAAAAATATCAATTTCGTAATTTTTCGGTAGCTAAAAATATCAGATATCGCTTTTATACGTGTATTTTCTACTACCGGTATTTAATTGTCATGTCTACTTTTCATTACACTATTTTCTACTATTCTACACTATTCATCTATCTCTACTTTTTCTTACAACCTATTCACCTATTTCTTACACATTTTCATTTCCAATACAATTTCACATCTTTCATTTCTTACTTTTAATTAAGCAAAAGACAAAAAAATTAATTTTTCTCCTCTCTTCCTTCCAAAGTAGCACACCCCCCAAACCCCCCCCCCCCCCCCCCCCCCCCCCCCTTGATGCCTCAAATTGTTTTATTTTTCAATTATTTAATTAACACAAATTATCTCCCACATTTTCCTATAAATACCCCCTCATACCTTCACTTCTTTCACACCACTTTTATACTAAAGTTACTCTCTCAAAATCTCTCAAGAATTTCTCTCCAAGAAGTTCTCTTTAGCTCATCTCCTTTAGGTAAAAATTCTTCAAGAAGTTTCCATGTTCATCTACTTAGTATGAACTTAATGTGTGTTTTCTAAAACCATGAAGGTTAAGAAAGCAACAATAGGTTCATACTTTGTTTTTGTTCATAATCATAATTCCTCTATGTTCATTATGATTCTTTTATGTTCATGTTAAGACGGAATATACTCAATTTTTATTGAGTAAAATATGTTATTTCTATTATTGATTTTATAGAAATCCAAAAGAATTGATACTTAATCAAGTTTAATGTCGTGTTTCAGGTTTTATAAAGTAAATGGAACGATTTGGCGAAATTAGGCATGAGTTTGTAACAAGCTTCATGGATCAATATCACTTTCAATGGAATGCATAAGTACTCACAATTTCATTCCAAACTCGGGATGATTTGCTATCATTATTATTAGTTTTCTCATGAACTATAGCAATAGCAAACACATTTGGAGGATATACAAGGTTCAAAACTCGTCCAGAACACCCAAAGCTGCCAGCCATAAGAGGAGAATCAATACCAGCCATCTTTTTAGAAGAATGGTCGATATTGGGAGAATCATGGCCGCCGGCCATGGAGCCGGCCATCACGCGTGCACCACTTGTTTAGTGATTAATGGCTGCCAGCCTTGTTGCGACATGTCTCCAGCCATCTTTTATGCGAAAAATACTCTTTATATCTGATGTTTATCTCATATATATAAAGAAGTAGGAGAGAGAAAAGGGATTCATTCTTTATTCATGATTGATTGTTCTTGTTCTTTTTACTCTCAAGAAACCCTAGCTTTTGTTTTCTTTGATCATGAGTAACTAATTACTCAATCTAGCCAAGGATTATTATGGGATCAATTCATCAAAGATTGTGAGATCCAATTGATTTATTGAGTTTATTCTATTTATGAGTATTCATATTTCATCTATTTGAATTGTTAAAATTGTTTTGATTGGTCATTACGAATTAGGCTTATTTGTTTGATTGACAAAGCGATTATTGTTTTTTAGAACGTTAAATCCGTAATTGTTTGATTGTTCCAATATAAGTAATACAATAACATGATTGGTTGCAGAATAAGTGATTGATTTATGTTATGGTGATTTATGATCTAATTTAAATAGTTCATGCTTTTGATCTATTGATTAGAGTTGGTAGTCTCTCTAATTATTAATGCTATTGATAGATTAAATCTTAAGAGCTTATTTAGGGTTGTCTAATCAATAAGGGAATAATTAAAGATTGTATCTTGATTATCAATACTCTAAGGAGAGATAGATTTTCAAGCTTGTTGAAAGTCATAACCAATTTATTCATGAATTAGAATAACAATCTTTGCATCAATGATCATCTCTATGAATTGAACCGTGATAATTCTTTGGTTAGAACTTATTGCTGTTGAATTTACATTAATAAACGTATTTTCTAGTTTTAGAAATAAATTATTTTCTAAATAATCGTTTATACAAAACCCCCAATTTTTCTTCTCTTTTTGCGATTATTGAAATAGAGATAGATTTTCCCTAGTCCCTGTGGAGACGATCCTGCTCACTACTATTTACACAATTTTAAGAGTAGGTTATTTAATTTTGTTGGATTCGACACCCACCAGTTCATAACTATCTAATATATCTATATAGCTATATATACTATTTAGAGCATATAAGCTCATAGTCTTGCAATTTATTTACCTTTCATGCAATTTATTTACTCCAATGCAATTTATTTAATTTCAAGTTGATTTTAAGACTAGTCATTCTAGTCTTAGACTTGTCCTCATCAAGTCAAAACAATTCTTTTTCTTTTCCTTTTTCGGAACTAGTCTTTTCTTAGTCCTGGAGTACCTTGATGAAGCTAAGGTCACAATACTTGATTGACTTTATTATTTACTTAAGCTTTCAAGTTATTATGTTCCTTTATATTTCTATAGTTATGATTCATATTCATGCATGAACATAATGTTTTTGTCTCAACAAAAATAGATGAGGAAGTGTCTTTCTAAAACTAAAGGTTCTTGTTAAATAAAAATAGGAAATAGATTTCCTAAAAACTCATGAACATGCTTGGAAAATGATTTTTCTTACATAAACAAAAGGTTTTATGAAAACTTATCTTTCATCAAGAAATATTCTTTTGGAATCATTACAAAAAACAAAAATTGTCATTTTATTACTTTTTGAATCCAAGTTTTGAAAATAAAACCACGCCTTAGGAATTTAAAGAAATTACAAGAGATTAAATTTAGAAAAAGAATATTCATCTCAATAACTCAAGATCTTTCAAAAGTAAAATAAATATTCAATAGAATCTCAAGTTCAAAGTCTTTTAAAACCTTAATTTTTATAAGTTGAGACAACTTCATTTACTTCATACATTTGTTATGAGTCATTATATACCTTTCAAAAGTTTACAAAATAATTGAAATATTTATCTTTTCAAATGAGCTTTGTTTACAAGAAGGAAAACAAGTGTTTGCAAATTCGTGGCAAATCTGGTCGTTGTCTTTTTGGAACCCAAACGACCTAGTTTTATGAAAATAAGTTTAGAAATGCGTAGATCTTTCCGAGTAGGTAGAAAACGGTATATTATACGTAAAATTCCGAGTTAAATGAGCAAGTTATGGCCATTTTAAGTTGGAATTTCCCCTTATGCGATTTTACCGCGATTTTAAGAAAAGATTAGAGTCTTCAAGAAAAGAAGTTCATGAAATACTCATCTTAGGTATTCTTCTTTCTTTTTTTAGATAATCTCGAGGAGGATTGTTCATATCCCGAAGATTACTACGATTAGTGGAAATCCCGAACGACTCATCCGTTTCAAGAAAGGTGTCATCATGGCTGAGTGAGTTTATTCCTCGTTATTTTTCATACTCTTGATTGTGCTTGTAACATTAGTTGCACTAGAATCTAAGCAAAATCAAAAGGAAGTGTATGATAATATGTTGAAGGAATACAAAGTATATCGAAACTCAATTTGTTTGTAATAAAGTTGTATGTGCATTAATATCTTGAAGTGTTTGAAATTGGTTGATCACTTGAAAGAAGTTAAATGTAACTACTAGACTTTAATTAAAGAAATTATTCATGCACTTCATATGTTGAGTCACATTGCATTCACTACTATACAATTGGTGGGACAAGTGTATAATAGTGGTGGTAGACATAACCAGTATATCATGTAAGTGGCGAGTAGGAGCCGGTAAAAAATTACAAAATTGGTGGCTAGTAGGAGCCTGTAATAACTACATATTTTGATGGCGTATAGGAGCCGGTAAGATCTATAAAAGTGTTTTTAAAAGTTATGGCTGTAACTGGCCTGAATACCCAACCTCGAGTGAAGGGCGTAATTCATTCAACATATGATTCCCGGAAAGTCATATGTCTTGTATGCTCACGTGGTTGTTGCATTTCATATGTTTGAATAATAAACTTGATTGATAATTTTCTTCAAGTATGAATTTTGGGATTTACTCACTAAGTCCATAAGCTTACACCCCTATAGATATTTGTATTCTCACGAATACCTATTTTTGTGCCCGAGGTCTCCCCGTATCCGTGTAAGTTTTATATATTGAAGCTTTTGGAGGAAATCTACTCGAAGATTTAGATTAGAATTCCTTTGAAATCTTTAATGTAGTATTTTGGATGTTGTAGAGATTATCACAATCCTTGGGATTAGCGGGGGTATGCCCCTAAGAAATTATGTAATAGACCTTTGATTATTAATGATATGATATATTTTATTTCTGGATTCTTGTATGTTCATTTTTACTTAGTTAAACTATACTTCCCAAAAGCGTCTCCTATTACCGTGCTTGACGCCTTACATATAATACTAAGGCTTTCGCATGACTAAGGTAGCCATCCTTAAGCCTTGATTTTATATGTGGCGGGCTGCCACGTTTAGGGTACCCTTCGGGGCGTGACAGATATACATCCACTAAACCTTCATTTTTTCGTTAAAACTCCCATTTTGAGACTTGGAAGAGGGTTTTTAAATATATGTTTTGTCAAGATACGAATTTCACTATTTTTATTCAAGTTCAAATCTAAGATCTACACATAATATGAACATGAATATAAAAGAAATGCATGGTAGTAAACTATAAACTCATAGATCTAAGCTTTACTCCTCAAAATCATTCATTTATGATATCTATTCCTTAAACCCTTTATTTTAAATAAAAAATACATATTTTGAAGTTGAAAAATAGCTTTTCTAAATATGGTTCCCTTTTTATCCAAATTTTCAAAAATGATTTTTGTTGAAACTAAAATAAATCTTGAGCTTTCTAAAACTTTTCTACTATCATCAAGCTATTATAAGTTATTTAAGAAAATAAATCAAAAGTCTAATGCATTTATGAACCTAAAACAACTAGATCTAGTTTACTGTACTAGTTATAAATGCATGAACACTATGATGGTTATGTGAATGATGAATATATGCATAAATCATTAGCAATAATAAAATAATAACTCAAATAACAAGATCTAAAGCATAAACAAAATCAAAGCTACAAAAAAAGTTAGATCTACAAAATATAACTACTTTTAGCAAGAAAATAATCATGGATAAGGGGAGTATTTCATTTTGGCATCATCATCCTTAACTTTTAAACTTATGGAAGGTCATTTGATACATGAAACTCTCACTATACTTTACCTTTATCATCTATGCAAGCTTAAGAAGAAGGTTTACTCAAAGGATCTTTAAGAATGGAGTGTGGAAGCAAGAAATGGAAATGGGGACAGCTTGTATTCTCTTGCAAGAACAAGGTAAAGAAAGAAATAAAAAGAGGAAAAGAGAGAGTAAATGGTGTAGTGTTTCAAAGAAGGAAAATGTGTAAATAAGAGGCATTAAATAGAGAGAGAGGAGTGTATTAATGTGTGTTAATTAACTGAAAAAAAATAAATAATGGCAGATTTGGGGAGGTGCTGCACGTGAAACCCAATGAGAGAGAGAGGTGTTTAATTGTCTTGTAACTTGATTTTTTGAAAGTGTAACTTATGTTACTTAATTTGCTAACTAAATAAGACTTTAAATCATTAAAATAAAAAAAAGAGGCTATTATTAGGGGTGTGTTCAGTTGTCCAAGCATGGGAATGGAGTGTAAAATAAGTGAAAAAAAACTTGATTAATGTGTAGAAGTGACAATTAAAGTGTACTTGAAGTATGGGTTGAAAAAGTACTTTTTATTAAGAAAATATATAAAATAAAATTAAGAAAAATATTTTTAAATGATTGGCAGAATTTTCATAAATAAAATTAAATAATTAATTGAATTATTTTAGTATTTCAACAAATATATAACCGGCATGATCAAAATACGCGAATATGAGTTATAAATGATATTTTTATAACCCGAAAAATTCCAAAAAATTATTTTATGAAAATAAAAATATTTTTCAAATATTAAATTAATTTATTTTATTTTTAGTATCGGCTCTTAAACAGAAACTGATCCCATAAAAACAAAAAACAAACTAAATTTTGGAAAAACGAAATTTTCTAGGATATATAAAATATTTATCTAAAAATATAAGGGTTTATAAGAATAATAAAATTGTGTAATGAATAGTAGTGAATAGTACAAAAGACCAGTTAATTACCGATAGTAATAAAATACGAATATAATCACAAAATCAGATAATTCTAGTTATCGAAAAATTATAAAACTAATATTTTTGAAATCCTTATGAAAATACGAGTCTGACGGTATTAATGGTATATTTTTTATATCTCGAGCCCCGGGACACGCTTTTCAAGATCTGTATCGGAGATGGTTCAAAATAGATAAAAAAAATTACCAATCTGATATTTTTAAGCGATTTTATATTATTACGACTTACTCTACACACTTAAACTATACCTCAGCCTCTGGGGTTAAGAGCGCGAGATTGCCGGACTTAAACTACTGTATTCCACTTAAGGTTTCCGAGTGATTCTCTAGTTTAGATCTTTGTCAATTTGGAAACTAATATTTTATGTTTATACAACATATTTAATTTGAGAAATTTATTTTAAATTTTATTTTTGTAAGTATTTAATATCTCTTAACGTTTTCAAATTATTGAATTGGGTTTTATTTCCGAAGGTTAATTATTATTTACTTTTTAATAATTTGTTTTTGAGCTCTATATTACCCGATTTTATAAATCAAAGTTATGTATAGAATTTATCGTACGTAATGGTTTTGAATTTGAAGACCGTTGAGTTCTTATTTTATTTTCAAGGAATCTCATTTTCTTAATATTAAGAAATTTCTAGATTCGTTCGTGATTTAGGACTAGTTAAAGTTCGGTTTTAATTTAGAGTCGTTTTTAGAGTTTATTTCGATGTTTATTTTGGAATTGTTTACTAAAATTTTTTGAGGCTTACAACATCCGTTGGCAAAATGCCCAACTGCTTGCAAAAATAACAGGTGTTAGTCGCTTTCATTGGATATTTTAGCATCTTGTGATTCGAGCCTCTATAGAAGTAGCACTTATTCTACAGATGGGGGCACCTCTTTGGGTAGTGCGTCCCCTTACATTTCCAACAGATTATCTGCTTGGGTGCATCCTTCCTTCCACTAGTATTCCCTCTAAAGTTGTTGACAGATCGGAATCTTTTCAATGGATGATTCGAACTTGTTCCATCATAAATTCTCCTTCCAAACACATGAACTTTCTTCTCCATTGTTCTTGCCTTTCTTTTCTTGGCTCCTTCGACTATTGAGCTCTCTCTACCAATTCTGAGAAAGTCTTAATATTGAACTCCTTTAGCTTGACTTACGGATCTTCATCCAATCCACTTAGGAAAACCTATCTCTTCAATTCTTCGTTGTATTTGTATGAGTCTGTTGCATATTGGAGTAGACCATCACACCCTAAAGGATACCATAAACATGGTAGTCCATCACATATGGTATTAAAACTTAAGAATGACTTTCCAAAGTCATGCGAAAGCTTCACACTATATGTAAGACGTCAATCACAACAATAGGAGATACCAGTGGGATGTGTAGTTCGAGATAGTAAATATGGCATACAATAAATCTAGATAAATATCTAACTTCAACATTATAAGAATATGGTCCTTGCATCATCTTAGGGGCATTCCCTTGATAAATCTTCAAAGAACAAAATATCAACTTATTCTTTTACATAAAGAAACAATACTATAACCAAAAGATTCTAAGGGAAATCTATTCTAAGATCTTCAAAAGGATTTCCCTCAAAAGCTTCCCAAAACATAATTTCACTCGGATATATGAAATCATCGGGCAAAAGAATATTGATCCTATGTCAACATAAATATAATGGGGTGTAAGCTTAACTAATCTAGTGAGAATATTCCTGGATTAACGTACTCGTAACAATAAATTCAAAATAGTCATTATACAAGCATATGAAATGCATCAAGCAAGTGAGCAAGCAATATATATGATCTACTAGAATCATATGTTTGAATGGATTTACCTCTCTATTCGGGATTAGGTGTTTCTGGCTCTTTAAAACCATCTTTGAAATCGAATCATGTAGTTTATTCAGGCTCCTACTTACCCATCTTGAAATAGTTCTTTCGGGCTCATATTTGCCCATCTTGCAGACTTGCGGGTTCCTGCGAACCTCACTACTATACTCTTATCCCATCGAGCATAGTAGCTAATGAAATGAGACTAACTATGCGATATGCATGAATCAATTAATATAATTCGTAATATGTTATTAAGGTAATTTAAAAGCGATCATAGAATTTGCAGACACTCCATTATGATAATAAAACGCAATTTAATTAGAACCAATTCATGTCTCGATATACTTAGAATACTTTCAACCAATATTATCATGCATATTCCGTTTTCATCTTTTTCCTACTTCTAGTGCCTCTAGCTACAAGCACAAATAAGTACGTAAAAGTAAGAGATTAAATCACTCAGCCATCCTTACTATAATTCTTTACTCGTAATAGTCCTCTAAATACTGATCCTCCAAAGCTTCATTACCTAAATGAAAGAAATACCCGTAATAAGTATTTTGTAGAAGTTCTACTTGAACTTTCTAACTCTATTATAGTATTTATGTCAAAATTTGGATAGGAGGAAATTTCAACTTAAAATAGCCATAACTTGCTCGTTTTAACTTGGAATTTCACAAATTATATATCATTTTCTACCTACTCGAAAAGATCTATCCAATCATAAGATTATTTTTATCAAAATAGGTTGTTTTGTTCTCGAAACAGAAGGGGACAGAACAGTGATGAAATTCCCAGTTTTTAAAATTTAACTTTTCCAACTTTCCTTCATCCGAAAACCTTTAAACACATACATAGATATTTATATAGTTGAAAAATCCTTTTAACATATATATATATATATATATATATACTCTGCATGATTTTTGTAGTGTTGTCTCAATATTGATTTTTTTCCTTTTTTTTTCTCACAAAACAATTTGTTTTTAAGAGTTTTAAAAGATGAGGACTTCAAAAATTTCCTTTTTAAATTGCTAGAAGGAAAACTTAAAAATTCTTAGGTTGTTATAAGTGAGTGTTTTCCTAATATAATTTCATTTCCTAACTTTTCAAAGATAAAATTTAATTTTTCAAAAACTTGGTCTTCTTGAGATACCTACCAATTTTTATTTTCTAATGGTTGAAAATTAAGGTTTTCAAAATTTTTCTTAAGTCGTTGGTATTGTCCAATATTTGGAGTTGTGTTAAATGTATGTTTTCCCTTCATTTTTATATTCTTCTACTTTTTTAGAAAATAAGTCTACCTTTTTAAAACTTCACTTTCTTGTCAAATTTTATTTCTTTAAGTTGGTTTCTAAAATAGTAAATTGATTTTATCTTGATTTGAAAAACTTACTTTATTCTTAATATTTATCAAGTGGTGGCATAATCCTTTTAGATAAGTTTATAAAAAAAAGCTTTCACAATAAAGAATTATCAACATTAGAACTTAGCAAAAATTTTATTTTAACTTTGAAAAGGGAATAACAATATTAAAATTAAGTCTTGTAGAAGCTTACTTAGTAAGTGATTTTCAAAGTTTATGATGAACCTATTTAAGTTTTATAAAAGATATGGTTGGGTTAAAATCTTGAATTTAATGCTAAAATTTATATTTTTTTGAAGTATTTAGTTCCGATTTATAAAAGAAATGGGCTCCTTTTATTATTTGAAGAAATCTTCATTACTAATACTTTAAAATTTATGATTATCTTGTCTAAGCTTTTGAAAAGAATTTATTAAAAACAATACTTAGGTCTTTTGCTGAAAAATCCTTTGTTAAGTGATAAGAAATTTAGTTTACTTTTCTTTATTAAAGAAAGAACCCATTTTTATTTTTATTAAGACAACAACTATAAAACCTCGAAAATTTTCACATTAGTACACAACTCTAAAATAAAAAGTATGAACTAACTAGCAAACCTAAGTATGAACTAGCTAGTAAACCTATAACTAAAAAAAAAACCAAGAATAGATGTAAACCCCCAAATTTTCGGAATCGGTTTAGCATAAAACCCTAAACCGGAAGTCAAACGGAACCCTAAAGGTCAACAAAACCCTAGTTTACCGTATCCAACTAAATCCGGCATTGCCGTTTTCTTTTGCCCTAGAAAAACGAAGTTGGGATAATTAGCTAGAATAGTTCGTAATAACCATAGGTTTTATAAAAGTTTCAGTTTCGCGAAATTCGGGTGTCCTTCGAACCGAATCGGACACAGTTCTCGAAAAACGTGTCTGGAAGCCCGGAATAGTAAAAATATTCCGAATACACCGTTAGACTCGTAAAAATATAAGTTTTCCAAAAATATCAGTTTCATAATTTTTCGGTAAGTAAAAATAACAGATGTAGCTATTATACGCGTATTTTCTTACTACCGGTACTTTAATTGTCATATCTACTTTACATTACACTATTCATTACTATTCTACACTATTCATTTATCTCTACTTTTTCTTACACCTATTCTTACACTCTACATAACCTATAATCTTAACTTTTTACCTTTCCCATAACTTTATATCACATCTACTTTACATATTACATCTTTTATTTTTCAAAAAGTCAAAAAAATAAATCAAAATCCCTCCCCCATGCATGGCCGGCGCCCCCCTCTCTCAATGCCTCAATTGTTTTAATTTTACTTTATTTTAATCACACAAAAATCACTCCAATTTCCTATAAATACCCCCTCCTCTTTCACTTCTTTCACACCACTTCTTCTCTAAAATATACTCTCTCAAAATCTCTCAAGAATTTCTCTCCAAGAAGTTCTTTCAAGAAGTCTCTTTAGCTCATCTCCTTTAGGTAAAAATTCTTCAAGAAGTTTCCATGTTCATCTACTTAGTATGAACTTAATGTGTGTTTTCTAAAACCATGAAGGTTAAGAAAGCAACAATAGGTTCATACTTTGTTTTTGTCCATAATAATCATATTCCTTTTGTTCATTTTTCTTTTATGTTCATTTATGTTCTTTTATGTTCATAACTATCTACTATATCTATATAGCTATATATACTATTTAGAGCATATAAGCTCATGATCTTGCAATTTATTTACCTTTCATGCAATTTATTTACTTCAATGCATTTTATTTATTCCAAGTTGTTTTTAAGACTAGTCTCTAGTCTTAGACTTGTCCTCATCAAGTCAAAACAAGTTTTTCTTCCTTTCATTTTATTTCATTATGGGACTAGTTTACTTCTTAGTCCCGGGAGCCTTGAAAAAGCTAAGACTCCAATACTTGACTTTATTATCTATGCTATTTTGTCTATTATTATCCTCATAATCATGTTCATTTAGATTGTTGTCCAAAAATTTTATTTTCTAAAGATAATTAAACAAAAGAAGGATTTTTGTCACTTGAAAATAAGTTTATGAAGCATAAAAATATATAAGATAACAAAAATAAACTCAATCATTTTCATGATACAAAAAGAACTCACTATAATTTTATAAACTACTTTTGCTTTGAAAAGCTACTAAAATCTTTATTATTCCACCTTGTTTTTCAAAAGAAAATATTTTGTTGATAAAAATGGTTCTTTTCATAAAAAGATAAATAAGATGAATGGCTAAGGAATTTTTTCAAGAAAAGACCTTTACAAATAGGAAAAGGAAATCTATGATTTGAAAACAAAAATAAAGTTATTCCTTTTCTACAAGAGGAAATAATAATATTTTAGAAACTAGTTTTCTACAAAAAGTTCTTAATTATTCCACATTATTTTTATAAAGAAAACAAATTTTCATGCATGGATGACTTTATGAAAAACATAAGATATAAGAAAAGAATGAGAAATTTCAAGTAAAGATTTTTGCAAAAACAAATGAACAAAGGAATTTGCAAGAAGAATGAATATGAAGAAAAGCATATTTCCTAAAAGACTTCAAAATAGTATTAGAGTAACTTAGAAAGTGAAAATTTTATTTTCAAAAGTTACTTGGAAAGAGATAAATAAAACCAACATAAAACGTTTTTAGAAAACAAGAAAGCAAGGTATTCATTTCAAAGAAATTTACAAAAACAATTTCCGAAAAGCTTCAACCCGACATTGTTTTACCTAAGAAAAATAATTGGACAACAAGACACTTGAGCATGCTTAAATATGAGTTATATAGTTATAAAAAGAGAATTTTTCAACTATATAGATAACTAAGTATTTATCAAATTTTGATTTCTTGAACCAAAGTTGTTTTTACTTGGAAATCCGTGGTGAATTTTGTCGCTACTTTTTCAGAGCCTATATGGCCTTGTTTGTTGAATATAATTTTGGAAATGGGTAGATCTTTTCGAGTAGGTAGAAATCGGTATATTATATGCGCGATTCCGAGTTAAAATGACCAAGTTATGGCCATTTTAAGTTGGAACATTCCTTCATACGAACTTTAACGTTCTTTGACATTGTTTTGTCAAAATTCAAGAAAATCATCAAGAAAAACTCATTGTGGGTATTTTCTTTGGCTAGGTGACCCCGAGGAAGGATTCCTTTACCCCGAGAACTATTACGATTAAGTGGAGTGTGTGAACGACTCATCCGCTTAGAGGAATAGACGACAATGGCATCGTGAGTTTATTTCCATTAAATGCTATACTTGTTGTGCTTGTAAATTAGTTGCACTAGAGTTAGGAAAAGATAAACCGATATGCATGTAAAATAATTCTTGAAAGAATTCTAAGAATATCGAAGCCAGAATTGTTCTAAGTGATTGTTTTAGTTTAATATTGATTTGTGTGAAATTCCTTGATCGCCATAAAGTTGAAAATAATTATGTTATGACTTTATAAATTAATGAACTCATGCATACCACGAAGTGAGTCACATTGCATTGTTGGGTTATTATCCTTGGGTGAGAAGGATAGTAAGCTCATGTCGAAAGCAACACTTGGCGGGAGATCCGAAAGCGATTGCTTGGCGGCTTAATGGAATATGCTTGGCGGTAGATCCGAAAGCAAGGTCAATCAAGTAGATTCGGAATGCTCGACGATGTGTGCTCGTGAGCAAGAAAACTTTTTAATTAAAACTACTTGAATTGAGGTTACGTATCACCAAACCCCGAATGGAGGGCGTAAATCCATTCAACATATAGTTCCCGGAAAACTATATGCTTGTTTGCCCACGTGCTTGTGCATTACATTTGTTTGATTAAATCAACTTGATTGAATCTTGTTACAAGAAGTTATTTATGGAAATAGTTCTCACTAAGCCTATTAGCTTATACCCCGATAGATATCTTTTGCAGTTTCCTTACTTATGGTTAAGGCCACGTGGACCATGCGGACAGGTAAATTCTTTTTGAGTAATAGAAATTTAGATAAAATGTAGTATTTTAGTATGATGTATAAATGCTCAGGTAATAGATTAGTAAACAAAGGAATTGTCCCTAAGTTTGAAAAATCATTGATACGAATAAATGATTATTATGAATCCTCTTATCTTAAATGTGTTATTCATATCTTCTTAAACTTCATATTTCCACATATGGTCCTCTGAAGTTGTGAAAGTACGCCTTACACTTAATATAAAAGCTTTTGGGAATGGCTAAGGTTGTCATACTTAAGCTTTAATATTGAGTGTGGCGGACTGTCATGTTTAGAGTACCCGTTGGGGCATGACAATAGATCAATGAGGTAAATTTAGCTAGATTTAGATATAAAAGCCCGAATAAAAACTTCTTTGACCTTAATTGATATCAAAAATGAGATTTCGTATCTTGAGTTAATAACTCAAGATATAATTAAAAGTAACCTAAATTTTCAAACCCCGAGACATGTCATGCAAATAAAAATAGATAGAAAATAAAAAAGTAGAAAATAAATGACTACCATTGAACTCAATAAAGACTTAAGACTGGAACTATAGATAGTAATGAGCCTATATATAGATTTAAACCAAAAATCAAATATTCCTAGATAGTACTAAATACTACTAATAAGATTTCATAATAGATATCGAAAACTTAAGATAACTAGATAACTTGGTTAAGATATTAAGAGAGATAATGAGTAAATAACAAATTATACTTATAGCTAGGAAACGATAACCTAAAGATCAACCGTTGGGGTTACAAATATACGATAAAAACATAAACAGCTATATAACTAACAATCTAGACTACAAATAAATATTTGGATCACACCATTGTTTTAATTGAGATACTCTTAAGCTATTGGAGTCTAAAATAAAAATTGATCTAATAAGCTTAGAAAACCTTAATTGCGGGAGATAAAATCCTACAAATAACTAATCGCGTAAGCTTTAAACCTAAATATGAACTCAATGACAATCTAGAAAATTTATAGAACACTATATAAATATTTGAAGATAAAAACTTTGAATAAATATCATGTTTAAACTCGTTTAGCTTAATAAAATACCTTAAAACTAAGATAATTACATAACTTAATATTATTAAAATATTTCCTACAACTAACCAAGGAGTTTTCGGTGCAAATTGCACCAAATTGATGGAGATGATTTTCTTGGAATGAGCTAGCTGAATTTTAAGTCCTAAAGCAACTAATAAGTCAAAAACAACTTTCAAACCAATTAAATGGAGCTATGTAAGCTTAACAATTAATGCATGGACATCTCTTGAAGTTTGGCTAAAATTCTTGGAGGAATGCATCACATATCAGCCAAAAAAGAAATCAAAACCATTACTACTTTACCTCTTCTTCTATATATATTTATGTATAATAAAGAACAAGCAAACAAAGTTCATTAGTTACCAAAGTTTCCAGATCAAATGAGCTCCCAAATAGCAACTAAACCAACCTAAAAAAAATCCAACTTGTCCTAAACACCCAAGCTCATATCAAAATAAAAACTCCATTAAAACGCATAAGCTTGGGCTCAAAACGTAACAAGGTTAATTGATTTGTTTTTGCTTGTTGTTTGTTAAAAACAATGCTTTAAACTGACTTTTGATGATCATAGGATCATTACCCAACCAAAAACAAGCTTCGAATTACATCGAACAAGCTCAACAAGGTAAAATTTGAAAACCCTAGTTGTACCTTTTTTTATTCGAAAATCGTGGATCATGTAGGCGTTTTGATGTTTAAAATGGATATTTGTGTAAAAGGATCTTGTATAAGCTCATAGGAATCCATTGGAGGAGCTTTGGATGCTAGAAAATGGCCGAAATCGGCCTGGCTCATCGGGGGAAGATGAATAGTACATCGCCCCCAAATGAGCATAGGAGGAACACGAGCGTGTTTCACCTCGTGTACCTCTCGGTAGCCATTTTTATAAAAAAAAATTTAAAAATCGATTTACTTAGACCAAATAATATAGTAATTATTCTTAATGTTAGTATTATTATTTATATTTATTTATTATATATATTATTAGGAATGTTATTATTATTAGTATTTTAGTAATTGTAATTGTTGAATATTGAGTTTAAAATTAAAATTTGCAATATTATTAAATATATGATATTTAAATAATATTAATATTATGATGTTATTTGTAGATATTGATATAATCATTATGAATTATTAATAGTATTAATATCATGAAAAGTCTACTACTGATATACAACTACTATCACTAAAATCCATGATATTTTATTATTATATTTATTAATATTATTATTGCCATTACCATTAATATTAAAAGTATTTAGATTAATAATATTGTTGGAATTATTGTTTTAAGATAATACTATATTTAATATTAATATTAAAACCAAAGTTAAGCTTAAGATTATTTTGATATTATTAAGAAGTATTAATATTACTATTAGTATTAACTTTAATATGTATGCTTTTTTAAGTACCATTAATAGTATTTATATTAAGAGTATTATGAGTATTGCTAATAATAATAATAATAATATAGTAGTAGTAGTATGTAGTAATAGTAGTAGTAGTATAATGGCACAAAGATAATACCACTAAAATTTTTGAAATTAATTTTAAATTTATCAAATCTTAATATTACTAATTTTATTGTTGTTATAGATGAACTTAGTATATTTTACAAGAAAATTTAGAATTATGGTAATTATCAAGTATTTATACATACATATAACAATGGATATTTAAATAATCTAAATTTTTGAATAAAATGATATCTTTACATTACAAGAAAATTATATCAAGAAAATCAACAGAAAATCGATAATTCTGAACAATAATGAATAAATACGAGTTGCTATAATAAATCAAATAAGGAACAATACAAAAATAACAATAATAATAACTATGAAAATGAGCTAACTAAATATCAAATTTTCGAATACCCGATGAATATATATAAGTATCAAACAAGATCAAGACAAGAAAAATGAAAATAAATATGAAATAATACTTAATTATCATAGGACTACTAAAGGACCAATATAGTAATAAAACAAAAACCCAACATCAATATAAGACACTTAGACACTCATAGGAGTTTAATCATATAGTTTATGTGACATTAATGAATATATTAATCATCTCAATAGGTGACCTGGGTACTTGTAAGGATTTTCCTAATGATTACTACGACTAGTCAACATGAGCAGGTGAGTAACTTAGTCTTATTACATTGTATGTGCTTGTAACTTAGCGAACCTTAAATAAAAGATAATAACCTGAGTGTACTGTATGGTTTATGGGAATTGTTTGTTGTATGAAATATTGATTGCCAAGTCTCTCTAATAATAATAACAACAGAATTATGTATGACTATATTGGTTGTGTAACATGATTGATTGTCTGTGCATTGATTGATCATCTTCAACTTGAATAAAACTACTGGTACCATAAAGAAAACTGAACATGCATTTCATGAATTGCATAAAGTAGCATTTAAGTAAGTGGTAGCCTACTACGTGTTAGTATTTCAGATCTCTAGTAATGCTTGGTTTATCTAACCAAAGAAGCTATTAGTTAATCGCAAGATTACTTTCTTTTGTTGATACCATAGGAACTAAATGGTAAATGAAGGATGCCGCTTATAGTATTGCTTGGAAATGACTAACACTTAGTAAAGTTTCTAAAGCTAAAATAGAAGGATCTCTAGTAATTAAAGTGAGTGTTGTTACTCTTGAAAGCTTTGTCTCTCCTGAGTAGGTAGGTCATAAATTGTGATCCTTCAACCCTGATGAGAGGATGTAAATCTTCATCCTGCTTTAGATTTCGGGTTATCCAGGCTTCTATTTATACATATGCTTGATTGATGCATTTCATATGATTGTTAATAAACTTTTTTGATATGTGGTAAGTTCTGATTATTCACTGAGCCCATGGTTTAGCTCTCTCTCCAATAGTCCTTTCAGGTTTACATTGTGACCTTGGCTCATTACTTCCAGGATCATAGTCCCGGTAAGAATTTAGAAGCTGGAAGCTTAGGAGTTGTTCGGGTTAAGAATTATATTTCAATTTCTAGTTAGAAGTATTTAGCATTAGAAACTTTAGTTATGTATTTGAAGGATTTTATAGAAAAGTTATAGCCTATAATGTTATTATTATTCTCAAACTTTGGATGACAGTTATTTACTAATTTATATTTTATATATAATCGTCCTTTCTATCAAAGCAATTAAAAGATCATGTTTAATAAAAATATGTCATTCTCAGAAGGTGAACTAGTAATAATATTTAAGTGCATCTTGTTTATTACTACTAGGGTATCCTCGATGCGTGACAACAACATTCTAATCATGCATGAATATGATTATGTAGCAATAAAAAAGGGTAAGAATAATACATAATAAGATAGAAAGAAATATAATAAGCAAATAAGCATAATAATAAGATCAAGTATTGAGGGCCTTAGCTTCATCAAGGCTCCCTGGTTAAGTATTGGAAACCTTAGCTTTATCAAGGTATCCCGAGACTAAGAATGGAGTACTCCTAAAAGAAAAGAAAAGAAAGAAAAGAAAAAAAAAAAAGAAAAAGCAATAATAAGAGTAATAATAATAATAAGAATAATAAAAGCATATTAGTGAGAGTTAGTGAGCATTTAGGCTCTAAGAAATATATAGATATACATATACTTGATAATATATATACAAGGTTAGGTTAGGAGCATAATAACAATGATATCAACATAATAACATAAGATAGCAAAATAACAAATTGGAAATTATTGGCATGTGCGAGAACAAAACATGAACATGTTGTTGCTTCTATAACTTATATGGGATTTAACAAAAAACACCATAGTTATGCTAAGTTACGTGACATGGGAAAAATAAGAGTAAGATATTTTTACCTGAAGGTATGTAGTTGATGAAGAAAGAAAGTGAAGGTTGTAAAAATATGTTGGTAGTGATATGCGGAAGATGATATTTGTGTAGAGGAAAGAAAGTTGGGAGATGAAAATTAGAGAGAGAAGTTGAGAAATGATTTTGATAGAGTTTGTTATGTGTATGAGATGTGTGTGAAGAATGAAGGAGAGAGGAGGTATTTATAGGAAAAGTTAGAGAGAAATTGTAGTTAATTAAATAAATGAAAAAAGAAAGAAAATTGATGGCATGAAAGAAAAGAGTAATTAAAAATTAAATTTAGAAGAAAAATGTAAGAGAAGTTTAGTAATATGTTGTGTAGAATTTTTATGGGAAAAGAAAATTGTAAGAAATAGGTATATAGGTTGTAAGAATAGGTGGTACCAAAAAGTAGAGATAGATGAATAGTTGTGAATAATGTAGAATATGACAATGGATAGTAAACAAGACTAATAAATTACTGGTAATAAAAAAATAAGCATAAAAGTGCGATATCTTATATTTTTTGTTATCGAAATATTATAAAACTAATATTTTTAAAATCCTTGTATTATTACAAATATAACAGTATCATCAGAATATTTTTACTATTCTTAACCTCGAGACACGCTTTTCAATAATTGATCCCGTTCGGATTTGAAACACATTAAAATTTAACGAATTTGATATTTTTAAGCTTCCCTATATTATTACAAACTATTATCCATAATTATCTCAATTTCGTTGCTTAGGGTTTAAGAGCGCATGATTGTTGGATCTAAACACTAGGGTTTATTGTAGAATTTATTGACTTTTGGGGTTCCGGTCTGACTTTTGACTTTTTGATTTATTCTTAAGGTCATAAATTTTTGGAGTTTTTGACCATGTTATATTTTTTTGTTCAAAATTTACATTTTAATTTATTTTTTACGACTTTTTTAATTTTCATTTTTTGGATTGTTTAACCGAATCTAGGGTTATGGGTTGACTCCGTTTGACTTTTGGTGGTAATTGAAATTTTTTATTCTAAAATTTATCGAAGGATTTAAGGTTTTAGTATGTTGTCGTCGAGTGTTATTTGTCTATATAGTCTTGATTTGTGTGTTAGGGATCAAATAGATGATTTGGTTGGCATACAGATGTTGAATAAAACGATTGTTGGTTTTCCATTTTGTTTTGAGGGTCCTCTTTTTCTTAAGGTTAAGAATTTTCATATTTGATCTTATTTAGAATTTGATTTTAACTTGGATCAGTTTTCAGGGTTTTGGTTTTAGTATTTAACTCTAGAATTATTTTCTAAGAATTATGAAATATTTTAGGGGTTTACATAGCCGACAAATTTCTGTCTCATACTGCTCAACTATCCGACCTCATTGTGTGATGTGTAGAAAATCAACAACGTACTGCACTCGAAGACTACTAGAAAATAGTTTTCCAAAAACTCTTGACGAAACATATCCCACATGATGGTGGCATCAACTCTTTGCTCTTGGATTCTTACCACACTTTAGTGTTCAGACAAAGCATATAGGTACCATAGTTGATCCTTAGATGGTGGGGTACTTCAAATGCTGCAAACGATCTTTTAAATTGGGAAAGCTAGTCCTATGCTTTGTCGGGTTTAGTGTAGGCTCCATCAAAATACCAATTTCTCATAATGAACTCAGGCAATGAGCTTCTATAAGGTCTTGGAGGTGGCGGTAGTGGCAAAGGTGTGGTATGCACATCTTTAAAAGCTAGTACTTCTACCAATGCTTGTGGAACTTGTTGTGGTGGAGTTGGTGTCGATGCATGCATGTTTTGTTATTGCATGAGAGTGTTAAGAATCTGAACCAATATCTCATCATCTCCGAGTTGGAGTCCCATTATGTTTGGTAGCTGAAAAGACTCATCCTCGAGAGCTTTGAGGATATTCAAGTATACTCCATGCCAATAGAAGTGCCCTTCATAATCTACTCTTATTCAATCACTGTGGTCCTTTAACTCATCATGGGCATAAATATACAGGGGACCTAACTGTCTCCATGTCTAGAAATTGGGGAAGGTGGGTAGTCCATCCCTTCGGAGCATAAAGGTGGCTTCCTGCAACATTGCCTCATTACCCCAACTTCCTGTAATACTCTCCATGACATATATTACTTTCATTTCTAACCAATTTCATTTTCTCAACTAGCAATATCTAACATTTTTTGCTACTTCCTACTACATAGAATGTCTCAAACCTTTCTTCCATAATTTGAACATCTCTTTTAGGGACTTCGAGCATCCAGCTAGGGCAAATTCCTAACATAGGACTCTTAGTCTTAAGCGATAATTGGCAAAAGTCTCGTTGTGGGCTTTTTGAAATTTCTTGGCTTCAAGTTAGGCCTCATCTAGAGTTATGATTGTTATGGAATTATAGTTGAAATGTGTTATAATCTGATTGTATGATTGTTAATCTATGTTAATGAAAGTGATAATACTTTTGTATGATGATGTGAAATTGTATGATGATTATTGTGTGTAATGTATGATCACCATGAAACTGAATAAGAATTATTGACTTATTAAATAACATTGTCATTCATTACACGTACTGCATTATTGCATATACAAATGGGTGACAGCCTGCTACGTATTAATATTTCGATTCTCTGTTAATACTTGGTTTTTTCTAAAGTGTTAGTTTTACCAAGGTTTTCTTTGTTCTATCGGTTCTACGAGAACTAAGTGGCAACGAAGAACGCCGCCCGTAGTAATCGCTTTAAAATGATTAATGCTTAGGGAGTTTCTAAGGATTGTTGTAGGGAATCGTCAGTTGATAACCCTAAGACAGAAATCGTTGATTTTCTTATAAACTTAGTTTCTCCTTAGGTAGGTGGGTCATAAAGTAATTGTTCTTTGACCCTAAAAAGAGGGCGTAAATCTTTTTTCTTTTTGGATTCTAAATTATTCAAGCTTGTATTTGAGCATATGTTTGATTGATTGAATTACATATTATTTGTTAATAAACTTGTTTGGTGTGTAATATGCCTGGTTATTTACTGAGCCAGTGGTTTTGCTCACACTCCTAAAGACATTTCAGGTTTACTCTACGACCGTGGCTAGTTACATCTAGGAGTATGGCCTCGGTAAGAGTTTAGGAGCTGGATGCTCATGGTTCAAATCGGGACAAGTTATTTTCTACTATCCCTAGTATAGATTAGTTAGTTTATGGATTATCTATTATGTATTTAAAGAATTCCAGAAGAATTATATCTTTTGTAATATTTTGATGAAACTTGTTATCTGTGATGATATTTATTTACTGGTTTATGTCTTATATGTATTTATCATTTCTTATCAAAACAATTAAAAGATCCTGTTGTTTGAAGAATATGCTGCTCTCCGAAAGTAATCTAGTGATAGTATTCAAGTGTGGCTTGTTTGTTAATACTAAGGTACCCTCGGGGCGTGGCACATATTCCTCTTGTGATCCAATAGAAACAGAGTACAACATAAGATGAGCTCAAACACACATCATGTTCAAGTTGTGTTTGCCTAAATGAAGCCTTTTTTTGTACATTATGAATCTGAACTACTATGTTACCATCTTAAGTGTCGAACTTACATCCAACCACCGTTTATACTTCTTTGGAAAGATGATTTCCACTCAATCTCATTATATACGCACATTAATGAAAAAAAAAACAATAAAATTCTAATTACTTACCTTTTTTTGTGCAAAACTCTTCCTTGAAATTAAGATTGCTAAAATTCTTCACCCAATGATGGAAACTTGAAATCTTGTATACTTATTGCTTTATATGCACTTAACCTTAAATAATATCTATAAGGGTAAAGCATTAATGTTTATGGTATGCTTTTCATAAGAATAATCAAATTTAAGAAAGATTGACCTTACCTTCAAGAATTCTATGATGAAAATTTGTTGAGAGAGAAAAGTGTTGTACAGAGAAGGGAAAATAACTGCTAGAAAAGAATGACGTTTTGATTTGTTATTATTTATATAGTAGTTAGTGTGCAGTAAAATAACTTCTTTACACTTATTTTAATTTAATTTTATTATGTTTGTTATTTAGATTAGGTTATTTCACATATACTACAAACTAATTTGTATTTTCTCATAAGTGTTTTATATTGAAAGAGTTATTTTTATACATATATTGTGGATGCAATAACGCTAACTATTTACTTGTATAAACTACATCGCATTATGTTAGCAAATTCAACAATATCAATTCATAGAAACATTCATAAAAGAAAAGGAAGTTAAATTTTTTTATGAGAAAATATTAGAATGTTTGATAATAATATAGTAATAATTATTTGTTTTTTTCCCATAATGTGAAAACTTATAAGAACATGATAGAAAATATCGATCTAATCTTGTTCAATAGAAAATACTCTCTATAAGATATCATTTTCTTTCTTTCTTTCTTTCTTTTTTTTTTTAATATTGTGATACAAGTTTTTATGGGAAAGAAGAGAAAAAGTGTTAGCATTCAAGGAAATTTTTTATTAATTATTATCAATTATTATTGTCTCTTGTAATTTTAGGAAGAAAGAATTGACCCAAGTTAATCCATTAAAAGATTGGTATTCCTCCTCATCTTGTTAAATGATTGGTGTTTATCTTAAAAGATTGGTCAGCCATGTTTTGTCTTGCTGTTCTCTAAGGATTTTAAAGGTTAAAAAAAAATGTTTAAAGTGGATTTTATGGCCTACAAAAAAAAAAAAAAATTGGATTTTATGGATTGAGAAGATCATTAGCACTACATCATAATGATATGGTAGTTAAATAAAATTATTAATAGAAAATATAAAAAAAATATATAAAAAATACTGCCACTAAACACACACCTGAGTTGCAAACTTCTAATTGGCATTTGACCCTAGTAGACAACAAAATATAAATATTTGTTTTTTTGTTTACGCCTACACTACATGTTCATCCCCCACATTTTGTAGGCACAAACGAAACGCAACCTTTCGGAGATCTCAAGGGCCTAACCCTCGAGCTCTCCGAAGCTTGCATTAACCCTTTTCTTCAAAAACACCCCCAAACCCAGACCATTTGCTCTAATTCACCCTTTAAAAATAAATCAACCTATCATCAGACAGAGTCAACAATCCAAAATCAAAAAACGCACTGTATTGTGTTGTGTTATATTGTTTGTTTTTAAGGAGCACTTGTTTTTACTTTTCAATTCCGCATTGGAAAGATGGCAGCTTTCTCTGCAACAAATTGTCGTTCCTATGCAAATGCGCTATCGTCTTCTTCACGACCTTCTTCTTCTTCTTCAATATGTGTTTATAATCGTCGGGTGACTTTATCTGTAATGCCCAGAAGGTCTTGCTCAGCCAGAAATGCAGTTCGCATGCAAGATGGTACCGTTTCTTAATTTGGGTTTGTTTATTTTTCGTGGGTTTTGATGGGTTTATCTAAATTGCTTGAATTAGATTGTTTACTGGTGAAGTGTGTTAATTGGTTTTATTTGATAGTTTGGGTTGAGTTATCATTAGTTTATAATAATTGATTTTTCGTACATTAAACTCTTGATGTATGTATCGTTCCAAAAAGGTGGATATATGGTGTGTGATATTTTTGGATATTTTTTCTTTAATGTTTAACTGTAAGTTCTTATCTAATCCATTAATTTTCGGGGAAAAAGATGCTATCGTATATTTGTTCTTAGCACACTTAAGATTGCTGGAACTGAAAGTATTTAAATTTGTATTGAAAACTACTCCTTATTTCTTGTTTGTAGCTAATTTAAATTGTGATTTACATATGTAGTTTTGGGATTTTTTTTTAAGGTGATTTACTTCTAAATCCTGTTGCATGGGATGTTTCAGGATTTCTAAGTTGCATTTCGAGATTTAAGCTTTGTTTCTCACGGTTACTCGCTGGATTGTTGTATTCAGGTGCTGTTGCTCCAGCAATTACCCCTATTGAAAATGAAAATCCTGTTAAAAATTTGAAAGATGGGCGGCTTTCGGTAATTGATCCTGTGGAAATTAAAAAAGCGGATGTGTTTGATGGGAGCAATAATGAGTCTACCGTAAGCATCACCATTGTAGGGGCTTCTGGGGACCTTGCCAAGAAAAAGATATTTCCTGCACTTTTCGCACTGTATTATGAAGATTGTCTTCCTAAGGTTTTGTAACAGCTAGTTATGCAGATTATGATTGAAATTGGATGTTACTGTCTTTTCATTTCTATTATGGAAATTCTCATTGATGATATATATTTCCATGGTTTCAGCACTTTACCATTTGTGGCTATGCTAGGACAAAAATGACAGATGCTGAACTAAGAAACATGATTAGCAAGACATTGACTTGTCGGATAGATAAGAGGTAATTAAGCTGTTATATTTTTCACTACTCATAGTTGCAAAAGGGGTGTTTACTTGTGAACTTTGCTGCTTACATTTATTGTTGGAAGGTCTCTCATTTCCCTTTCCTATCTCAATTATGATTGCTCAGATTAACATAGTAATAGCTTTTTCGGGTTTCAGGGAGAACTGCAGTGAAAAGATGGAACAATTCCTTCAAAGGTGTTTCTATCATTCTGGTCAATATGATTCCCAGGATAATTTTGCAGAACTGGACAAAAAGCTAAAAGTACATGAGGTAAATGTAAAAATGCAATATGGAGTGTTATACTTTCTATTGGCTGTTGACTTCTTGTGATATATGGTAATGATGATTTCCAATATATCTGACATATTAGTCATATAGGAAAAAAGTTGTACTTTACATTTTCTTCTTTGTCTAGATCGGTCGAACTTTAAGATACCGTGGTGTGGAACTTTGTTGTGGTTTGTGCTTGAAAGGTTTTAAGACAATTGTGAAATTTTCATTAAATTTGTCCTTTTAAATACAAACAGCCAAAAACATGCAGTTAAAAGTATAAGAATTAGCTAAATCATGGGTTTTCTTTCCAACTGCTACACTTCACAATTCCACTGCTGCTTTTTTTTATCATTTTGTTCCATTTGCTTTTCACATATGTGTTGTTGTAGTCTTACAAAGGTCTGGTAGGAAGAGGTTTTTAAGATTACTACCAGTTATTTCTTTTCAATTGATGCCTTGATGGCTCATTTACAAACATGAATAGAGGACTTTCTGCTTCAGCTATCAGGTTGATGCCTGGTCTATTGATATGAAAGAAGCAATGTGCTGCTGGTCCTAGCGGATTGACATTATATGATTAAACTGTACATGGGGTTTCATGGTTAAATTGGTTAATGATCATGTTGGTTTAAACTCCAGACCCTTTGACCATTATGATTATTAGGATGTCGAAGGATGTGGGATGACAAATACAGGTTTTGATCAGTGGCAATGTATAGGATATTGTTGATATCACTGGGATTTGCAGCGTACTAAGGCTGAAATGTGATTATACATCACGGTTAAAGATCTTGCTGAGATTGATTCTTTTAGTAATAAAACGGCACGTGTTGTTGTATTCCTTTTAAATGTCTTTTTGAGAATACCAATTTTATTAATCATAATTTTGTTTGTGGTTTGTATATATCCTTCTCTAAGTGGATAATAATATATGTTTGACTGATGTTTTCCAAGCTTTAACTGATACTCCTCAAATGATTTGTATAGGGTGGGGAGTTTCAAATCGTCTCTTCTATCTCTCAATTCCACCAAATATCTTCGTAGAAGCTGTGAGATGTGCAAGCTTGTCAGCTTCATCTGGTAATGGCTGGACCAGGGTCATCGTTGAGAAACCTTTTGGACGTGATTCGGAATCCTCTGCTGCTTTGACAAGTGCACTCAAGCAGTATCTAGAAGAGGATCAGATTTTCAGGTGCAATTTTTTGTCTATGGTGTTTCAAATTTATATGAGCAAGAATATTGGATTAAAACTAATTTGATACGAACTTTACAGGATAGATCACTATCTTGGAAAGGAGCTTGTGGAAAACCTCTCTGTTCTTCGCTTCTCAAACCTCATTTTTGAACCTTTGTGGTCAAGGCAGTATATACGGAATGTACAGTTGATATTTTCAGAAGATTTTGGCACTGAAGGGCGCGGAGGGTAATTTCTCTTATTGCCATATATCCTCCTGAATAGCGACTGCAAGGGCCTTAAAGTAACAATCATTTACTCACTTTAGGTACTTTGACAATTATGGGATAATAAGAGACATAATGCAAAACCATCTTCTTCAAATACTTGCACTTTTTGCAATGGAAACTCCAGTCAGTTTGGATGCAGAAGATATCAGGAATGAAAAGGTATTCATGGTAACTTTGAATTGGCAGCATTAACATTTCATTTGTTTATCTGCCTTGTTTCTTATACTTAAAATTTTGTTGTGATTTGCAGGTTAAAGTTTTACGATCCATGAGGCCCCTGAAACTTGATGATGTTGTTGTTGGTCAATACAAAAGCCACACAAAAGGCGGAGTTACATATCCAGCATACACAGATGATAAGACTGTGCCTAAAGACAGCTTAACTCCTACTTTTGCAGCAGCTGCTCTTTTCATAGACAATGCAAGATGGGATGGGGTGCCTTTCCTGATGAAAGCTGGAAAAGCACTACACAATAAGAGGTAAACTTTTGTTTGCTTGTTTTGAATTTCTGTCTAATTTACCAATCAATCCTCAACTTCTTCATTTTATGTTCTCTTTTTACAGGGCTGAGATAAGGGTTCAGTTCAGGCATGTTCCAGGCAATTTATATAACCGAAACTTTGGGACTGATTTGGATCAAGCAACAAATGAGCTAGTTATTAGAGTGCAGCCTGATGAAGCCATCTATTTGAAGATTAACAACAAAGTGCCTGGTTTGGAGATGAGATTGGACAGAAGTAACCTTAACCTTCATTATGCAGCAAGGTAATGTCCGTAATTTTCATATTATTTGTGAGGCAATGCATCAGGATGCAAAATGCTTAGTTATTAGAATTTGCGTTGTTATGGTTCAAACTATTTTCTTGTTTTGTGTGAAGATATATGGATTTTATTTATTTTTGTCCTATTGTCTTTTGACACGTGTACATATGGGTAGTAGCTTGTTGCTTAGTTGGTTTGACTCCCCTTTTGGCTCTGGTATATATGTCTTGTAGCTGAACACTTCTAAAATAACTAACTCATTTTTCGGATCATTTTTCTTTGTTTACTCTGTTCTTCTTCGTTTTGCTCTATTCTTCACCCCAGCAATGTTCATAGCAGTGGTTTCACATTTTGTTGTAGATATTCGAAGGAGATCCCTGATGCTTATGAGAGGCTCTTGCTTGATGCCATTGAAGGGGAGAGGAGGCTGTTTATCAGAAGTGATGAACTGGATGCAGCATGGTCATTGTTCACACCCGTGTTGAATGAACTAGAGGAGAAAAAGATCATTCCCGAGTACTATCCTTATGGTAGTCGAGGCCCTGTTGGAGCTCACTACCTTGCAGCCAGATACAATGTCCGATGGGGTGACCTTGGAGTCGAGCAGTGAGTCTTAGAAGACTATTTATTCTTTATTTGTTCAGCTAGTGTAGGATGAATCGAGTTGTGAGTGCATAGCACTCCATATATGGCTGGACACAACCTTCTTTATTGGCATTAGAAAGTTGTAGGATTAATGAAAAGAGCACGATCATTCCAGTTTGTGTAATTTACAAGGAATCCAATAAGTGTTCTTTGTACTCTTTTTCCTTTACAGAGGGTTCTGTTGACAATTATTGAAATTGGCTTCCGAGAGTAAAAACGTCAAGGTGAATAGCACAGCTGTACTTATGGTTTAAATTAGGATATTTTGTTAGTTGATAAAAGCAATCAGGAGCATATGGTTTCATGGAGCTACTATACCTATGTTCCTTTTTCTCATTAAGGCTGAAATTGACATCGCATTTATAGCTACACACGAAGCAAGAGCAATTTTTGTCATTTATTTGAATAGAGATCCTAAATTAAATGGTTAAAGTGGTTAATATTAGATTAATGGTCGAAACAGAAGGGGTGTGAAAATTTAGAAAGAGTTACACACGCACAACACCGACATGAGTCCTCGCGCACACCAACATGACACGAACACGCACACGCACACGTTCACATGAATCGTTTTAATTGTGTTCAGCAAAGCAACCATCTGAAAGGTAAGGAGGATGACCAGAGCGTCGTTAACTAGGGAGAGGCCCACTAGGAGGTCGGCCATCAGATGTACCCGGACCAGGTCGACGTGAGCTACTTTATGTCCGTTTTAATTTTCTATATTTATTTCCTTGATAAGTTTCTTCCTTTTTTTTTTTTATTTTTGTTGATTAATTTCCCTATTTTAGTTTTCTGATTTATTATTTCCTAATTCATTAGGCTGTCAATTTGTTCTATATAGTCCACCCACTTATAAAACCATATCAATACTACTAGATTATAAGGTTATTTATTTTTACGACATTAAAGTTTTATAATAAGTTAGTCAATAGATAAATCAAACTTGATGCAGTGATGGACATTATTGTTGGAGACTGACCCTCAATAACGAGAATTTTCATTTTATCAATTGATTCAATGGTGAATTTTGTTATTATGAACCATGTGCTATACCCGTCTTTTTAACTTTCCAGGATTACTCAAACAAACGTGCTCAGTATGCGAAATCAGCTTGTTTCAATATTAGTGCACCTCAATTAATATTAATTCTATCCCTATATTTTACTATTCAGGTTCATAAAATCCTAAAAATATATCCCTTATTAAGCCAGATTCACTTGGGATCACATGAGGAAAATAGATCCAATAATAATCTTTTCTCATAAAGCTACCTTAGCATCTTTCTCTATTAATAACAATAAACTGAAGGCACAGATGAGACATCAGAAACTAATAATTATCTCGCAAAAAAAAAAAAAAAAAAATTAGAAGAAAGATTCTGAACCAGCACCAGCAGGTCTGCATCATGGAGACGAATATGAAAAAGTTTTGGATCATGTTTGGCGTGTCCATAATCATGGCGATGACAATTGCCCACACTGCTGAAGGAATGTTCGCGATCCAACTCCGACCTTGTATCGATAGCCAGTGCATTGAGCGGTGCCAGGCAATCCTGGGGTCTAAGTTTCTTAGTCCCTTCTGCTACAATGGAACCTCGGGCCCTTGTTTCTGCTTCGGCTGAGGGTAACCCACCGATGGAGTAAAATGAATAATTCAAAATAGTCATGTAATGTAATGCACCTGTGGGTGTGCTTGTGCATGTCTATGCAAACAGAAACGTATTTGACGTAGAAATAGACGTATTCTTGTTACCTATTTCCTCTCGATGCCTTTGGCTTTCTCATTATTATTTTATTTTTGTTATTTTTCCAATTTTTTTATCTTAAGTTCATTTATGCAAAAACAATCAATTTTTTCATTTAATAAAAAATAAAAAATTTCTTTTAACTGAATTATTATGTTCGTTATAATAGGTGTCTCAAGTGGGGAAATTTTATAGATCCACATTCACTCAGTAGTGCTCAACTTCTAATTAGGAACCACACCTTAGGCCAATCTAAAATCTGAAATATCCAAAAGCATATAAATTAATTGATTTTGATGAATTATTAGCTCGATTTAAATCATAGAATGTAGAAAATCATTGTATCTATATCAATATGAAACTTCTGTTTACCTGATTCCGTAAAATTATTGACGGTTGTTACGACCTATTGCTTTAATCAAATCATTAATGTTCCAACTCGATGTTTATGGATAAACATGATTTGGATGCGGAAGGTTTGCAAAACAATTTTAACAATTCTAAATAATCTTGTGAGGAAATTCATAACAATACCTAGGGTGTTCACGGTTCGGTTACTGGCCCATAACGCTATTTTTTTTAACCTAATCGTAATGATCGATTTTTTAATATTTTAATCATAAACCAATCCATTATAAATGGTTAACCACCTTAATGGCTAATCATTTTTTCCAGTTAATTTCTTCGATTTTTGGTTTTTAGCTATTTAACATAATGATGCCGTTTGCGGAGAATGAAATAAAATTTAGGGTTTAAAACCTTCAATATCAAACTATTTATATTTTTAAAAAATAATTATATAAGTATATTATAAATTATTTTAATCTTAAATTTCCTTGGCAGGATCTCGTATTTATCTATACTATACTCCCTCCTTCCATTAAATAATATAATTAACAAATCTTTATGAAAAAGAGATACAAGTTCACCAACACCTTCCTAGCTCATTATACAATTGGTTTGTACAAATATTTTTGTCAATTTGGATATTATTAACATATATATATATTTTTTATCAATTTGGTTCCATCTGAAACCAAAAGAGGATGTATTTAACTCAATACAAGTATGCTTAACAGGTTATAATATCCAACTATTTATATTTTTAACAAAATAATTATATAAGTATATTATAAATTATATATATAAATACAGAGTAGTTAATCGAAATCGTCGGTTTTTTATTATATAAATCGAAACCGAAATAAAAAATAACAAAAAATTAAAAAAATTCAATCCTAGACCAAAACCGATAGACCAGTTAACCCTTTTTTTTTCGGATTGGTTTTAGATTGGTTGTTCTTTGCACACCCTTAACAATACCTTCTAAATTCCTATTCTAATTTTGGGTGTGAAACCTCCTTGACAAGGTGGATCCCATGCTAATTTTGAATCGGCCTTTGGACTTGTTGTTAATAATAATAATAATACAAAACGTCAAAACCAACACTCCAACTAAATATAGGCATGGCTTGGTTCCGAACCAGGAATGGAATCGAAACAATCACCAGCGGTTTTGAAACTGGAACTGGATCGATTATCTAGTTTTAGAACCAATTAAGGAACCGCCAATTTTCTGATTCCTAGGTGATTTTACAGCCTATAACTGGGTGGAACTGATGATTCCGATAAGTTTTATTGCAAAAAAAAAAAAAAAAGAAAATAATTAGATAAAAAAATAATATTAAATTTATAATTGTTAACGTTTATACTATTTCATATGAATAGTAAAATTTATTAGCTATTTACAATATTTAATGTTTTATTATCAATAATACAAATTAATATAACTTAAAATTATATATATTTTAGTTTATATAAACTTATCCTAAAAGTAAAATTCATTTCTTAATAACGTGAGACTATGTTTTATATTGTAATTTTCTTGTTATCATCTACAGTATTTTGCAATATCATATTCCTAACTGTAATTGATATTAGTTGTGTTTGTATATAAATAGATGCGCATTCTAAGCAAATTTTTTAAAATTTTAGCTAAATAATTTAATACTTTTAGATCTAATAATTAATTATTTTGGGTTTAAAAATTATTTTATAAAAATATAAATTTCAAATTTTTACTTAAAAAAAAAACGGTTTCGCAGTTCTAAAATCGAAACCGAGAACTGGACTGAAATCATAGGAGACTGTTCCAATTTTGGTTCTGGTTCTAGTTTTGGTTCTTCATTTTTAAGACCCGGAACCAGAGGTTCAGGTTTCGATTCTGGTTCGATTCGGTTCGGTTCGCTCTGGAACTGTGCTAATCTCTATCTCCAACATATTGAAAACACATATTCTCTCTAATCATATCACCACATTATCCATAATCTATTTATATTGAAGGGGAAAATCAAAACCCAAAACTAAAACCTTACATATATTCACATACTGTTTTTCAATTTCATCTTTTTGGAAGTGTGGGTACCGATAAGGTCTGACCACAATTGGTCCAATCCTAGGCAAAAGAGGTATACGATGGTCACACTCATGATTAGGAGGTGTAGACAACTTATTTTGATAATTTATTTTTGTCAATTTGTTAATAATTAAATGTTAATATTAGTTCAAATATGACTAAATTGGAGGATTTTTTGCATTTTTGAGCATTATGATTAGAAATAAAAATTAGCAAAAATAAATCAAATTAAAGAAAATAAATATAATGGATGTAATATACAGGTATATAATATAGTTTTATAATCTGAAAAATTTTACTGTTCATCTTCTTCTTCGTTAGGCAGCCCGATCGACCCACTTTGAGCCAATTTTTGGCCCACTTCCGGACCTTTTTCTATGAACCAAAGGCAGATTTGGAAATTAGGTATTGAATAGTTTGTTTTGGTATAAAAATTACATGTTTTCATCAATAATTACTCTTTCGAATTCGGACTTCAAATTTGGGAAAATCTAGTTTTTGGTACTTTCCAAAAAAATTCAAAAAATGTGTGAAAGTTGTTTTTTAGGCAATTTAAGGATTTGAAATGTTACAATATGGGAGGTACACATCATTTATTGCATTTAATTAGAAAGTTACATCGGTTTTGACTTGGATTATTGAAAATTTTCCCAAAACGTGTTTTACAAGCCTTAGGTTCAGGATTAATTGATTAGGAAGGTTTTGGTTGAATTAAAGCTTATAAATACCCTCCTCATATTCTGTTTTGTAGGGATGAAGGTCTGATTTCTCAAAATTCTGTCTAATTTAATTTTAATTCGGATTTTCATTCCTAAGTTGTTCTTGATTTAGGATTCTTAATTCTAATCGTCAAATTTCTTGTCTTGCAGCAAAAATTAGAACAATTAATTTACATTGATTTGTTCGGAATTGTAAGAACTTCAAAAGCCCTCAATTAATTATCTCCTATCTTTACCGATACGCCTTCATTGGTCATCCACTGCCACATCATCGTCGACCCTCCGTCGTTGCTGCTGCCATCGCCGGACTGCTCCTGGTCATCATCGTCGTCGATCCTAGTCATCGTGAGTTGTCTTTCGTTCATCCGCTCGTCGATCCTCTGCATGCTGTTGCGGTCTTCATCCATGGTCGACTTCAATTCCTGCACGCGGAGCCATCTTCATCCACGAAAGTTTTCCTTACCATATATGTGTATATGTATATATTATATAAAAATAGTATATAATAATAGATTATATATAATTAGTAATAAATATATGTTTTCGTAGAAATAGATTAATAAGTGAAATTAGTTGAAGTTTTAATAATATTAATCATAGTAATATTTGTTTGATGTTAATATATGATAATAGTGTGAAGTTTGTGTTTATAAATAATTGTGATAATTTTACATGAGTTTTTGTGATGATTGATATTGTGATGATTTGTTTGTTTTAAAAAAAAATCGTTTGACAATTAGAAAAATTTTATTTTTATAAATTTGTTCAAAATTAATTTGATAGATTTAAGAATCATATACAATTAGATAATTTTTATTAAATTATAAAACTTAATGAACTTAAAGTGATAAGATTTTAAAATACTAAAATTAACCAATAAACTAAATTTTTCTTAAAGAACTACATGTGGTTTGATCTTGATTAATGGGTACGTAGGCACCTAAATGGGCGACTCAAAATATATAAAAAATTTTATTTTTGTGATTTTGTTTGTTTCTCTTAATTTAAGTAAATTTGTACATATTTGTAAATAGTTAGAGCCTTATAAATAGTTTAGATTTTGAAATTAAGGTTTAAAAGAAAGCAATTCAAAATTGGAAAGCTAAAGTGGTAACCGTTTAGGTTTTAATAGGTTCGCCTCCGAACTTAAGTTAATTTCTGATTCTCGTTTTCAAAATGATTTTTTCACTGATTAGTAGCAAAATTGAAATCAACCTACCCATCGGTTTTGGTTTATCTTTTTTCTCGACTTTAGTCGAGTGGCTACTCCAAAATATTTTCAAAATTCAAAATTTACTTTAATTCTTAGTCAAGGATTCGTATTGAATGGGTTAGGGCTTAGTACGAATCGGATTAAAAGAAATCGAACCGGAAATCAAAACCCAGGCTCGACAGGAGGTAAACCCGAAAGTTCCATAAACAAATATGAAATTATGATAATAATTTTTGCAAGATAATAGTAGCTGGATTGTGTGTTTGCATTAGACTAAGCTGTGGGTCTACCCTTAGGGGTTGCCCTCGCTACAGAACTTTCTTACCATCTAAAACAAACTTCATAGTCAATGAACTGAAGTCCCGCAAGATGTGTAAAGACCCGCTATTACCCCTAGTTGAAATAAGCAATAGCAGTTCCCCAACCGCATATAATCTGCAGAATTATATGCAAGGTTGTCTTAAAAGGATTGTTTGATGAATTGTTCACCTAATCTTAAGGAATAAATCATTTTGAGAAATAATTACTTGGTAGCTTTTCAAAACATATTAACATATATATAACACAACTTCAAACAAAGGCAGATCAAGCTAGATATATACATACATGTATTACATCCACAGGCTTCTTACAAGCCTTAAACAAAATAACAAAATATAAAGCTTAACAAAGCTTTACAAACATCCATTCTAACTAACTATCTAGATTACAAAAAGAATGGTTCCATCCAGTCCTGGTCAAACTCTAGTCCTCATATTCCTCCAAGAAGTTCTCAAAATCGGAGCCATAACCCATGCTCGCATAGGACTCGTCCAGGTCATCACCTGAAATGTTAAAAGAGTGAGCCAGAGGCCCAGTACACAGTAACGAAAACAAAGGCGAAGTGATACACACGAGCTTAGGCTAAATGCAAGATGCAACATCCATTCAATTATTCTTTAAGCTTTAATTAGTAAAACAACACAGGAGTATTCAAACTCCGGATAACAGGGAATAGCGAGGGGACCTGAGTAACACGTAGACTCTCAGGGGGTTGATATGAGTTGTTCGGGGACTCATACCATCCTAGATATCGTTAAGTCAAAAGTAAAGTAGCTTCCTCCAAGGTTATTGACCGTTACTTAACTTTATTCAAACTCAGTCCGTAACATAAGTCTAGTTCAACCCGTTCCCATAAACGTTTGAACTAGAATATGGTATTTCCCTCCAAGTTTTAAATAATTTTCACCGATCCATATAACCCCGTCGACTACCCGCTGAACCCCTTGTTGAAAGTCATATCAAATGACTAGGACGGTTCAAGCGCCTAAGAACTACCGTGCTCGAACCGAGCAAGGTGCCGCTCCCCGAACCAGATACCAACTTCCACCCCAGGCTCACTTAAACTGTGAGGGGGCGACCCTAGGCATGAAAGCCACCCTGGGAAGGAATTGGATTTAAACGGCATAAAGCACAAGCAACAATCACATTTTAAGTTTTCCTTTTTATATAATTAAGTTTTATGAATGCCTATCCTAACAAAGACAAGCAAGTCACTGCGTACCTGTATTAGCTCAGGAGTTAATAGGGACGGCCGAGCGAGAATTAAATACTGTTCAACAGAATTATTACAATTTTACACTTAGTTCAAGCTCAATATCAACCAATCTCATACATTATCATCCAAAGAAATTCAAATAAATCATCACAAGATTTTTAAAATAAGTAAAGGAAATCACATATATAACATAACTAGTTTTAGCTTAACTCTCATGAAAATTCATTAATTCGTTAAATCTATAAATATATTTAAATCATGTTAAATTATATCATTTAATCATCATAATACATCAATTATCATATATCTATCTCATTTTAGATCAAATATATCCATTTGGTAAAGCAAATACCTATAAATCAATCAAAAACAAGTTTTTAACTTTATTTAGAAAATGTATCAGTTGGAAAGATGTAAAATTTAAGCACTGATACGTTTCGAATTTGTAAAAATTTAAAACATGAAAGTTGTAGATCTCTTTCTTATCTTTCCAACGCAACTTGAATCATCTTAATCGGAGATCGGATGAAAAAGTTACGGCTGATATACGAAAACATATTTGAGCTGCAGGGTTCTACGCCGGTTCCAACGCTGGCGGCGTTGAATGCAAAATTTGCCAGCGTTAAGGAACCCCGATTTTGGTCATGAAAAGTTATTTCAACACCGGCAGCGTAGACTTCAAAGCCGGCAGCGTAAATCCTACACCGGCAAAGTACACCGGCAAATTTGCAGGCGTTGACAGCAGCGAAAATTTTCCAAAACTTTTCCCCTGTTTTTTCCTTTTACAAAAAATGTTTTTACACTTCTTCAACTCATTCCAAATCTTTCCAAGCTTATTATAAGTTCATTTATCACTTCTATCAATCAATCAACATCTCAAAACATCTATCAATCCATTCTATCCATCATCCAACAATTACTTCACCAAAAATCCACAAATCCTAACTTCACTCAATCAAACAACCATCAGCCATCACCAACTCCTCAAACCCCACTCTAAGCAAGTTAAACTAACATATTTAATCCTATTGCACTTCATATATCAACCATGCTACAAGAATTTCAAAATTAAGCAACAACTCATCAAAACACATATATACACATAGAAAAGAAAACAGATTACAACTTACCTCTTGGAGTTCTTTGCTCGGTTTAAGGGCTCTAAAGCAACCTTTTGGTGATGGTTGATGTAGAAATTTACTTCTCCAACCTAGGATCACCTTGGGAGCTTTTTGAGAAGAAGAAGAGGGTGTTAGGGCAAATTTGGGAGTGTTTGTGAATGAGGGCAGATTTTGGACGATTTTTTTTTTTTTTTTTTTTTGATAAAGTAAGGTTATGTTTATCTTTTAGGCTTTAAGGCATAAAGAGAGAGGGCAGGTGGCATTTGGAGATTAAAAGAGCTTTAATGAGACTTTAATGGTTTTGTTTTAAGGTTAATTAATGACTTTGGCTTAAGCTAATCAAGAAGGCTTAATGACTTTGTTTTGTTCTCTATTTTCTGCTACTCTAAACACATTTCAACATGCATTTATTCATTCTAAACATTCAAAACTCATCCTAAGACATATTAATATTTTATAAAATAAACATATAATTAATCTAACATATCTAATTAATCCAACACAAATATAACATATAATTCATCAAAATTAAATTCACTATCAACATATATATATACAAAATTTTACTAACTCACTCATAAAATTAAAATTAGGAATTCATGGCTATTTCAAGATGAGTCCAAGAGTGCACAACCATTTAACTCCTAAAACCACATCAAATCCTTCTAACATAGTATAAAAATCATCATGCAAGATATCCTTTCCAACCTGAGGTGGAACCAATTTGCAGATGCCCATACTAGGTACACGTTCCCAATTAGCCACACATACGTTCAACCCAGTTCTTTTCCACACTTCCAGTTTCAAACTGGAAATCAAACCTTCATACAAAAAGTTATGCATGCTGCCAAAATCTACTAGCACTAAAACATCGAATCCTGACACTTTTTGTTAATAATTGCATGGTTGGAGAATTCCTTATTCAACTAATTGCACTCAAAGCAATCTTAAGATCTTTTGCCTTGTCTCCATCCGATTCACTATCGGTATCAAGAACCTCAATACAAAATAACTTTTTTACATTTGTGTCATAATTGTAGGCTTCATCACTGTTATAGCACATCCTTTGGCCCTTCATTCAGCTATTTCTGCTCGTGTTAACCTCTTGATAAATGGTGTAGAAGAAGTCACTCTATTGTTGCTCCCACTAGTTTTGCTATTTGTGCCCCTTCCTTGGCAACGAAGCTCTTATTAGTGGAAATGACAGATTCATTGTTGCTGGATTTGAGAGTGGACCAGGTGATGTTGGTTCGTGAGGTTAAGGATCCCTGTGAAACCTTTTGTTTACGCTTTAATGTTCTAGCCATATTCATAGCAATAGCAAGATTACCTAGCTGCTACAATTCAATATCAATTCTAAGTTCTTCTTTCAATCCTACTGTAAAAAGATGCACTTGTTGGGGTGGTTTAAGGTCATAAGTTTTAACCAATAACGTCTGGAATTGGCGTTGATATTCTTCGATAAATCTGGTTTGTTTGAAATTGGCTAATTCTCCCAAAGGGTTATTACTCATAGGTGGCCTAAATCTCACATGGCAGTGCTCCTTAAATCGTCCCCAAGTCATATCAGTCTCCTTTTGTTCTACTTGATCAAACCAAAGATGTGCCTTACCCAAAAGATGGAATACAGCTAGGCCTACCTTATCATCTTCAGTAGTCTTTTGATTGGCAAAGAATTTCTCGCATCATTTCAGCCACCCCAAAAGATCATATGTGCCATCATAAGTAGGAAATTCCATCTTGGAGTACGAAGGTACCATAGATCCTCGCCATTGCGATTAAAATTTATCTCTTCAACCCGAACCGATGCTCTTGGCATGAATGCCACTATCTTGCCCCTCTTCTATATATTTGGCAAGTCTCTTTCCTTTTTCTTTGATCAACATTGATAGATCTGTCATTTGTTCTTCCAACGCCTGCTGCCGTGACGCCATATGTTCCATAAAAACACCCAACTTAGCTGCTAAATGATTTGCATCATCCATGACACTTGGCTTTGACATCAAGATGTTATGTTCCTTAGCATAGGATCTAGTCATGGGTTTGGAGGCGAACAAATTTTTCTTTGAAGCTATGATGAAATAGTGAAAGCAGACTCACCTTTGATAGAGCCCCTTCCTGGAGCTAATTTTTTTAGAACGAAATTTGCTTATCCTTTTATCTAATAGTAAAGGCCTCCTTTTTATAGGCAGCTAACAATACAAAGTTAACAACAATGGAAAGTAGATCCTTAAATTATAGGTTCTCTTTTAGGATCTTAGATGTAAAAATAAAACAAAAAAGGAAACAAAATAAAACATTTAATTGGGTAAGCTTTGATTGCAATCTCACTAATCAGTTTGCATTCAATATTGTTGATTTCTTTCTTTGATATTGCCTTCCAATATATACATCCATATAAGATATTTTATTACTTGATAAAAGCAATCAAGAGCATATGATTTCATGGAGCTACTATACCTATGTTCTATAGTGCGATTACGATATGCAAATCCTTTTTCTCATTAAGGCTAAAAATGACATCGCATTTATAGCTATACACGAAGCAAGAGTAATTTTTGTCATTTATTTGAATAGAGATCCTAAATTAAATGGCTAAAGTTATTAATATTAGATTTGTAGTCGAAACAAAAGGGGCGTGAAAATATGAAAGAGTTACACGCGTGCAACACCAACATGAATCCTCGCGCGAACCATCGACACAGGCACACACCATCAACATAAATCCAGCGTGGTGTGAAAAAAACCGGTAAAATCGAAAAATTGAATTCGAATTGGAAAATTAGTTTTAAAAATATAGTTAATCGATGCATTAGTTTTGGTTTTTATATTTTTTGGTTTTTAGTTTTAATTTCGATTTGTAACCACAAAAAACTGATGGGTAATAATAGTTAATCATTTTTAATATTTATAAATATTATATGTAATTCACATAAACATATAATTATTTTTTTAAAATATATATATATATATAGGTATAATTTACATATGTTAATTTTTCTTAGATTTTAATTAAAGTATGTTTGTCCTATATTTGATGGGAGTTAACGCAGTAATTGTTTTGATTTGATTTTTGTTGATGATGATACATTAAAGGTTTGTTTTTCCTATTTTTCTTAATTTGATTTTCTTTTTTTTAGCTCTTATAATATATTCAAATTAATTTAAAGAAAAACTTTATGATAGAAGTTAAAAATAAGGTTTGTTGAAATTATCAATTTGATATATTGAAACTATTATGTTAAATGGTTAAAAACTAAAAACTAAAAAAATTAACTGAACAAAACAGTTATTTATAATGAACCGATTATGAATCGAGATATTAAAAATCGATCGTTACGATTAAATTAAAAAAATATGATTATAAACCGATTAACCCATCCGTTAACACTCCTAAATCCTCATGCACTCACACCAACATCAATCGTTTTAATTGTGCTCGGCAACACAACCATCTGAAAGATAAGGAGGATGACTAGAGTGTCGTTAAATAGGGAGAGGCCACTAGGAGGCCAGCCATTAGATGTACCCGGACCAGGTCGACATGAGCTACTTTATGTTCGTTTTAATTTTCTATATTTATTTCCTTGATAAGTTTCTTCTTTTTTTATTTTTGTTGATTAATTTCCATATTTTAGTTTTCTGATTTATTATTTACTAATTTATTAGGTTGTCAATTTGTTTCATATAGTCCACCCACTTACAAAACCCATATCAATACCACTAGATTATTAACATTGAAGTATTATAGTAAGTTAGTCAATAGATAAATCTGTACTGATGGACATTATTATTGGATACTGACCCCTCAATGATGAGAATTTTCTTTTTATCAATTGATTCAATGGTGAATTTTGTTATTATGAATCATGTGCTATACCCGTCCTTTTAACTTTCCAGGATTACTCAAACAAATGTGCTCAGTATGCGAAACCAGCTTGTTTCAATATTAGTGCACCTCAATTAATATTAATTCTATCCCTATATTTTACTATTCAGGTTCATAAAATCCTAAAAATATATCCCTTATTAAGCCAGATTCACTTGGGATCACATAAGGAAAATAGATCCAATGATAATCTTTTCTCATAAAAGCTACCTTAGCATCTTTCTCTATTAATAACAATAAACTGAAGGCACTGATGAGACACCATAAACTAATAACCATCTTGCCAAAAAAAAAAAAAATTCCTGAGCCAGGAGATCTGCATCGTGGAGACGAATATGAGCAAGTTTTGGATCATGTTTGGCGTGTCCATAATCATGGCGATGACAATTGCCTACACTGCCGGGCAATCCTGGGGTCTTAAGTTTCTTAGCGCCTCCTGCTACAATAGAACCTCGGGACCATGTTTCTGTTTATGCAAACAGAAACATATTTGATGAAGAAATAGACGTATACTTGTTACCTATTTCCTCTCGATGCCTTTGGCTTTCTCATTATTATTTTTATTTTTGTCATTTGCCCAATGTTTTATTTTAAGTTCATTAATGCAAAAACAATCAATTTTTTCATTTAATAAAAAATAAAAAATTTCTTTTAACTGAATTATCATGATCATTATAATCATTTAATTGGCGTCTCAAGTGGGGAAATTTTATAGATACACATTCACTCAGTAGTACTCAACTTCCAATTAAAAACCACACCTTAGGCCAATCTAAAATCTGAAATATCCAAAAGCATATAAATTAATTGATTTTGATGAATTATTAGCTCGATTTAAATCATAGAATGTAGAAAATCATTGTATCTATATCAATATGAAACTTCTGTTTACCTGATTCCGTAAAATTATTGACGGTTGTTACGACCTATTGCTTTAATCAAATCATTAATGTTCCAACTCGATGTTTATGGATAAACATGATTTGGATGCGGAAGGTTTGCAAAACAATTTTAACAATTCTAAATAATCTTGTGAGGAAATTCATGACAATACCTAGGGTGTTCACGGTTCGGTTACTGGCCCATAACGCTATTTTTTTTAACCTAATCGTAATGATAATTTTTAATATTTTAATCATAAACCAATCCATTATAAATGGTTAACCACCTTAATGGCTAATCATTTTTTCCAGTTAATTTCTTCGATTTTTGGTTTTTAGCTATTTAACATAATGATGCCGTTTGCGGAGAATGAAATAAAATTTAGGGTTTAAAACCTTCAATATCAAACTATTTATATTTTTAAAAAATAATTATATAAGTATATTATAAATTATTTTAATCTTAAATTTCCTTGGCAGGATCTCGTATTTATCTATACTATATACTCCCTCCTTCCATTAAATAATATAATTAACAAATCTTTATGAAAAAGAGATACAAGTTCACCAACACCTTCCTAGCTCATTATACAATTGGTTTGTACAAATATTTTTGTCAATTTGGATATTATTAACATATATATATATTTTTTATCAATTTGGTTCCATCTGAAACCAAAAGAGGATGTATTTAACTCAATACAAGTATGCTTAACAGGTTATAATATCCAACTATTTATATTTTTAATAAAATAATAATATAAGTATATTATAAATTATATATATAAATACAGAATGGTTAATTGAAACCGTCGGTTTTTAATTCTATAAATTGAAACCGAAAATCAAAACAAAAAAAAAATTTAAAAAATCCAACGCTAAATCGAAACCGATGGACCAATGGACCCTTTTTTTTGTATTGGTTTTTCGATTTTAGTTCAGTTGTCATGAACGCTTGGTTTTTTTACCCAAACCTAACAATACCTTCCAAATTCCTATTCTAAGAAAACCTATCTTATAGGCCAATTTTTGGCTTGAAACCCGCTTGACAAGGTGGGTCCCATGCTGATTTTGAATCGGTCTTTGGACTTCTTGTTAATAATAATAATAATATAGAATGTCGAATGTCACGCTCCAGAGAGTACCCTAAACGTGGCAGTCCACCGCATATAATATTAAAGCTAATGAATGACAACCTTAGTCATGCAGGAGCTTCGATATCGTATGCAAGGCGTGCTTCCAAGATAGTAGGAGACTCACAGGGGTATTATGTTTAAGCAGATAATAAAAGCAAGCAAGAACTTATATAATAATCATAAGATTTTCATAAAGAATATCCTTACATCATCTTAGGGGCATTCCCCCGCTTTAATAGTCTTCCAAAATAATAACAACTATAACATAAGCCTACTATAGAGATTTTCCTAGAAGTTATGTTCAAAACTTAAATATATAAAGCTTCTCCCAAAAACTCCTAGTAGCTTATACTCGTACCTGGCAAACAGGGCTCCTTGGGGCCAACCAAAGGTAATCGTATTGTAACGAAAAGCTATAAGGGTATAAGCAAAACTAGCTTAGTGAGATAATTCCATCTATAAGACATTTTCATAATTCATACAAGTATTTTAATCAAAACATATGAAAATGCACAAATCATATGAATAAGCAAGATACACATGATTAACCGGAAATCAAGTGTAGCATGGATTTAACGCCCTCCATGACAAGGGTTGGGAGGTTACAAGCCCATACGACCATCAATATACGCAGATTTACTGGCTCCTGCTTACCCTGTAGACTTTCCGGCTCCTACCAGCCACCATTACCATTTCCTCGTTTCCCCACACGAAGAATAGTAATGAACAAATGTGACTCATGTGAATGATATGCATGAATTGATTTCAATATAATTTTCACCATAAATATTTAGTTCAAGTTAAAGGCGATCAACACAATTTTCATCATATCAAAACAAGAATCACAATTTATTTATCAAACCAACTTCCGATATTCTTAACTTGTATTCAATCATTCATAATACCAAGTCACACAATAATTATCCATTTTATCTTTTTCTTAATTGCTAGTGTAAACCCCTGTTTTCTAAGCCCTAAACCTTAAGTTGGAAAGTCTACCGGAGACCTTAGGTCAACCGATCATGAGTAAAACCCTACAGTCTAAATCCTGAAAACCCGAGTTCGCAAATCGAGGAGTCGAAAAATAATTAAAGTGTTTAGAATAGTCTGTAATAATATTTGATTTATTAAAAATATCATATTGGTTCATTTTCGGCTTATTTCGAACCCGTTTGGATACAGCTTTGGAAAGTGTGTCCCGGGGCTCGAAAGATTAAAAATATATCTTTAATATTTTTAGACTCGTATTTTTATAAGTATTTCAAAAATATCAAGATTAGAATTTTTCGGATTCTAAAAATATCAGTTATAGCTCATATAAGCTTATTTTACTCTTATCGGTAACTAAATTATTAAATTTCTAAAAATAATTTAATTGATTATTTTATTTAAATCATAAAAATTCTGCCACTAAAATAAAAATATTTTTCCTAATTTATTTTATATATTTTCTTATTCAAAAAGCCACTTTATCACAAGTACACATACATTATCATTACTACACATTATTATGTCTTCTTTTGCTTTTTCTTACACTTCCATTTCCCAAAATTGCAGCTGCCCATTCCCCATAAAATTAGCCACTTTTCATTATTTTTAATTATTTATTTGATATTTTAAAGTCTATTTTAAGTTAGAAATGGATGCAACTTGTTACACTTTCAAAAATACAAATTAGAATCAAACTACACACACTCCCCCACACCATACAATTCACGCCAGCCCCCCTCCATGCAGCTGATGGTTTCATTTTTTTTTAAAATTTATTTAACACACAATTATCTCTATTTAAACATCTTATTCTCTCTCTCTTTCATCTTTACAAACCCTAGATTTTTCCTCTCTCTTTTCCCTCTCTTTTCTCTTCTTTTTGGCTTGTCTTCTTCACAAACAAGCTGTCCCCATTTTTCTTTCTTGCTTCCACATATATTTCTTGCAATTATTTGAGGTAATCTTTCCCTTTTTGCTCTTATAAGATGTTCTAGGATGATACCATGGATGTTTCATGCATCAAAGGACATTCCACAAGCTTAAAAGGCTATGGATGATGATGCCAAGAAGTGAAACACTCCTCTAGATGATGATCTCTTTTGTTCTTAGTATTTTTGTTATATGGAAGGCTTGTTTATCTTCTTGTTTTTGTGATAGCTTGTAGATCTAGAGTTTTATCAAGCTTTAGTTATGTTTATGTGTAGATCTAGAAGTTTAAGGCCTACTACTAAGTTTTTCTTATGCTTTCATGGTTATATATTGAGTAGATCTTAGATTCAAGTTGGAATGAAAAAGAAAAATTCGTAACTTGTCAATGCCCTATTTTAAAAACCCTCTTTCAAGTCTTAAAATAGAAGCTTTTGTTAAGAAAATGAAGGTTTGATGGATGTATATCATCAAGGCTTCATCTTACAAGAATCAAAGTTGATTTTCAAAGTTTATTTTCAAAAACAAAAATTTCATTTTCAGATCAAGACAAAGACCCAAAATAAAAACATGTTTTCCAACTCAAAAATGAGGATTTTATTCAAGAAATGAAGGGTTCTTAGGATATAATATGTAATGGGTTGTTTTTCATGAGTTTTGATGAATTTTCTCAAGAGATATGTCCAAAATAAATTTATGAAAATTCGGATCAAGACCAAGACCTATTTTTGGAACCCATCATTTAACTTTAAAATGAAGATTTAGACAAAAATATGAGGGGCTCTTGGTATAGATATCTTAAGGAATGAATTTTCATAAGTTTAAATGAGTTTTCCTAAAAGGTATAGCTTAAATCAAGTGTTTTGTAAAAGACAAAATTTAGTTCTTGTATTCATTGTAAACTTCAAAGAGGAAATTCGTAATTATGGGGAGATCAATTTTGAAAACCTTCTTTTTGATCTCAAAACAAGTATTTTATATTGAAAATGGAATGCTTTGATGATATATAATATTGGAAAATTATTTTCATTGAGCTAAGTAAGTTTTAGCGAAGTAATTACTCAAAACAAACAATGAGTTTCAACTTGTAAATTTCGGTTTATGAAAATGGATTCTTAGGAGTTTCTTTTGAACATTATGTTTGGGATTAGATGAGTATGTAATCTCTTAATTTTGTTTTGAGAATCTCCTTGCAAGCTTAGGACTAAAATAAATTGGTCTAAGTAGTTAAATAGAGTAGATATGGAAATTTTTCACAAAGGCTCAAAATCTGGAATTTTCGTAACTCTACTGTACAGTACGTTTCCGACCCTTAAATGACTTTAAATGTTTGAATTAACTTTAGAAATGGATAGCTCTTTTCGAAGTAGGTATAAATCGGTATATTATAAGCTAAATCCGAGTTAAAATGAGTTAGATATGACCTTTTTAAGTTAAGGATTCAACCTAGACGGAAATTGACGAACTTAGTAAATAAAATTATTAAGTTTAATAGAACTTCATAAGAGATGCTCATTGAGGGTATTCTTTGTACCTAGGTGAATTGGAGGACGGGTTACCACTTCCGAGGACTATTACGACTAGTGGATTTTCACTACATGGACAAGTGAGTTCATTTCTCAATTAATTATGCTCTTGGATGTGCTTGTAGTAGTAGTGGCATTAGACTTAGGAAAAGATAAAATTGTGATTGAATGGTGATCTAAACTTGCATGAATGAACGATAAGTATATCGAGGCAAGCTTTGTTGTAATAATCTTGCATGAGCTAGTATAGATTTGGAATGTCTGAAAATTGTATGGTCACTTTTAAATTATCTAAGTAATATGTCATGATTATATGAATAAACTGTACATGCATATCACGTAGTGAGTCTTATATCATTATCGAGTATGTCTTTGGTGGGACAAAGGTGTACTCGGGAGACAGCGGGTCTTTAATGAAAGGGGACTAGGGTCGCATGACTTATGGACCACCCCATTCGAATAATGAAACTATGGTTGCATGACTTATGATCCAACATTAAAAATTGTGGTTGCATGTCTTATGGACCACCCCACTTAAGATTGGGACTATGGTTGCATGTCTTATGGACCAACTTGGAATTGTAGTTGCATGACTTATGAACTACCCCAAACCCCGAATGGAGGACGCAAATTCATTCACTTATGACTACCGGAAAGTCATATGCTTGTTGCTCATATGCTTGTGCATTCATATGGTTGCTTAATTATAACTTGCTTGTATAGATATTTTAGCTTGGTCGGGCATGTTACTTGAAGAAGATGAATCTCACTAAGCATTAGCTTATACCCCAACAGTTTTTGTTGCAGCGTTCCTATTTTTTTGGATGTTCCGAGAGGACACTTTGTGCAGGTTTACTACATTGGATTAAAGAGCTTTTGAGGAAGTCGGGACCTAGTATAGGCGTGGACTTCTAGGAAAATCTCTTTAATGTAAATTCAGATATATGTGATTGGAGCTAAATGATGTAGACTCCTATTTTTTTGGCGGGGGTATGCCCCCTTGGCTTTTGTAAAGTTTAACTATCTATCTTGTTGTGATTTTTGTTCTTAATGTTATGTATGCTTTCTTAAGACTACTCGAATCAAAGTGTGATCCTAAAAGTTGTGAAAGTATACCTTACACTCGATATATAAACTAATGGGATGACTAAGGTGGTCATACTTAAGTTTAAGTATCGCGTGTGGTGGACTGTCGCGTTTAGGGTACCCTTTGGGGCGTGACAGCTAGTGCTACTAATTACAAGCACAAAATAAGGAAATGTAACTTAGTAAAAGGAATAACTCACTCCATATCGGTAGATCTAATCGAAATAGTCCTCCGGATAGACGATCTCGGGTCCTTCGTTACCTAAACAAGATGAAATACCCAAAATGAGTCTTTCATAAAACTTCTATTCTTGAAGATTCTAAACTTTTCTTAAAATCGCGGTAAAATCGTATAAGAGGAAATTGCAACTTAAAATGGCCATAACTTGCTCATTTTAACTCGGAATTTCGCAAATAATACATCGTTTTCTACCTACTCGAAAATATCTACACATTTATAAACTTATTTTCATAAAACTAAGTCGTTTGGGTCCCAAAAAGGCAGCGACCAGATTCATTACGTATTTGCAAAAACTTGATTTCTTCCTTTTATTAAAAGCTCACTTGAAGAGATAGATTCTCCAAATATTTTTGTAATCTTTTTGAAAGGTATAAACATATATGTAATGACTCATAACAAATGTATGAAGTAAATGAAGTTGTCTCAATTTATGAAAAAGTAAAGTTTTGAAAGGTTTTGAATTTAAGAATTTTTGAAGTGTCCATTTTATTTGAAAAGATTTTGAGTTATTTGAAATGAGTATTTCTTTCTCTAAATTTAATTGCTTGTAATTGCTTTAAAATTATTTTAAGTTGTTTATGATGAGTATCTCATTTCTTTTCCTAAATCTTATTTTCATAATCTTCTTAATTTCCTAAGGAATGATTTTTATTTTCTAACTTAGCTTCCAACACTTTTTGAAAGTATTTGACACTTCTATATTTAGAAAAATGACTTCTTGATTTCTTGAGATCATCTTATTTTAATGAAAAGGAATTTCTATTATATGAAGAAAACATGAAGTTGTTGAAAAAAATCCTTGTTCTAAAAAAAAATCCTTTTTATGTATGTTTATAAGAATTTATTAGGAACTCCTCTAAGTTTTTTTTTTAAAAAATGCCTTCTTAGTTCTTAGAAAAACATTAAATACTTGTTTTTGTTTCTAAGAAAGAATCTTTATTAGAAAATATTTCTTCATTTGTTTTGTTGAGACAAAACCATTATGTTCATACATGAATATGAGTCATAAGTTATGAAAACATAAAGGAACATAATATTTGAAAGAATAAGCTATTAAGAAAATAAATCAAGTATTGGAACCTTAGCTTATTCAAGGTATCCCGGGACTAAGAAATGACTAGTCCAAAATAAAAAGAAAATGTTTTGACTTGATGAGGACAAGTCTAAGATTAGAAAGACTAGTCTTAAAAACAACTTGAAATTAAATAAATAACAAGGAAGTAAATAAATTGCCTGAAAGGTAAATAAATTACAAGACAATGAGTTTATATGCTCTAAATATTATATATAGCTATATAGATATATATTAGATAGTAATGAACATAAAAGAATATAAAGGAGTTGAGATTATAAACAAAAACAAAGTATGAACCTATTGTTGCTTTCTTAACCTTCATGGTTTTAGAAAATACACACTAAGTTCATACTAAGTAGATGAACATAGGAATTTCCTGAAGAAAGTTTACCTAAAAGAGATGAACTAAAGAGAGCTTCTCGGAAGAGAATCTTGAGAAATTTTGAGAGAGTAACTTTAGTAATGAAGAAGTGTGAAAGAAGTGAAAGTGTGAAGGGGTATTTATAGGAAAATGTGGGAAATAAATTGTGTTAATTAAATAAGTGAAAAATAAAAAAAATTGGAAGAGAAAGAGAGGGGGCCGGCTATCACACCCCAGAGGGTACCCTAAACGTGGTAGTCCGCCGCATATAATATTAAGGTAATGAATGACAATCCGTAGTCACGCAGGAGCTTCGATATCATATGCAAGGCGTGCTTCCAAGATAGTAGGAGACTAACAGGGGTATTACGTTTAAATAGATAGCAAAAGCAAGTCTAAACTTAAATATATAATCATAAGATCTTCATTCCATAATAAGTTCGTACATCATCTTAGGGGCATTCCCCCGCCTTAAAGTCTTTAATCAACTATACTAATAACAAAATAAATATATCTATCACATACGTCTACTATAGAGATTTTTCCTAGAAGTCTATGTTCAAAACTAAAAATACATAAACTTCCTCCAAAACTCCTAGTAACGTAAGCTCATACCTGACACACTGGGCTCCTCGGGGCCAACCATAGATAATCATATTGTAATAGAAAACTATAAGGGTATAAGCAAATCTTGCTTAGTGAGATAATTCCTAACTATATAACATTTCCATATGACAACCAAGTCATTTTAATTCAAGCATATGTAATGCAACAATCACATGATCAACCAAATACACAAGATTAACCGGAAATCTAGTGTAGCATGGATTTAATGCCCTCCATAACAAGGGTTGGGTGGTTACAGGCTCATACGACCATCAATATTTGCAGATTTACCGGCTCCTGCTTGCCCTATAGACTTCCTGGCTCCTACTGGCCCATGTAGACTTACCAGCTCCTACTAGCCACTATTACCACTTCCTTGTTTCCCCACACAAAGAATAGTAGTGAAATAAATGTGACTCACAAGCATGATATGCGTGAATGAATTTCAATTTAACATTTAACCATATAAGTTGGATTCATGTTAAAGGTGATCAACCATAATTTCATCAAATCAATACAAAAGTCACACTTTAACATATCATCTTTCGATATACTTAATTTTCATTCAACAATTATTTCATAATATTTGTTCATTTATCTTTTTCTAAATTTCTAGTTCCACTAATTACAAGCACAAACAAGGAAATGTAACTTAGGAAAAGAATTAACTCACTCCATAATTGGTAGGTCTAATCGAAATAATCCTCTGGATAGATGATCTCGGGTCCCTCGTCACCTAAACAAGATGAAATACCCAAAATGAGTCTTTCATAAAACTTCTATTCTTGAAGATTCTAAATTTCTCTTAAAATCGCGGTAAAAATCGTATAGAAGGAAATTCCAACTTAAAATGGCTGTAACTTGCTCATTTTAACTCGGAATTTCGCATATAATATACCGTTTTCTACCTACTCGAAAAGATCTACACATTTCTAAGCTTATTTTCATAAAACTAGGTCGTTTGGGTTCCGAAAAGATAGCGACCAGATTTGCCACGAATTTGCAAAAACTTGTTTTCCTTCTTGTAAACAAAGCTCATTTGAAAAGATAAATATTTCAAGTATTTTGTAAGCTTTTTGAAAGGTATATACATATATGTAATGACTCATAACCAATGTATGAAGTAAATGAAGTTGTCTCAACTTATGGGAAGTAAGGTTTTAAAAGACTTTGAACTTGAGATTTTGTTGGAATATTTATTTTACTTTTGAAAGACCTTGAGTTGTTTGTGATAAATATTCTTTTTCTAAATTTAATTTCTTTAAATTCCTAAGGAGTGGTTTTGTTTTCTAAACTTAGATTCCAACAATTTTGTAAAAGTTATGACAATTTTCTCACAAGAATATTTTAGTTCCTTGGTTTCTTGGGATTATTTAATTTTAATGAAAAGGGGTTCTTCTTAGAAAAAGATGAAGTTATTGTAAAACTTTTGTTTACTTCATAAATCTTTTGTATGTTTGTAAAATCTCTTATAAGTTCCTCTAAACATTAACTCCATATTTTACTTCTAGAGAAAAACATTTTATCTTAAGAAAACATTTCCTTCATTTATTTTGTTGAGAAAAACCATTATGTTCATGCATGAATATGAATCATAAGCTATGAAAATATGTAAAGAACATAATAACTTAAAAGAATAGGCATAAAGAAATGAATCAAGTATTGGGACCTTAGCTTCATCAAGGTACCCCGGGATTAAGAAAAGACTAGTCCCGAAAAAAAAGGAAAAGAAAAAGAATTGTTTTGACTTGATGAGGACAAGTCTAAGACTAGAATGACTAGTCTTAAAATCAACTTGAAATTAAATAAATTGCAATAAAGTAAATAAATTGCATGAAAGGTAAATAAATTGCAAGGCTATGAGCTTATATGCTCTAAATAATATATATAGCTATATAGATATATTAGATAGTTATGAACATAAAGAAACATAAATGAACATAAAGGAATTATGATTATAAACAAAAACAAAGTATGAACCTATTGTTGCTTTCTTAACCTTCATGGTTTTAGAAAACACACACTAAGCTCATACTAAGTAGATGAACATAAAGAAATCTTGAAGGAATTCTTACCTAAAAGAAGCTAAACTAAGAAGAACTTCTTGAGAGATTTTGAGAGAAATTTTGGTGTAAGAACTTTAGAGAAGAAGTGAAGGTATGAGGGGGTATTTATAGGAGAATGTGGGAGATAATTTGTGTTAATTAAATAAATGAAAAATAAAACAAATTGAGGAGCATCAAGAAGGGGCCAGCGCAATTTCAAGCATGGGGAAGACCAAATATTTATTTTTTTTGTTATTTTGTTAATTAAAAGTAAGAAATGAAGGATGTGAAGTTGTATTAGAAATGAAAATGTGTAAGAAATAGGTGTATGGTTTGTAAGAGTAGGTTGTAAGAAAAAGTAGAGATAGATGAATAGTGTAGAATAGTAGAAAATAGTGTAATGTAAAAGTAGACATGACAATTTAATGCCAGTAACAAGAAAATACGCGTATAAAAGCGATATCTGATATTTTTAGCTACCGTAAAATTACAACATTGATATTTTTGAAATTCTCATATTTTTACGAGTCTAACGGTATATTTAGAATATTTTTCCTATTCCGGGCTTTCGGACACGTTTTTCAAGAACTATGTCCGATCCGGTTCGAAGGACACTCGAATTCCTTCAATCTGATATTTTTATATAACCTATAGCTATTACGAACTGTATTAGCTAACTTTTCCCACTTTGTTTTCTAGGGCTTTGAGAAAACGGCAATGCCGAAGTTAAGCGGTTACGGTAAACTAGGGTTTTGGTTGAGTTAAGAATCCGTTTGACTTCTGATTAGGGTTTAGGTCTTTAATTTGGATCCGAAAATTCGGGAACTTACAACCTACCCCCCTTAAAGAAAGTTTTGTGCTCAAAACTTGAAATTCATACCTGATTCCTTGAACAGACTCGGGTACTTTTGGCGTATGTCGCTTTCTGCCTCCCAGGTTGCTTCTTCGTGTGAATGGTTTCTCCATAAAACCTTCACATACTTGATCTCCTTATTCCGGAGCTTCTGCACCTTGTGATCCAAGATTTGAATTAGGTGCTCTTCATATGTGAGATTTTCTTTTAGCCGAACTGGCTCTAGCTCTGTAATCCTGGTAGGGTTCGGCACATGCTTCCGTAAAACTGATACATGAAACACGTTATGGATTCCAGATAGGTTGGGTGGGAGTGCCAGGCGATAAGCAAGATTTCCCACTTTTTCCAATACTTCGAAGGGTCCAATGTAGCGTAGGCTTAACTTTCCTTGGGCTCGAATTCGATGGATACTCTTGATGGGATTTACCTTTAAGTACACATGATCTCCAACTTCGAATTCAAGCACACGTCTCTTCATATCTGCCTAGCTCTTTTGCCTATCTTGAGCTTCTTTCATTTTTCTTTGGATAACCCGCACCTTGTCAGCCGCATCTTGTACCAAGTCTGGACCAATGCTCAATTTTTTTATATCGTCCCAAAACAAAGGGGATCGACATCTTCTACCATATAATGCTTCATAGGGTGGCATCTGGATCATGGAATGATAGCTATTATTATAGGCAAATTCTACCAAAGGTAGGTGTGCGTCCCAGCTACCTTTAAACTCTATTACGCAGGCTCGCAGCATATCTTCCAACGTTTGTATTGTCCTCTCTGATTGATCGTCTGTCTGTGGGTGATAAGCAGTACTGAAATGTAGCTTAGTTCCCATACATTTCAAACTCATCCAAAATTTGGATACAAACCTTGGGTCCCGGTCGGAGACTATTCCAGCGGGTACTCCATGCAAGCGTACTATTTCTCTTATGTACATTCTTGCCAACTTGTCCATAGAGTACGTCATGTTCATTGGAAGAAAATGGGCCGTCTTCGTCAATCGATCCACGATGACCCAAATCGCATCATATCCAGCCGACGTCCTTGGCAATCCACACAAAATCCATCGTGATTTGGTCCCATTTCCACTCGGGTATTGGCAGGGGTTTCAGAAGTCCACCAGGTCTTTGGTGCTCCACTTTACTTGTTGGCATATGGGACATTTCAACACATAGTCTGCTACGTCCTCTTCATGCCGTTCCACCAATAGTGGCTTTAGATCTTGGTACATCTTCGTTCCTCCTGGATGCATGGTGTATCCGGAGTGATGTGCTTCTTCCATGATTTCCTTTCTTATGTCCTCATCATCCGGAACACATAACCTGCCTTTCATCCTCACCACTTCATCCTCATCTATGGAAAAATCAGTGTACCTTCCTTCCTGCACTTCTTCTTAATCTTTAAATTGCCTTCGTCATATCGCTGGGTTCTTGATTCTTTCTACTAAGGTGGGTTCCATGACAAGGTTGGCAACCTCTACTTCCACGCTTTGCCCTATGAATTCAATGCTCATCCTTTCAAATTCTTTTATCAACTCTTTCTTATCAGTGAGCAAAGAGGCTACTTCCCCATAATTTTTCCTACTTAGGGCATCTGCAACTGCATTTACTCTCCCTGGACAGTAGTTGATTCCAAGGTCGTAATCCTTGATGAGCTCTAACCATCTTCGTTACCTCATGTTCAGCTCCTTTTGTGTAAAAAGATACTTGAGGCTCTTATGATCGGTGTAGATCTCACACCTTTGCCCATACAAGCAATGCCTCCACAACTTTAATGCAAACACAACGGCGACTAACTCCAGGTCATGGGTAGGATAGTTTTGTTCATGAGGTCGAAGCTGTCACGATGCATAAGCGATTACCTTTCCGTCTTGCATTAACACACATCCGAGTCCATTCCTTGACGCATCACTATGCACTGTATAGGACTTCTCGGGGTCTGGTAGAATTAAGATCGGGGCAGAGACAAGTCTTTTCTTTAGCTCCTGGAAACTTTGCTCCCTCTTGTCTGTCCAGATGAACTTTTCCTCCTTCTGGGTTAACTGAGTGAGGGGCTTGGCGATGGTTGAAAAATTCTTAACAAACTTCCTATAATATCCAGCCAAACCGAGAAAACTCCTCACTTCAGTAACTGTCTTAGGCTGTTTCCATTCCATTACTGCCTTGATCTTCTCAGGATCTACCGATATTCCTTCTCCCGACACGACATGTCCTAAGAAGGATATCTTGTCCAGCCAAAAGTCACACTTAGACAGCTTAGCGTACAACTTGTGCTTACGAAGTCTGTAACGCCATTCTTAAGTGTTCTGCATGTTGTTCTCGCGTCTTTGAGTAGATTAGGATCGTCGATGAAGACTATCACGCACTTTAGCAAGGGTTTATATATTCGGTTCATGAGATGCATAAAAGCTGCTGGTGCGTTGGTCAATCCAAAAGGCATCACTAGGAACTCGTAATGTCCATAGCGAGTCCTAAAATCTGTCTTTGGTACGTCTTCAGGTTTAATCCTCAATTGGTGATATCCTGACTGTAGATCAATCCTTGAGAAGACACTTGCTCCTTGAAGATGATCAAAGAGGTCATCTATCCTTGGAAGTGGATACTTATTCTTGATGGTAACCTTATTAAGCTCCCGGTAGTCGATGCATAAACGCATGGAACCATCCTTCTTCTTTACGAACAACACTGGTGCTCCCCAAGGTGACACACTTGGTCGGATAAATCCTTGGTCCATTAAGTCCTGTAGTTGAGTCTTTAACTCCTTCAGTTCTACTGGTGCCATTCGATAGGGTGCTTTTGAGATCGGTTCCGTATTGGTTAATAGGTCAATTTCGAAATCTATCTCTCTTTTGGGTGGCAATCCAGTCAATACGTCTGGAAACACGTCTAGGAACTCTTTAACTACGGGTATGGATCCAAGCTCAGGCTTTTCCTCTTCTTCTTCATCCAGGTTACTAATGTTGATTTCATCCTCATCCACCAACTCGAATGAGTTTAACTTTACCGTGGACTCTCCTCTAAATACTACTTCACATCCACTTTGATCTTTAAATCTTACTTCCTTTTGCTTGCAATCCACTAAAGCCTTGACAGATGTTAACCAACTCATACCCAAGATGACTTCGTATTTGCTCATTTCCGAGATTATTAGGTCACACTTAGAGTGACTCCCTTGTATCTCCATGGACATCCTTTAAGCATTTCCTTTATCGTTACTATGCTTCCGGTGGGGTTTTTTTCTCGAAAACCAGTAGCAATAGTATCTACGGGTAACCCAATTTGCTTGGCCAGACTAATGGTGATAAAGGAATGGGTAGTTCCCGTATCAAACAGAGCATAAGCGGGTTGACTAGCTATGAGCACGTGTCCTACACTCGAATTTTTATACTAATTAGGAGACTGGTATACTTAAGCTAATTGTGGGTATTAAAACTTTATACTTGTACCGTAGGTATTGAACGTAGGAAACTTAACAAATTACATCAAAGAAAAGGGTTTCGATTCTGACCTGTCACCAATCCAAAATCTGAGCCATAGTCTCCATCTACAGCGACGAGCTCTGCTCCCTCATCATCGGACTCCTCACATACCCACTATCCTTCCAGGTTGTATATCCTCATTCCGTGGACAACTGCTCCAGATCGGCTTGGGTTGCTTCCTCCGCTTCCGTTCTTTGCCGATGCCACTCCTCCACTGACCCAAATGGTCTAGCTGGGGCATTCTTTCTTTGTGGGCATTCGTTGGCGAAGTGCCCGGTTTGCTTGCAAACAAAGCAAACAGTAGAAGCCTTCTTTGGGCAATCACCTATCGTGGCTGGGGTCTCCACAAAAGTAGCACTTGTGTTGCAACAGGCACCTCTTTGGATAGTGCTCTTCCTTGCATTTCCAGCAGGTCACCTTGATCTTGGATGTGTCCTTGTTGCTAACAGCACTTCCTCGGAAGCTGTTGAAGGGCTTGAACCTTTTACTCTGAAAACTGAGGTTATAGCTATCCTGAGCTCTCTTGCCGAACACAAAGGTCTTTCTCTCAGGGGCTTTGTTCTTCCTTTTCTTTGCTCCTTCAATGATACGAGCCCTTTCTACCAATTCTCGGAGGGTCCTCAGATCTAACTCCTCCAGACACATCCTTATATCTTCATCCAGGCCACTCAGAAACACTTGCCTCTTCAGCTCCTCACTATGTTTGAAAGATTCAGGCGCGTATTGAAGCAGTCGGCTAAAATCCATCTCGTATTGTTCTATTGTCCTTCCTTTCTAGGATATATGGAGAAAGTCTCGACTATACTGTACTCTTAAGCTCCCAGGGAAATAGTTGTCCAGAAACTCTCTACGAAAAACTGCCCAGGTCACGGGTGGCAACAATTCCTTGCTTTTTGACTCCCACCATATTCTGGCATTGAATTGCATCATGTATGTGCCATAATCCAGACGTAGATGATAGGGAACTTCGTAAGCGGGGAACGACCTTTCGATCTGGGCTAGCCAGTCTTCAGCTTCGTCTGGCTTTCCAAAATTTCCGTCGAAATATCTGTTGCTTTTTATGAAGTCCGGCAAGGAACTTCTGTAAGGTTGTGGCGATGGTGGTGCTGGTAAAGGGGCAGTATGCGACTCAGCTTCTGGGGCTGCAGGTGCTTCAACGGTTGCTTCTGGAGCATTTGCAGCAGGCGGTGGCATATTTCGTGCATTTTGCATGAAATTATTGACCAACCCTGTTAGTTGGTTGATGGCTTCCCACACATCTCCTTGTTGATTCAGTAGGGGATTTGGTGCTTGTTATCTTGCCGGAGGATTCTCTGGTTCTGCTGGTATATTATTAGAAGCGCGACGTTCGCATCTTCTACCTCTCCTACCACGTCTGTTAAGTTTTATACTTCTTAAATTTTCGCAACAAGGAAAGATCGGAAATATAAAAAATTCCATAGAAATAATTTAAAGCAATCAAATCCAGAAATCATCAAATCATAAAATTCTTGCATTCAAATTAAAAAGAGGAAATTAATAATCCTTACATAACGTGGAGAAGGTAGAAACCATTCTCATCAAAAAGACAATTGTTCAAATAAAACATAGAAAAGCAAATCATTAATGCATTAAGACAAAGATAAGCCTAGGAAAAGGCTATGTTGGACACGTCGGGTTATGCTCCATTTCTTCCTTCTTCAACTTCTTCTTTTCACGAGGATGGTACTGGGTTCATACTCCTACTGGTGGATCCTTTGTGCTGTTTGACAAATTGTCGCAGATATTGACTAACCGTCATTCTCTTCCCACGGTATCGTGAGGTGATCTCTGCTTAGGACAGCCAAACTTCGTCATGTACGGAAATCCTTTCTCCATGAGTCTTGCCATTTGTTTCCTCTTGTCCTTCTTCTTCCTCCGGTGCCATTGCCATTGTGAGGGTCTAGGATTTGCTTCTCAGGAATCTATTTGGATCAAAAGCATTGTTTCTTCTCCCTTCCTCTTCAGAATCGGAAATTATTACTGGGTTATTCCTTGCAATGGTCTCCATGGGTTCATCTTGGCTTAGCCTTTAGGGAGGTGCCTGACTGGGGATCAAAGGGCTGTCTTCCCAGAGGGATGCAGACTGGGTCTCCTCAGGCTCCGAGTCTTCATTCTGATCTCCTTCCGTGATACCATTTGTCTCTCCATTCCTTTCATTGGCTTGGGCCTCCTCCATGATGAAGTCCTCATCCGGGATAACATCTAGCTGCATTCCGATGGAGTTGGGTTGAGTATTGTACTCTGATGGCGTAGGGACAATCCGTCGGTAAGCGGCATACCAAAAGAATCGCTCTTCGGCATCTGCCTTCAGCCAGTCCGTATGATCCGCTAACTCGTCATGTGCGTAGATGTATAGAGGTCCTAGCTTATTCCAGGTCCGGAAGTCTCATTCTTGTCGCCCATCCTCCGCTTTCAAGATGAAGGTCATTTGTTGCAGCATGGTCTCCCGGTACATGAAAACCATCATTCTTTCGACCACATAAATAACTTCTACGTCACTCCATCTCCAATAGCTTACAGCGCTGAATCTTAGCTCGTGGGGTAAGTTCCTCCACAGGGAATGTCTTAATCCTTTCTTCCATAACTTGAACATTTCGCGGGCGGTCCTGGGCCTCCCAACTAAAGCGAACTCCTCACACAGGACCCTCAGTCTAAGACAGTAGTTCACAAAGGTCTCGTCATGGTCTTTAAGGAATTGTCGGGATTTTTCTTTGACCTCAATGAAAGTCAACTATCAAGCAAAACACAAAGGGGATCAGATCTTAAACTAGAGTTTCTATCTTATTACTATCAATCTTAAGGTCTATTTCTACTATCTTATGTCTAAAACTTGCGCTCTGATACCAACTTAAATTGTCACGCCCCGGAGGGTACCCTAAACGTGGCAGTCCGCCGCATATAATATTAAGCTAATGAATGACAATCCATAGTCACGCAGGAGCTTTGATATCATATGCAAGGCGTGCTTCCAAGATAGTAGGAGACTCACAGGGGTATTACGTTTAAATAGATAGCAAAAGCAAGCATAAACTTAAATATATAATCATAAGATCTTCATTCCATAATAAGTTCGTACATCATCTTAGGGGCATTCCCCCGCCTCAAAGTCTTTAATCAACTATACTAATAACAAAATAAATATATCTATCACATACGTCTACTATAGAGATTTTTCCTAGAAGTCTATGTTCAAAACTAAAAATACATAAACTTCCTCCAAAACTCCTAGTAACGTAAGCTCATACCTGGCACACTAGGCTCCTCAGGGCCAACCATAGATAATCATACTATAATAGAAAACTATAAGGGTATAAGCAAATCTTGCTTAGTGAGATAATTCCTAACTATATAACATTTCCATATGACAACCAAGTCATTTTAATTCAAGCATATGTAATGCAACAATCACATGATCAACCAAATACACAAGATTAACCGGAAATCGAGTGTAGCATGGATTTAATGCCCTCCATGACAAGGGTTGGGTGGTTACAGGCCCATACGACCATCATTATTTGCAGATTTACCGGCTCCTGCTTGCCCTGTAGACTTCCTGGCTCCTACTGGCCCATGTAGACTTACCGGCTCCTACTAGCCACTACTACCACTTCCTTGTTTCCCCACACGAAGAATAGTAGTGAAATAAATGCCACTCACAAGCATGATATGCATGAATGAATTTCAATTTAACATTTAACCATATAAGTTGGATTCATGTTAAAGGTGATCAACCATAATTTCATCAAATCAATACAAAAGTCACACTTTAACATATCACCTTTCGATATACTTAATTTTCATTCAACAATTATTTCATAACATTTGTTCATTTATCTTTTCCTAAATTTCTAGTTCCACTAATTACAAGCAAAAACAAGGAAGTGTAACTTAGGAAAAGAATTAACTCACTCCATAATCGGTAGGTCTAATCGAAATAATCCTCTGGATAGATGATCTCGGGTCCCTCGTCACCTAAACAAGATGAAATACCCAAAATGAGTCTTTCATAAAACTTCCATTCTTGAAGATTCTAAATTTCTCTTAAAATCGCGGTAAAAATCGTATAGAAGGAAATTCCAACTTAAAATGGCCGTAACTTGCTCATTTTAACTCGGAATTTCGCATATAATATACCGTTTTCTACCTACTCGAAAAGATCTACACATTTCTAAGCTTATTTTCATAAAACTAGGTCATTTGGGTTCCAAAAAGATAGCGACCAGATTTGCCACGAATTTGCAAAAACTTGTTTTCCTTCTTGTAAACAAAGCTCATTTGAAAAGATAAATATTTCAAGTATTTTGTAAGCTTTTTGAAAGGTATATACATATATGTAATGACTCATAACCAATGTATGAAGTAAATGAAGTTGTCTCAACTTATGAGAAGTAAGGTTTTAAAAGACTTTGAACTTGAGATTTTGTTGGAATATTTATTTTACTTTTGAAAGACCTTGAGTTGTTTGTGATAAATATTCTTTTTCTAAATTTAATTTCTTTAAATTCCTAAGGAGTGGTTTTGTTTTCTAAACTTAGATTCCAACAATTTTGTAAAAGTTATGACAATTCTCTCACAAGAATATTTTAGTTCCTTGGTTTCTTGGGATTATTTAATTTTAATGAAAAGGGGTTCTTCTTAGAAAAAGATGAAGTTATTGTAAAACTTTTGTTTACTTCATAAATCTTTTGTATGTTTGTAAAATCTCTTATAAGTTCCTCTAAACATTAACTCCATATTTTACTTCTAGAGAAAAACATTTTATCTTAAGAAAACATTTCCTTCATTTATTTTGTTGAGACAAAACCATTATGTTCATGCATGAATATGAATCATAAGCTATGAAAATATGTAAAGAACATAATAACTTAAAAGAATAGGCATATAAAGAAATGAATCAAGTATTGGGACCTTAGCTTCATCAAGGTACCCCGGGATTAAGAAAAGACTAGTCCCGAAAAAAAGGAAAAGAAAAAGAATTGTTTTGACTTGATGAGGACAAGTCTAAGACTAGAATGACTAGTCTTAAAATCAACTTAAAATTAAATAAATTGCAATAAAGTAAATAAATTGCATGAAAGGTAAATAAATTGCAAGGCTATGAGCTTATATGCTCTAAATAATATATATAGCTATATAGATATATTAGATAGTTATGAACATAAAAGAAACATAAATGAACATAAAGGAATTATGATTATAAACAAAAACAAAGTATGAACCTATTGTTGCTTTCTTAACCTTCATGGTTTTAGAAAACACACACTAAGCTCATACTAAGTAGATGAACATAAAGAAATCTTGAAGGAATTCTTACCTAAAAGAAGCTAAACTAAGAAGAACTTCTTGAGAGATTTTGAGAGAAATTTTGGTGTAAGAACTTTAGAGAAGAAGTGGTGTGAAAGAAGTGAAGGTATGAGGGGAGTATTTATAGGAAAATGTGGGAGATAATTTGTGTTAATTAAATAAATGAAAAATAAAACAAATTGAGGGGCATCGAGCGGGAGCCGGCGCAATTTCAAGCATGGGGAAGACCAAAAATTTATTTTTTTTGTTATTTTGTTAATTAAAAGTAAGAAATGAAAGATGTGAAGTTGTATTGGAAATGAAAATGTGTAAGAAATAGGTGTATGGTTTGTAAGAGTAGGTTGTAAGAAAAAGTAGAGATAGATGAATAGTGTAGAATAGTAGAAAATAGTGTAATATAAAAGTAGACATGATAATTTAATGCCGATAGTAAAAAAATACGCGTATAAAAGCGATATCTGATATTTTTAGCTACCAAAAAATTACGAAATTGATATTTTTAGAATTCTCATATTTTTACGAGTCTAACGGTATATTCGGAATATTTTTTCTATTCCGGGCTTTCGGACACGTTTTTCAAGAACTATGTCTGATCGGGTTCGAAGGACACTCGAATTCCTTCAATATGATATTTTTATATAACCTATAGTTATTACGAACTATAGTAGCTAAATTTTCCCACTTCGTTTTCTATGGCTTGAGAAAACGGCAATGCCGGAGTTAAGCGGTTACGATAAACTAGGGTTTTGGTTGAGTTAAGAATCTGTTTGACTTCTGATTAGGGTTTAGGTCTTTAATTTTGATCCGAAAATTCGGGAACTTACACCGGCACTACTCATGGGGAAATGGGGAAGGAAATTTTTTTTTTTTTATTTTTGATAATTAAAAGTAAGAAATGAAAGATGTGAAATTGTATTGGAAATGAAAATGTGTAAGAAATAGGTGTACGGGTTGTAAGAAAAAGTAGAGATAGATGAATAGTGTAGAATAGTAGAAAATAGTGTATGTAAAAGTAGACATGACAATTAAATATCGGTAGTAAGAAAATAGCGTATAAATGCGATATCTGGTATTTTTAGCTATCGAAAAATTACGAAATTGATATTTTTGGAAATCTTATATTTTTATGAGTCTAACGGTATATTCGGAATATTTTTCCTATTCTGGGCTTCGAGACACGTTTTTCGAAAACTGTGTCTGATCGGGTTCAAAGGATACTCGAATTTTGCAAAATTGATATTTTTATATAACCTATAGCTATTTCGAACCATTATAGCTAATTATTCCAACTTTGCTTTCTAGGGCTAGAGAAAAAGGTAATGTCGACTTAAGCGGTTACGGTAAACTAGGATTTTGCTGACTCTTGAAAATCCGGTTAACTTTCGATTAGGGTTTAAACTTTAATTCAAATCCAAAAATTTCGGGGATTTACAACCTACCCTCCTTAAAAAGAAAGTTTTGTCCTCAAAACTTGAAATTTATACCTGATTCTTGAAACAAACTCGGATACTTCTGGCGTATGTCGCTTTCAGCCTCCTAGGTTGCCTCCTCGTGTGAGTGGTTTCTCCATAAAACCTTCACATGCTTGATTTCCTTGTTCTGAAGCTTTTGTACTTTGTGATCAAGGATATGAACTGGGTGCTCTTTGTATGTGAGATTTTCTTTCAACCGAACTGGTTCCAATTCTGCAATCCTGGTGGGATCTGACACAGTTTCCGTAGAACTGACACATGGAATTTATTGTGGATTCCAGATAGGTTAGGAGGGAGTGCCAGACGGTAAGTAAGATCTCCTACTCTTTCAAGCACTTCAAAAGGTCCAACATATCGTGGGCTCAACTTTCCTTGTGCTCGAATTCGGCGAATACTCTTGATGGGGTTTACTTTCAAGTACACATGGTCTCCAACTTCAAACTCAAGTGTACGTCTCTTCATATCCACCTAACTCTTTTGCCTATCTTGTGCTTCCTTCATCTTTTGTCGAATGATCCGCACCTTGTCGGCCGCATATTTTACCAAGTCAGGTCCGATGCTCAACTTTTCTACATCATTCCAAAACAAAGGTGATCGGCATCGCCTTCCATACAACGCTTCATAAGGTGGCATCTGAATCGTAGAGTGGTAGCTGTTGTTGTAAGCAAACTCTACCAAAGGTAGGTGTGCGTCCCAACTACCTTTAAACTCTATCACACAAGCTCGCAACATATCCTCCAAGGTTTGTATTGTCCTCTCCGATTGACCGTCTGTTTGAGGGTGATAAGCAGTACTGAAGTGTAGCTTTGTTCCCATACATCTTTGTAAGCTTGTCTGAATTTGGACACAAACCTTGGGTCTCGATCGGAAACTATCCCCATGGGCACTCCATGCAATCACACAATTTCCCTTATGTATATCCTTGCCAACTTATCCATGGAGTAGGTCATGTTGATTGGGAGGAAATGTGCCGACTTTGTCAATCGATCCACTATGACCCAAATAGCATCATATCCTACAGAAGTCTTTGGCAATCCGCACACAAAATCCATTGTGATTTGATCCCATTTCCATTCGGGTATCGGCAAGGGTTTCAAAAGTCCTCCAGGTCTTTGGTGCTCCACTTTCACTTGTTGGCACGTAGGATACTTTAGCACAAAATCTGCCACATCTCTCTTCATTCCGTTCCACTAGTAGTGGCTTTTTAGGTCTTGGTACATTTTTGTTCCTCCTGGATGCATGGTATATCCCGAATGGTGTGCTTCATTCATGATTTCCTTCTTCATATCCTCATCATCCGAAACACATAACCTTCCTTTCATTCTTACCACCTCATCCTCATCTATGGCAAATCGGTGTACTTTCCTTCTTGCACCTCTCCCTTAATCTTTTGAATCATCTCGTCATACCGCTGTGCCTCCTTGATTCTCTCTACTAAGATTGGTTCCATGACAAGGCTAGTGATTTCCACTTCCACACTTTGCCCTATGAATTTGATACTCATTCTTTCAAATTCCTTTATTAGCTCCTTCTTATCCGTGAGCAAGGTAGCTACTTCTCCATAATTCTTTCTACTCAGGGCATCTGCAACCGCGTTCACTCTCCCTGGACAGTAATTTATCCCAAGGTCATAATCCTTGATGAGCTCTAGCCATCTCCGTTGTCGCATATTCAACTCCTTGTATGTGAATAGATACTTGAGGCTCTTATGGTCTGTGTAGATTTCGCACCTTTGTCCATATAGGTAATGTCTCCATAACTTCAGTGCAAAAACAATGGCAGCTAACTCCAGATCATGAGTGGGGTAATTCTGTTCATGGGGTCTAAGCTGTCGTGATGCATAAGCGATCACTTTTCCATCTTGCATCAACACGCATCCAAGACCATTTCTGGAGGCATCACTGTGTACTGTATACGGCTTCTCGGATCTGGTAGAATCAAGATTGGGGCAGAAACAAGCTTTTCTTCAACTCTTGAAAACCTTGTTCTCTCTTATCTGTCCAGATGAACTTCTCATCCTTTTGAGTCAACTGTGTGAGGGGTTTGGCGATGGTAGAAAAATTCTTCACAAACTTTCTATAATATCCAGCCAATCCAAGAAAACTTCTCACCTCAGTCACAGTCTTAGGTTGCTTCCAATCCATCACTGCCGATCTTCTCAGGGTCTACCGATATTCCTTCTCCAGATATCACATGTCCTAGGAAAGATATCCGATCCAACCAAAAGTCACACTTAGATAGCTTGGCGTACAACTTATGCTCACGCAAGGTCTGTAATGCCATTCTCAAGTGTTCCTCATGTTGCTCCCATGTCTTTGAGTAGATCAGAATATCGTTGATGAAGACTATCACGCACTTATCCAACAAGGGCTTATATACTCGATTCATGAGATCCATGAAAGCTGCTGGTGCGTTGGTTAATCCAAAAGGCATTACTAGAAACTCGTAATGTCCATAGCGAGTTCTGAAAGCTGTCTTCGGTACATCCTCAGGTTTAATCCTCAACTGGTGGTATCCTGATCGTAGATCAATCCTTGAGAAGACGCTAGCTCCTTGAAGCTGATCGAAAAGGTCATCTATCCTTAGGAGTGGATACTTGTTCTTGATGGTGACTTTGTTGAGCTCCCGATAGTCGATGCATAAGCGCATGGAACCATCCTTCTTCTTTACAAACAACACTAGTGCTCCCCAAGGCGATACACTTGTTCGGATAAAACCTTGATCTAACAAGTCTTGCAACTGAATCTTTAACTCCTTAAGCTCCATTGGTGCCATCCGGTAGGGTGCCTTTGATATTGGCTCTGTATTGACCAATAGGTCGATTTCGAAATCGATCTCTCTCTTTGGTGGCAATCCAGGTAGTCCGTCTAGAAACACATCCGGGAACTCCTTGACTACGGGTATGGATCCAAGCTCAAGCTTTTCTTCTTCTTCTTCATCCAGGTTACTTAGGCTGATCTCATCATCATCCATTAACTCGAACAAGTTTAACTTCACCGTGGATACACCTCTAAATACTACTTCACCTCCATTTTGATCCTTAAACTTCACTTCCTTATGTTTACAATCCACTAAAGCTTTGACAGATGTTAACCAACTCATTCCAAAGATTACTTCGTATTTACTCATCTCTAGGATTATTAGGTCACATTTGGAGTGACTTCCTTGTATCTCTATTGGACAGCCTTTAAGCATTTCTTTAGTCATTACTATGCTCCCAGTGGGGGTCTTAACTCGAAAATCGATAGCGATAGTATCTATGGGCAATCCAGTTTGTTTAGCCAGGCTAACGATGATAAAGGAATGCATAGCTCCCGTGTCGAACAAAGCATAATTGGTTTGACTAGCTATGCGTATATGTCCTGCACTCGAATTTTTTATACTTATTATGAGGCTGGTATACTTAAGCTATTCGCGGTATAAAACTTTATACTTCTAGCATAAGATTAGAACATAGGATACTTAATAACTTGCATCAAAGGTAGAGGAGTTTTGATTCTAACCTGTCACCAGTCCAAAATCTGGGCCACAATCTCCATCCATGGCTGCTAACTCCGCTCCTTCATCATCCGACTCCTCACATACCCACTGTCCTAAGTTGTATATCCTCATTCCGTGGACAGCCGCTCCAGATCGGTTCGAGTTGCTCCCTCCACTTCCATTCTTTGCCGGTGCTGCTCCTCCCGTAGAACCAAACGGTCTTGCCAGTGCATTCTTTCTTTGTGGGCATTCATTGGCGAAGTGCCCAGTTTGCTTACATACGAAGCAAATGGTGGAAGCTTTCTTAGGGCAATCACCGATCTTGTGGCTTGGGTCTCCACAAAAATAACATTTGTGTTGAAGAAGGGGGCACCTCTTCGGATAGTGTTCCTTCTTACATTTCCAGCATGTCACTTTGATCTCAGGTGTCTCCTTGTTGCCACTAACACTTCCTCTGAAACTGTGGAAGGGTTTAAACTTTTTGCTTTGGAAGCTGGGGCTGTAGCTATCTTGTGCCCTCTTTCCGAACACAAAGGTTCGCTTCTCTGGTGCCTTGCTTTTTCTCTTCTTGGCTCCCTCTATGATACGAGCCCTTTCAACCAGCTCACGAAGGGTCCTCAGATCTAACTCCTCCAAACGCATCCTTAAATCTTCATCCAGGCCACTCAGAAATACTTGCCTCTTCAGTTCCTCACTATGCTTGAAGGATTCAGGCGTATTGAAGTAGACGGCTAAACTCCGTCTCGTACTACTCTATTGTCCTTCCCTTCTGGGATATGTGGAGGAAGTCTCCACTATACTGTACCCTCAAGCTCCCATGGAAATAGTTGTCCAAAAACTCTCTACGGAAGGCTGCCCAGGTTACAGGTGGTAGCAACTCCCTACTTTTCGTCTCCCACCATATCCTAGCATTGAATCTCAACATGTACGTGCCATAATCCAGGCGTAGATGATGGGGGACTTCGTAGGCGGCAAACGACCTTTCAATCTGTGCTAGCCAGTCTTTAGCTTCGTCTGGCTTTCCGAAATTTCCGTCGAAATATCTATTGCTTTTTATGAAGTCTGGCAAGGAACTTCTGTAAGGTCGAGGCGGCGGTGGTGCTGGTAAAGGGACAGTATGTGACTCAGCTTCTGGGGCTGCAGGTGCTTCAACGGTTGCTTTTGGTGCATTTGCAGCAGGCGGTGACATTTTTTGTGCATGCTGCATGAAATTACTGACCAACCCTGCTAGTTGGTTGATGGCGGCCTACACATCTCCTTGTTGATTCGGTGGGGGATTTGGGGCTTGTTGTCCTGCCGGGGGATTCACTGGTTTTGCTTATATATTATTAGAAGCGCGACGTTCGCGTCTTCTACCTCTCCTACCACGTCTGTTAATTTTTAGACTTCATAAATTTTCGCAACAAAAGAAAAGTTCGGAAGTATCGAAAATTGCATAGAAAATAATTAAGGCAATCAAATCCAAAAATCATCAAATCACATAAAATACTTGCATTCACAATAAAAGAGGGAATTAATAATCCTTACATAACCTTTGAGAAGGTAGAAACCATTCCCAACAAAAGATAGTTGTTCAAATATTAAAACATGAAACATTTAAAAGTAAATCATAATGCACTTAAAACAAAGATAAGCTTAGGTTGGATGTGTTGGGTTATGCTCCCTTCTTTCATTCCTTCCTTCTCTCCTTCAAACTTCTTCTTTTTACAGGGACAGAGCCGGGTTCATACTCTTGCTGGTGGAACCTTTGTGCCGTTTGACAAATTGTCGCAAGGTATTGACTCACAGTCATTCTCTTTCCTCGGTACCATGAGATGATCTCCGCCTGAGACGGCCAAACTTCGTCATGCACGGAAATCCTCTCTCCATGGGTCGTGCCATTCGTTTCCTCTGGTCCTTCTAGGTCTCCTCCCTCCGGTACCACTGCTATTGTGGGGGTCTGAGATCTGCTTCTCAAGAATCTATTTGGATCAAAAGCATTATCTCTTCTTCCCTCCTCTTCAGAATCGGAGATCATTACTGGGTTATTCCTTGCAACGGTCTCCATAGGTACATCTTGGCTCAACCTTCGAGGAGGTGCCTGACTGAGGATCAAAGGGCTGTCTTCCTAGAGAGATGTAGATTGGGTCTCCTCAGGCTCCGAGCCTTCATTTGGATCTCCTTTCGAGCTACCATTGGTCTCTCCATTCCCTTCATTTGCTTGGGCCTCTTCCATGATGAATTCCTCATTTGGGATAACGTCTAGTTGCATTCCGACGGAGTTGGGCTGGGTATTGTACTCTGATGGTGTAGTGACAATCCGTTGGTAAGCGGCATACCAATAAAATCGCTCTTCAGCATCTGCCCTCAGCCAGTCCGTATGATCCGCCAACTCATCATGTGCGTAGATGTATAGAGGTCATAACTTATTTCAAGTTCGGAAGTCTGGTTCTTGTCGCCCTCCTTCCGCTTTCAAGATGAAGGTCATCTGTTGCAGCATGGTCTCCCGGTACATAAAAACCATCATTCTTTCGACCACATAGATAACCTCTATGTCACTCCATCTCCGATTGCTCACGGCGTCGAACCTCAGCTCCTTGGGCAAGTTCCTCCACAGGGAATGTCTCAATCCTTTCTTCCATAACTTGAACATTTTGCGGGCGGTCCTGGGCCTTCCAACTAATGCAAACTCCTCACACAGGACCCTCAGTCTAAGACGGTAGTTCACGAAGGTCTCGTAATGGTCTTTAAGGAATTGTCGGGACTTTTCCTTGACCTCGGGGAAAGTCAGCTATCAAGTAAAACAAAAGGGGATTAGATCTTAAGCTAGAGTTCTATCTTATTACTACTATCTTAAGGTCTATTTCTACTATCTTTTATCTAAAACTTGCGCTCTGATACTAACTTAAATTGTCACGCCCCGGAGGGTATCCTAAACGTGGCAGTCCGCCGCATATAATATTAAAGCTAATGAATGACAACTTTAGTCATGCAGGAGCTTCGATATCGTATGCGAGGCATGCTTCCAAGATAGTAGGAAACTCACAGGGGTATTATGTTTAAGCAGATAATAAAAGAAAGCAAGAACTTATATAATAATCATAAGATTTTCATAAATAATATCCTTACATCATCTTAGGGGCATTCCCCTGCTTTAATAGTCTTTTAAAATAATAACAACTATAACATAAGCCTACTATAGAGATTTTCCTAGAAGCCTATGTTCAAAACTTAAATACATAAAGCTTCTCCCAAAAACTCCTAGTAGCTTACTCGTACTGGCAAACAGGCTCCTTAGGGCCAACCAAAGGTAATCGTACTGTAACAAAAAAGCTATAAGGGTATAAGCAAAACTAGCTTAGTGAGATAATTCCATCTATAAGACATTTTCATAATTCATACAAGTATTTTAATCAAACATATGAAAATGCACAAATCATGATATAAGCAAGATACACATGATTAATCGGAAATCAAGTGTAGCATGGATTTAACGCCTCCATGACAAGGGTTGGGAGGTTACAAGCCCATACGACCATCAATATACGCAGATTTACTGGCTCCTGCTTACCCTATAGACTTTCGGCTCCTACAGCCACCATTACCATTTCCTCGTTTCCCACAAAAGAATAGTAATGAACAAATGTGACTCATGTGATGATATGCATGAATTGATTTCAATATAATTTTCACCATAAATGTTTAGTTCAAGTTAAAGGCGATCACACAATTTTCATCATATCAAAACAAGAATCAAAATTTATTTATAAACCAACTTCCGATTTCTAACTTGTTTCAATCATTCATAATACCAAGTCACACAATAATTATCCATTTTATCTTTTTCTTAATTGCTAGTGCTACTAATTACAAGCACAAAACAAGGAAATGTAACTTAGTAAAAGGAATAGCTCATCATATCGGTAGATCTAATCGAAACAGTCCTCCGGATAGATGATCTCGGGTCTTCGTTACCTAAACAAGATGAAATACCAAAATGAGTCATTCAAACTTCTATTCTTGAAGATCCTAAACTTTCTTAAAATCGCGGGGTAAAATCGTATAAGAGGAAATTCCAACTTAAATGGCCATAACTTGCTCATTTTAACTCAGAATTTCACAAATAATACATCGTTTTCTACCTACTCGAAAAGATCTACATATTTCTAATCTTATTTTCATAAAACTAAGTCAATTGGGTCCCAAAAAGGCAGCGACCAGATTCATTACGAGTTTGCAAAAACTTGATTTCTTCCTTTTATTAAAAGCTCACTTAAAGAGATAGAATCTCCAAATATTTTTGTAATCTTTTTGAAAGGTATAAACATATATGTAATGACTCATAACAAATGTATGAAGTAAATGAAGTTGTCTCAATTTATGAAAATGTAAAGTTTTGAAAGGTTTTGAATTTAAGAATTTTTGAAGTGTCCATTTTATTTGAAAAGATTTTGAGTTATTTGAAATGAGTATTTCTTTCTCTAAATTTAATTGCTTGTAATTGCTTTAAAATTATTTTAAGTTGTTTATGATGAGTATCTCATTTCTTTTCCTAAATCTTATTTTCATAATCTTCTTAATTTCCTAAGGAATGATTTTTATTTTCTAAACTTAGCTTCCAACACTTTTTGAAAGTATTTGACACTTCTATATTTAGAAAAATGACTTCTTGATTTCTTGAGATCATCTTATTTTAATGAAAAGGAATTTCTATTATATGAAGAAAAGATAAAGTTGTTGAAAAAAATCCTTGTTCTAAAAAAAAATCCTTTTTATGTATGTTTACAAGAATTTATTAGGAACTCCTCTAAGTTTTTTTTAAAAAAATGGCTTCTTAGTTCTTAGAAAAACATTAAATACTTGTTTTTGTTTCTAAGAAAGAATCTTTATTAGAAAATATTTCTTTATTTGTTTTGTTGAGACAAAACTATTATGTTCATGCATGAATATGAGTCATAAGTTATGGAAACATAAAGGAACATAATACTTGAAAGAATAAGCTATTAAGAAAATAAATCAAGTATTGGAACCTTAGCTTGTTCAAGGTATCCTGGGACTAAGAAATGACTAGTCTAAAATAAAAAGAAAATGTTTTGACTTGATGAGGACAAGTCTAAGACTAGAAAGACTAGTCTTAAAAACTTGAAATTACATAAATAACAATGAAGTAAATAAATTGCATGAATGGTAAATAAATTGCAAGACAATGAGCTTATATGCTCTAAATATTATATATAGTTATATAGATATATATTAGATAGGAATGAATATAAAAGAACATAAAGGAGTTGAGATTATGAACAAAAAAAAAGTATGAACCTATTGTTGCTTTCTTGATCTTCATGGTTTTAGAAAACACACACTAAGTTCATACTAAGTAGATGAACATAGGAATTTCTTGAAGAAAGTTTACCTAAAAGAGATGAACTAAAGAGAGCTTCTTGGAAGAGAATTCTTAAGAAATTTTGAGAGAGTAACTTTAGTAATGAAAAAGTGTGAAAGAAGTGAAAGTGTGAAGGGGTATTTATAGGAAAATGTGGGAGGTAAATTGTGTTAATTAAATAAGTGAAAAATAAAACAAATTGGAAGAGAAAGAGAGGGGGCCGACGCTACTTATGGGGAAATGGGGAAGGAAAATTTAATTTTTTATATTTTTGATAATTAAAAGTAAGAAATGAAAGATGTGAAATTGTATTGGAAATGAAAATATGTAAGAAATAGGTGTATGGGTTGTAAGAGTAGGTTGTAAGAAAAAGTAGGGATAGATGAATAGTGTAGAATAGTAGAAAATAGTATATGTAAAAGGAGACATGACAATTAGATACCGGTAGTAAGAAAATACGCGTATAAATGCGATATCTGGTATTTTTAGCTACCAAAAAATTGAGAAATTGATATTTTTGGATATCTTATATTTTTACGAGTCTAACTGTATATTCGGAATATTTTTCCTATTCCGGGCTCCGGTACATATTTTTCGAGAACTATGTCTGATCGGGTTCAAAAGACACTCGAATTTCGCAAAATTGATTTTTTTATATAACCTATAGCTATTTCGAGCCATTATAGCTAATTATTCCAACTTCATTTTCTAGGGCTAGAGAAAACGGTAATGCCAACTTAAGCAGTTACGGTAAACTAGGGTTTTGCTGACTCTGTAAAATCCAGTTGACTTCCGATTAGGGTTTAAACTTTAATTCGAATCCAAAAATTTCGGGGATTTACATTGAAACCAACTCTCCAACTAGATATAGGTACGATTTGGTTTTGAACCAGGAATCGAATCGGAACCATCATTGGCGGTTCTAGAATTGGAATTGGACCGATTATTTGGTTTTAAAACTAGCTGAGGAACCATCGATTTTCTCGTTCCTAGGAGATTTTATAGCCTAGAATCGAGTGGAATAGAACCGAGTGGAACCAACAATTCCAACCGGTTCCATTGAAAAAAAAAAGAAAATAATTAGATAAAAATTTTTATTAAATATATAACTATTATTATTTACACTATTTCATATGAAAAGTAAAATTTATTACCTATTTACAATATTTATTGTTTTATTATCAATAATACAAATAAATATAACTTAAAATTATATATAATTTAGTTTATATAAACTTCTCTTAAAAGTAAAATTCATTTCTTAATAACGTGATACTATTTTTTGTATTGTAATTTTCTTATTATCGTTTAGAGCATTTTGCAATATCATATTACTAACTATAATTGATATTAACTATGTTCGTATATAAATAAATGCGCATTCTAAGTAAATTTTTTTAAAATTTTAGCTAAATAATTAACGTTTTAAATCCAATAATTAATTATTATAAGTTTAAAATTTATTTTATAAAAATATAAAATTCATTTTTACTTTAAAAAAAAGATGGTTATGCGGTTCTAAAACAGAAATTGAGAATTGTCGATTTTATAGAATTGGACAACAATCGTAGGAGAGGATCCCAGTTCATTATTTTTAAGACCCGGAACCTGTGGTTCAAGTTCTGGCTTGATTCAATTCTAGAACCGCACCAATCTCTATTTCCAACATATTGAAAACACATATTATCTCCACTCATATCACCACATTATCCATAATATATTTATATTGAAGGGGAAAATTAAAGCCAAAAACTAAAACCTTACATATATTCACATTCACTCGCACGCGCCCACATACATGTGTGTACCTAAAGACATACGTGCACGTGCACACATACATTTGCATTAGTATCCATACACACTGTAAACCCATGAATTTTTCAAAACTCTTGGAAAATAATCCTAGAGCTAAATAATGAAACCGAAACCTTAAAATCAAACTCTAGAAATGCTAAACAAGATCAAATGCGAAATTTCATAACCTTAAGAAAAATGAGCATCTTCAAAAAACAAAAAAAAATCCAATAATTGTTCGACTCAATATTCTTACGTTAAGCAATTTATCTATTTGATCTCTAACACGTAAATCAAAACAGTATGTCCAAATAATGCTCAATAACCAAATAATAAATTTTTTAAAGTCAAAATTCGACTAGTTAAACGAAACCACTTCTTAACATGCAAACCGAGATAGCCTCACTAGATAATAATTAATGATAAAATTATAAAACCCTAGATTCCTTGTGAATCTTAGAATCAAAATTTAAAATTAATACCAAAAGTCAAACCAAGTCAACAATTTACCTTCAAGGACATTGACTCGATTAGACAATCTCAAGAACTGTGAAATATTAAATAGATCATGAAAAGTAGAGTAAACTTAATTTTTAAACAAAAAATATGAGTATAACATTAACCCCTAGATTTTGTAACCTTACGAATAAATCACAAAGCTAGAATTGAAATCGAATCCCTAAGAAATAACCTAGGTTTACCCTAAAATCTAGAGTGTTTAGATCCGATAATCTTGCGCTCGAAACTCTAGAATAATAAAGATGAGTTAACCATAGATTATAGTTTGGAATAATTTCTTATAACCTAAAAAGATCAGATTCGACGAAAAGTCGTCTGTTTCGAATCCGAAAAAGATCAATTTTCGAAATTAGAATCTCCACACGTAAAACAATAAAAATATTTAAAAAATCAATCTAGGCTTGTTGTCATGTCCCAAGGGTACCCTATTAGTAACACATATCTTATGATATAGTCTGATAACCTAGACAGTATCATATACACATATTATTATTAGATCTACTATGTAAAATGACATAGGTTTAACAAAATAGGACTTTTTCGATTGCTTGATAAGAATGATGAATACGAATAAAACTACATCACCATAAATAGATTTTTCTAACTATTGTTTGAATAATAAAATATTACAGACCACGATATATAACTGAAGTTTCTAAACGTTAAAAATAACATTCTAATATCATCTGGTACATATAACTAGGAAATACTATATGACCTATCCCAAGAATTCTTCTAGCTTTAGAACCTTACTGGTACTAAGCTCCTGGAAACAACAAACCAAGGTCGAAGAGTCAACCTGTAAGGACTGTAGGAGTGTGAGCATAAACCACGAGCTTAGTGAATAACCAGAACACATCACACAAAAAGCAAGTTATTATCAAACATATGTAATGCAACATTCAAGCATATGATCAATTACAAACTTGGACAATCTAGAATCCAAACAGGATGGAGATTTACACCCTCTCATCAGGATTGAAGGAAAACCGATCTATAAATCACCTACCTAGGAGAAATTAAGTACGTACAAAAGCCACAATCCTCACAGTAATTATCTCTTTATGCTAATTTTGTTTTAAGCACTCATTTCCTGTTTTAAGCCTTAGAAACTCCACTTAGTGTTAGACATTTCATAGCGATATCATGGGTGGCGTCCTTCATTACTAGTTAGTTCCCATGGAACCGATATAACAAAGGTAGTAGAACTAATAGCCTTTTGCCTAGAAAAACCAAGCATTACCAGAGAACCAAAATTCTAACACCTAGTAGGCTATCACATAATCATAATGCATTGTATGCAATGCATGTTTATTTTATTTATGATTATAATCATTTTTAGTTAGGTTAAAAGTGCTTAAACTTTATTCAGACAATCAACATGCTTTACATACAGTAAATTCACAAGTAATCTATTATCAGTTTTATTTAGTATTGTTTAGCAACCAAGTAATTCAAACAACGAGCAATGCCCTTAACCCCAAATACAACACAAGTTCATTACTATTATTTTTGTTTTATAATGCAGCTAAATTACAAACACAAACAATGTAATGAGTTTGAGCTACTCACTTGCTCATATTGTTCAATCGTAGTAATCGACCAGAATGTCCTCAATAGTGTCAAAATTATCTCTTGAGATGAAAATATTCGTCAATAATACTTATAAATAAAATATTGTACTCCTATGAGTGCCTAAGTGTCCTATGTTGATATTTGATATAATTCCTATTGCTTATGTTGGTTACCTGAGGTATTGATTCTATAGAAAAAGGGTATTTATCATTTAATATTTAGTTTCATAGAATTTCTTTTGATTTAATTTATCATTCATTCTTATCTCTAAGATGAACTTACTTAAATTTTTCTATTAATTTTCTATTCAAGTATCACATTATTTAATGTCCTTGTTAGTAGTAGTGTAAACCCCGGTATTCTCAGTAGTTAAGAAAACCCCGAGAGTTGAAAAGCGAAACCCTAATCCAGTCCAGTTTGAGTCTAGTAAGAGAAGCTTAGGAACCCTAAATCCGGCTTTCCTTCGGTTTCATAATAAAAGAAGTTTTATAAAGTAAATGAATATGAATTATTTTCTAAAGTATATTTAGACCTTTGAAAGTTTTAATTCGGGAATTTTTCAATTCCGGGCCTTCCAAGCTCAATTACGGAAAAGCGTGCCCCGGGACCACGAACTCAAAAAATATTCCGGATATTCATTAGAACCGTTTAATTTTAAGGAGGTTCCAACAATATCAATTTTTTAATTTTTCAGGCTATAAAATTATAGTTATAGCCTTTTCCTGTGTTTTCGTTAAACTTGTAAAGTAGATGTCTTGTCTCTATTCAAGTACAACCTACACTACACACTACCCATACCCTATTCTTAGGTCTGTTTGGATTGTCTGTTTTTATCTGTATCTGTATCTTTTTTAAAATGATATGTGCAAAATATATCCGATTTATACTAAATTTTATCTATTTTGTTCTATTTGATATTTTGATGAGAACTGTCAACTTTTTTATCTATATCTATTTTGATAAATAATTGTTAGAAAAAAGTTTGAAAAAGTGTCTGTATCTGCCGGAAAAAAGCCAAACAAAAGACTTATATCCTTACAACTACTCATTACAATTTTCTTTTCCAAGAATTTTTGTTTCCTATTAATATACATTTATTACATTTTAATTACATAAAATATAAATTTGGTCAAAAATTCAAACTCTCTCTCCCCCACCCCTTATGGCCTGGCGCCCCACTCCCCCTTATTCCCCCTCTCATTTGATTTTATCTTTGCTTTTTATTCAATTAAAAACCCTAATCTATTCATATATAAGCTCCTTTTTCTCTCTCTCCTCATTTTTCACTTGTTCCAATTTTTACCAAAGTAAAAACCTCTCTTCTCTCCCTCTTGTGTGCCGTTGACACCCTCCCCCTCACTCACACACACAACTCAACTCTCTTCATTTCATCTTTAAATCTTCCTTAGGTGATGATTCTAAACCTTATTCCTACCTTATCTTGTAATGGCAAATCTATTCATATGTGTTTTTCACATTTAATCCCAATGAGCATATGCTAGGGACATGAAAACACTTGTACAAGAATATCAAGCCATCACAAGAAGTGGATCTAGAGATTAAATGAGTTTTTGTCGCAATGTTATCTTGTTCATGCATGTAAAGTAGGAATCTTGTAGAGATATTTATGTTCATGCCATGAAACTCATGAATCATGCATGATATTTGGTAGATCTAGTGTTTAGACATTCACATCTTCATCTACATTTATATTCATATGATTATTTTGATTTTCATGCATTGATGATTATAAAAATGTAGCCTTGCTTATGTATAGATATGTTAGGTGATAGATCTCATGTATAGAAGACAAGAAACTTGAAAAAGAAAATATTTTGTTAGAAATGTAGTTGAAAATTCGGATGATTTTGGAACCCTACTTTAAAAACACCAAAACCACTTTTAAAACTCTTTTTTTCATAGAAAATGGAAGGTATATGTAATAGATGTTAAGAATGATTTTCATAAGCTTATAGTGAGTTTAGGATGAGAAAAATGTAAAACAAGTAGTGAAGATTAGAATGAAAAATATTGATATAGTGATTAATAGTCAAATTCGTATTTTAGGATGATGACATACAAAACACTTAGTATCAAGCTTAGATGGCATGTTTGATGAGTCAAATGGAGTCCTTAGACAATAGATATAATGAAGCTTCAATTTTGATGCATTAAACAAGTTTTCTCATAAAGAAACGAAGAAAAAGGAAAATTTCAAAATTCGGATTTTTGTAAAAGGCTTGTTCAAAAACATATTTGCCATGAAAAATGTGAATTTCTATGCATAAATAAAGCTTATAATTAGTATAGACATTGAGAACTCATTTTTATTTAGATAACAAGTAAATTCTAAGAATAAAATCATAAAAACCTAGGAAATGTAAAGTTGGAAAGAATAGCTTTGTATAAGTGATCATCATGGAGTTCTTTTAATTAGAAGTTCATAAGAGTTCATAATCAAAGATCATCAAAACATGTATATATTGACTCATTACATGATATTCATATTAGGAATTCATTCATATACCATCTATACATGAATCATCAACCAGGAACATTTTTATCAAATGCGAAACAATTTTTCGGAATTGGAAAAGTTACAGAACAGATCTGTTCCACTGTTCGTGATTTAATGTTTTCAAAACTTGAAAATAATACTAGAAATAGATAGATCTTTCGAAGTAGATAGAGATCGATATAAAATTTGCGAAATTCCGAGTTAAAATGATCAAGATATGGCCGTTTTAGTCGGAGCTTTCAAATAGCGAGATTCCGATTTTGTGTAGTTTTAGATGCATAGCTTGAATTAGTTAGTGATGAGATTTTATTAGGTTGTTCTTAATTGGTACGTGATCCCGAGCAAGACGTACATTACCACCCGACTACTATTACTAAAAGACCGGCGAACCATGGCCGAGTGAGTACTACTTCCGCTCTCAATTATTGTTTGTGATTGTATTGATAGTGGCATTAGTTGTTTAGGCAAAGATAAAAAGATGATTATGCATGATGAGGTATATGGGAATTATATACTTATCTGTTGTTGATATGTGAAGTTGAATTTAAAGAATATCGAAACCGAGTGTTAAGCTGCCGCTTGTTTAGTTAGAAGTTATATTGATTATCTGCGAATAATTGTTAGACACCTAAAAGAATTGGAATAATCCATATTTGACCTCAATTATAATTGGACTCATGCATATCACGATGGGATGGAGCGTTAGCATTTGTTGGTTTTTCGTGACCCATAAAACGAATATGTTAGTTAATCGTGATCCATAAAACGAAATTGTTGGTTAATCGTGATCCATAAAACGAATTATTATTCAGTTGACCGTGAGCTTAAACGACGTCGTACCGTAGGATTCGTTAATCTGCTAACCCAGGATGGAGGGCACAATTCCATCCACATATGATTTCCGGCTAGTCATATGTTTGTTGAACTCATTTGTCTGATGCATACCATTTGCTTGAATAATCACTTGTTTGAATGAATTATTGTGATATGGAAGTTCTTACTCACTAAACTAGTTAGCTTACGCCCCCATAGCTTTTATTTGTTGTAGCACGAGTTCATTTGGCTTAGGCCGAAGCAAGCCACAGCTTAGGTACCGGAGATAGGAGTTTCCCTTAGAAGTTTACTTCGCTTTTGTTTAGATTTCCGTTGGAAACTAAAGGACTCTGGATGACTGTAATGGACTTGATATTATTTTGCGGGGAATGCCCCTTAGACTTTGTAAAATATATTTATGTGTTTTTGGTTTATTATCTATGGCTGTGATGCCATCATTAAATTTATCTTCATTGACTGAGTATTCTATTGTCGTAGGGGACGGTTTACATCTATAAGACTTGAAGGGCTCGGATAGGGAATTCGAGAGTCTTATATAGTATGTGGCAGGCTGTTACGTTTAGGATACCCTATGGTGTCACGCCCCGAAGGGTACCCTAAACGTGGCAGTCCGCCGTACACAATATTAAAGCCTAAGAATGACCACCTCAGTCACGCGAAGGCTTCCATACTATGTACAAGGCGTCTAACACATAAAGGAGACAAATCGGAATGATACATTTTATGTTGATACAATTGAGTAACAATGTAAAGGAAATACAATCCACTATACTCCAAATACAAAACACTATACTTCAAAATACAGTTCATCAAACTTCAATTACATTCATCCCAAGACTTCACTACATAAAACTATTACAAGGCGAATCATAAAGCTTAGTCAAAACTTCAAGCATTCTTATATCTTGTCAGAATCCTGAAGTCATTCTCGACTTCAACCATCTTGGTCCCCACTTAGCATTCTTGGAATAACCTGCTCATTTAAACAACTATTGGGGTATAAGCTACACTAGCTTAGTGAGAATTCCCTTAATTCCGTACCATAACAAACAAGTTATTAATCAATCATATGCTATGCATGAACAAACACATGAGCAAGCAATTATGCATGGGTAACCGGAACCCACACAGAACGGATTTACGCCCTCCGTATCTTGGGTTAGGAATGGTATTGAGTCTACACGACCGCTGCTAGTCCCCAAGCCCTGGCTCTTAGCACTCGTCGGCTAGGCTCATACAAGGATGCATCACATGCGCCTTAGTACCCGAGAATGAGCTCTGATACCGGGTCTCATTACTCAAACGAGTCCTCGGACCATACCGATCGACCTGCGTAGGAGTAGCGCTACCAAATGCAATGTCCGATGCGATGCATGATCAATTTACTTTTCGCTTAGGTCAAAATATTTATACATTCTTTAGAGTGACCAGGCAATATCATACACATAAATAATATGAACCATGCAGTTTCCAATCAAATCGTGGTTTCGATATGCTTTAGTATTCCTTGGCATACATTCATCACAGTCTCATCTATATCCCATCCCCATTCTATCGATTTTTATCTTGTTCCTAAAATTCTAATGCGACTAATTACAAGCACAATCATGGTAACAAACAAGGAGAAACTCACTCAGCCATTGGATCACGGTCTTCTAGTAATAATAATCGGTGGTAGGGAATCGTCGAACTCGGGATAACTAAAAAGGAAGAAATACTCTAATCAGTATTTCAACTCAAACTAATCCAACGACTTCATACGAACTTATCAAATTCGTAATTCGCGTCCTAAGCGGGAATTCCAACTTAAAACGGCCATAACTTAGTCATTTTAACTCGGAATCTCGCAAATTTTATATCGATTTCTATCTACTTCGAAGAGCTTTCTAAATACGAAGTTTAAATCAAGTTTTGAAAATATCTAAGCCTCATTGAGGGATCAGATCTGTTACAGCGGGTTCCTTGATTCCAAAAATGCGTTTTGATGAATGCATTTGAGATTCCTATGTATAAAATGATACTAAATGCAATGGTAATGATTTTCCCTATCATGAATGTCATGATGTGAACTTTAATGGTTCTATGTTCTTATAACTTTTTAGATTTAAAGAATTTGAAAAACTTTTCTTATAAACCATTTTCTACCAATGACTAGTAAGTGAATTACTTACACTTGACCACATCTACATTTTACAAGGATTTTCTTTAGAAAAACTCCACTTTGTTTAAAGAAATTTTGACCTTTATTAGTTATATCCTAAGGTTTTTCTTTAATAAAATTCACATTATAAACTTTTAGTGGGTCTTTTACTATAGGGTTTCCAAAATCCGAATTTACAAAAGTCCATTTTCAAGTTGATTCCTTTAGGGAAAATATATTTTATACTTGAAACTTTAAGTATCTATTATATATCCTAAGGACTTCATTTGTTCAGAAAATATCATTTTTGAAGTTGGAGAAAAAATAGTGTTTTCTAACCCTACATCCATTATTACGAATTTGGTTTTTATAACTTTTAACTCAAAACTCCTATGGACTTCATTTCTTATTTCCAACATTTTCTTTAGAAAAATCTCATTTAGACTCATGAAAAATACTACCAAACATTATCTATTACCATAGGCTTCATTTCTCTTGTAAAATACATGTTTAGAAGTTGATAAAAGTGTTTTTGACCTAGGTTTTCAAAGTGATCCGAATTTACACAAGTTCATATTTTGAAAAGTGTTTTCCTTTTTGACTTTATTAACTTATCTAACCATAGATCTACATACTAGGAAGGTGATTTACTAAAGACAAAAGCATTAAAGACTATTAACGCACATAAACACAAAATAGAAATGAAACCTTAAATGCCTACATGATCATGAGTAGTAATATGATGGATCTACTTTATCAAATGTTTAAATGAGTTTTGAAAACATAAAAACTATATTTTTATAAAAGATCTTTGTTTAAAAACGCTTTTTGTTGAAGGAACATCAAGCTTTTGGTATGAAAGCTTCTTTAAAAGTTAGATCCACTTTGTAATGGTTCGGGATTTTTGTTTTGATATCTCATTGTCCCTACTAAAAGATCATGGGGACATGGAGTTGAAATATCCAAAAATCACTTAGCCATAACAAAGTTTTATGAGTGGAAAGGATGGAACTTTACTTACTTGAAGAGAAATAGAGGATGAAAAGAAGAAATGGGAGTTGTGAGTGTGTGTGTGGGGGCTTGTAATGTTTCGGCCAAGAGGGGAAAAATGAGAGGACTTTGAGAGCTTTTCCACTTTGTGAAGTTTGGAAAATGAGTGAATGAAGAAAGAGAGAGAAAATATGGCTTAAATATAAAGTGGGTTTAGGTTAAAGAAGAAGAAAATTTCAAATTGAAGCATGGAGGGGGGGGACTATTCACGTCGGTCACTATTCATGAGGGGGGAGGGGGGGGGGGGGGGGGGGGAGAAAAAGTTTGATTTTTACTTTAGTTTGATTGATTTAACTTGATGTGAAATTGTTAAGAGTGTAAGAGAAGTTAAGGGACAAAAGTTATGGAAGAATGGGGTTGATTTGAGTGATGGTAAGGGTTAGACTTGTAGGGTAGCTAATAGGTAGTCATAGGTTGTACTTTTTGAATAGTGAGGAATAGTTGACAAGACAATTTGATTTTCCGGTAGAATGAAATACGAATAAAAAGGCTATAACTGTATTTTTCATAAGCCGGAAAATTATGAAAAATATATTTTTGAAATCCTTATTTTATTTTGATTCAAATGAGTATTCATAAAGAAATTTTTGAAATTCTAGTTCCGGGGCACGCTTTTCTATAATGGGTCTCGGGATGACCCGGAGTTGGAATTTTCTCAAAATCTGATCTTTTCTTGGTTTAAAATATAATCAAGAACTATATCCTAAATTAATTTTGCTTATAAAAGTTTCTTGTTTGGAAACCGAGGAAAAGCCAGAATTTTGGGTTTCTAACCCTTTCTCACAAAGCTTGAACTAAACCGGTTTAGGGTTTCATTTTTCGGTTTCCGAAGTTTACTTGATTACTAGGAAACCCAGGGTATAAAAATAATAATAATAAGAATAATAATAATAATAATAAATAATAAAATTGTGTAATGAGATAAAATGAATAGTGCAAAAGAATAATCAATTACCGGTAGAAATGAAAATACGATAAAAAGGTTATAACTGTAACTTTTATAACCCGGAAAATTATATAACTGATATATTTAGAAATCTCGCGGAATTACGAGTCTAACGGTACTAATGGTATATTTTTGATATCTCGAGCCCCGGGATACGCTTTTCGAAGTCTGTATCCGAACGGGTTCGAGATAGGTCAAAAATTTACCAATCTGATATTTGTGAACAAACTTATATTACTACGAGCTATTCTACTTATTTAAACTATCTTTCGGCCTCTAGAGTTAAGGGCGCTAGATTGCCGGACTTAAGCTATTGTATTCCGGTTAGGGTTTCCGGATGACTTTCCGGTTTAGGTATTGCCAAATTGGAAACTGAGATTTTCTATTTATACAACGTATGTAGTTTGAGAAATTTATTTTAAATTTTATTTTTATAAGTATTTAATATCTCTTATTGCTTTCGGAAATCTTGAATTGAATTATTATTATATCCGGAGTTATATCGGTAATGGTTACCGGATATGATTTTCTTGAGTTTGAGTCAAATATCGATCTTTGGAATGATTTTGGGGAAACCTTGATTCTTATAATTTGCTTTGAAAAAGGATCTTCATAGTTTTGTTTTTTTCGAATTTATTTTTGCTTCGAGTTAAGGTTTTATGAACAATTGGTTAACTTTAAGGATTATCTAATTTGTTATTTTGTTTCTTGAATTCTTCCTTCTTGAGATTATGAGATTTCAGTTTCTAACTCGTTCTATAATTCTTGAGAGTTTGATTTGATCGTTAGGGCTTTATTGTGATTTCCGTCTCTTAGGATTATTAATCTGGTCGTTTGGGGAATTTCCAAAGTCTATATTTATTATTGGCAGATGAAGTTTTCTTAATCGTGCCAAAACCTAATTATGGAATTGGCCTTTGGTGATTTCCTGATCCTTCAAATTGTCATGTTACAGATTAACTAGCTTTTTAGCAAATTATCACTGTGTTTTATTTTCATCCTGATTTTATGAATTATAGATTAGGTAAGCAGTTTATCTTACGTAATGGTTTTTGGACTTAAGGACTTTGTAGTCCTTGTTTTATTTTTAGATTTTGTCAAGACTAATGAATTCTTACTTTCGTTTATATTTCAGGACTCGTTTAAAGTTCGATTTTAATTTGGAGTGATTTTTAGGGTTTATTTTCGAAGTTCATCTTGGAATTATTTACTGGAATTTTCCGGGGCTTACATATGGGGCGTGACAAGTAGTCTTTTATTTATTCTACTTTGCTTGTCAACCTTATCTGCCCTCTTTAATTGGAATTTGTATTATTTAGAGGATCTTATTTCACTATCTAATCTTTTATCCATTTCCTTAACCCATTCACAACTTATGAAATTATCAATATGTGTTAGCGTTTAACAATTTGTTTCATATTATTTTTCTTGTAATGTAGGACTTCTATTTATGTCTTTAAGGCTTGTTATATCAAGTTTTATGTTCATATTAGGTCCTAGGGGCATTAAACATAAATTTGAGCTAGTTTAGTTGAAATTTGAGCATGGTTTTGGCTCCTTCATTCTTAGATCCGAATTTACTAAACTTAAGTTTATAACATTTCTAAGTTGGTGTTTCCTTAGCCATCAACATATAAGCATTTCTGTTACAACAATAATTCATCTAGTTGAATTCATCAATGGAATAACTACTTTTCCCAAACATATAAGCTTCTCTAATACTACTCGTTTCAACCTAATATCTATACAAAAATGTAACAAGAAATTTATGTTAGATTAGGAGTTACCTTGGTTTAATGTAGATAAGGTTACCCAACTCCCTTCCTTGGCAAGAATGAAACCTATATCAAAGGTTGGATAATGAGTTTTAGACGTATTAGGACTTAACTAATTTTAACTAAGATTTCTTATCTTGTGGAGCTTGAATTTCAGCTTGGTTTATGGCAAATCAAGAGCTATTTAGCTTGGCTTTTGATGTTTTTTAAAGGATGGAATTGGTGTTTTGATGTATTTGATACTTAGATAAAATATAGGAAGCAAAACAGGGGTTATACTTTGTTTTAGAACTCCTTGAAGGTTGTCCAAGTGAATGAATGACAAAGGAAAAGATGCTGTTCGCAACTCTACTGTAGCTCACTTTTCAGATTGTGTTTGTGGGGATTTTGAGTTGGTTTTATAGCTAACTTAAGCCTATATCTATGTACTAAGGTTATACTAAGATTAGAGCACAAGAGAGGATGTTTTGGACTTGATAAAAACAAATTATCATCTGTTGAATTTTTGGATAAAATTCCATACAAATTTCTAAGGTTGATTTTTGATAATTTTGTATAAGATTTGTGGCTGTTTTTTAGGGACATTAATTATATTTTTTTGCTAGTTAATTAATTTCATTTATAGGTGTAAATTTGGAGCTCAAGTTGCATACAAATCGGGTTGAAATTCGTGCAAAAACAGAGGCAAGAAAATTCCAATATGTGTTGCAATTTTTTCATGCTTTTTGGACTGATTTTTTAGTCTAATTTTTAGCTAATTGTTGGTGCTTGAGGTGTCCATTTAGAGGTCTCCTATTGGTGCTTATTTGGTAAAAGAAAAAAAATTTAACTCAACTAAGCCGATAATTTTTGTCTAAATCAGAGTTGGATTTTCGTGCAGGGGCTGCTTCCACAATAAAGTTGAGGCCAACTTGCAGCTGCTATACAACTTATTCTTGGCTAGAATTATTTGCATTTAATGTTGAACAAATGTGGAGTTTTTAGATTGGTTTAAAGGTCACTTTCATGATGAATTTTGTCACGCTCCATGGGGTACCCTAAACGTAGCAATCCGCCATACTCAATATTAAAGCTTAAGTATGACAACCTTAACCAATCCAAAAGCTTTGATATTAAGTGTAAGGCGTGCTCTCACAAATTTAGAGGACCATACATGGAATTATGAAGCTTAAGAAGATATAATAACAAATTAAGAAAAGAGGAATCATAATATTCATTTGTTCATATCAATAATCTTACAAAACTTAGGGACATTTTCCTTAGTCACAAATCTATTACAAGAGCATTTCTACAGCTTATCCAACATTAACTTTATCTTGAAATTCCTAAACTAAAATGGAAATACTTAGCTGCAGGCCCATGTGGCCGCAACCACAAATATGTGAACAGCAAAAGATATCTATAGGGCTATAAGCTAATAGCCTTAGTGAGAACTATTTCCATAAATAACTTTTTGTAACAAAAATTCAAACAAGTTGTTTAAGCAAACAAATGAAATGCAATATACACGTGGGCAAACAAGGCATATAGTTTTTCGGGAACTATATATTGAATGGATTTATGCCCTCCATTTGGGGTTTGATGATACGTAACCTTAAAACAAGTAGTTTTAGTTAAAAAGATTTATGCTTTCGATCAATATCGCTAAGCGTATGAAGTCTACTTGAATTGAGCCTGACTTTCGGATCTTCCGCCAAGCATTTCCTTCATGTTGCCAAGCAATCGCTTTCGGTTACTCTGCCAAGTGTTGCTTTCGACCTGAGCTATAATCGTTCTCACCCAAGGATAATAACCCAATGCAATATGAATCACTTCATGATATGCATGAATCCATTTATTTATGGTATCATAACATTATTATTATCAGATTTCAGGTGATCAAAGAATCTCATACAAATCAAGTGTTATACTAAAACAAACATTGAATCAATTCTGGCCTCGATATTCTTAGGATTCTTTCAAAGAATTATTTTACATACATATCCATTTGTCTTTCTTAATTATAATGCAACTAAATTACAAGCACAAACAAGTAAAGCATTTTATGGAAATAAACTCATGATGCCATGTCGACTATTCTTCTACACAAATGAGTCGCTCACAAAATCCTCTTAATCGAAATAGTCCTCGGGGGATAGGTATTCTTCCTCGGAATCACCTAGCCAAAGAAAATACCAAAAATGAGTATTTCTTAATGATATTCTTGAAATTTGACAAAACAATGTCATGAGAACGTCAAGGTTCGTATAAAGGAAAATTCCAATTTAAAATGGCCATAATTTGGTCATTTTAACTCGGAATTGCGCATATAATATACCGATTTCTACCTACTCGAAAAAATCTATCCATTTCTAAAACTATTTTTATCAAAACAAACCATTTAGGCCCCAAAACAGTGGTGATCAGATTCACCACGAATTTTCTATCTCAAAACAATTTTGTTTCAAACTTTAAATTATTCAAAATTTGTTCGATAATTACTTAGTTATCCTATATAGTTGAAAATTTTCCTTTTTATAGCTACTTAACTCATATTTATTCATGCTCAAGTGTTTGTTGTCCAATCATGTTTCTTGAGTAAACAATATCAATTACGAGTTTAGAAAAATATAGTTTACAAGGATCTATTTTGTAAATCTTTTTAAATGAATATTTTAATTCTTTTTTTTTCAATGAATTACTTTATGTTTGACTTATTATTTTCCCTAGATGACTTTTTGAAAAGTAATTTTCTTCTTTTCTATATTCTCCACATTAGTGTTATTTTTCCTATTTATTTTCTATACAATTTTCCTTGACCATTTGTTTGAAAAGATCTTAATTTGAAAATTCTCATTCCTTCCTCATAAGGTTTCCTTTATATTATGCTTCCATAGCAATCATTTTTGTATCAAAAATCATTTTCTTTTTGAAAAACAAAGTGATATAGTATTGGTTTTAAAAAAAAAACTTTTCAAAACAAAAGTAGTTTCTAAAATTGTAGTGAGTTCTTTTAATGACTTGGAAAGGAATAACTTTATTTTTTGTTAAATCATAGATTTTATTTCATATAAACTTATTCCTAAGTGATAAAATCTCATTTTTATCAATTATTTTTAGAACTTGAAAAATTTGGATAACAATCTTAATGAACATGATTTATGAGAAATAATAGCAAGCAAAAATAACATAAATAATAAATAAAGTCAAGTATTGGGAGTCTTAGCTTCTTTAAGGCTCCCGAGACTAAGAAGTAGACTAGGTCTAAAAGAAAATAAAATGAAAGAAAGGAAAATTTGTTTTGACTTGATGATGACAAGTCTAAGACTAGAGACTAGTCTTAAAATAGCAAAAAATAAATAAATTGCTTTGCATGAAAATAAATAAATTGCAAGTGAGCTTATATGCTCTAAAGAATATATATATATATATATATAGATACATAATAATACTTAGATATAATAACAATAATATGAACAAAATAACAACATAAACATAAATAGATTTTCATGAACAATAATAATATATGAACATAGTATGGCTTTTATAACGTTTAGTTTTTTTTTTTTTTTTTTTTGGAAACTCACACCATGGTCATGTAAAGTTACATGACATGAGAAGAAGAAAATAATAAGAAAAGTTTACCTAAAGAAGGTTTTTGGAGTGTTATGTAGTTATGAGTTTTGTGTAGGTAGAAAGTGGTTTTGGAAGGATATTTGGAGAGAGTTTTGAGAGAGTTTTTGTAGAGAATTTGTGAGTAGTAATTGTGTGTAAGAAATAAAAGATGAGGGGGGTATTTATAGGAAAATGTGGAGTGATTTTTGAGTGATTTAAATAAAAGAAAAATGAAACAAAACTGAGAGAGATGTAGGAGGGGGCACGCCGGCCATGTAGGTATGAGAGGGAGAGAGTTTTAGTTTTTTGTATTTTTGTTGATTAAATAAAGTAATAAGTAAGGTAGATGTGAAATAAAGTTTATGGGAAAGGTAAAAAGTAAAGGTTATAGGTTATGGTGTTTGTAAGAGTAGGTGTAAGAAAAAGTAGAGATAAAAGAATAGTGTAGAATAGTAATGAATAGTGTAATATAAAGTAGATATGACTAATAAAGTACAAGTAGTAAGAAAATATGCGTATAACTACGATATTTGTTATTTTTACTTACCGAAAAATTATAAAACTGATATTTTTGAAATCCTTATATTTTTACGAGTTTAACGGTATATTCAGAATATTTTTACTATTCTGAGTCCTAGGACACGTTTTTCAAGAACTTTGTCCGATCGGGTTCAAAACGATTTGCGGTTTTGCTAATTTGATCTTTTTAGGCTTCCTTAGGTAATTACACACTATTCTATATACTAAACTCTTACTTACTTTCTTTGGGTTGCTTATTCGGGATTACTAGACTTAGGCTATTACGTCTAACTAGGGTTTTGTTGACTTTAGGATTTCGGTTGACTTTCAGATTAAGGTTTTAAGCTAAATCGATTCTAAAAATTTGGGGGTTTACAACCTACCCCCCTTAAAGAAAGTTTTGTCCTGAAAACTTGGAAATTCATATCTGCAGCTTCAAACAAACTTGGGTACTTGGGTCGCATCTCATCCAAAGTTCCATATGTTGCTTTCTCGTGGAAAAGATTTCTCTTACTTGATTTCCTTATTTCCTAATTTTTGAACTTTTTGGCTAAAGATTTGTACTGGGTCTTCCTTATAGGGAAGATCCTCTTTTAAGAGTACTGGCTCTATCTCCAAAACTAGTTCTTTGATCAATCGTCGTATAGAAATATGGAACATACCATATACTTCCAACGGGTTTGATGACTAGATTAGATGATAAGCTAAAACTTCCAATTTGTTTTAGTACGTCAAAAAGATTCAATGTACCATGAGCTCAAAATTTCCTTAGGAGCGTACACGATGTATGTCCTTTATTCTTAAGTACACTTGATTTCCTTTTCAAAATTTCCAAGGTCCTCATTTCTGATCAGTTCTTATTTCTTTTGTTTATCTTATGCCTTCTTTCTCCTTTGAATTCATGACACATGCTCTTATTGTCTCTCCAAAGTTCGATTTGTTCGCTTTGATTGTCTATTAACCTGAAGGTGGCACACGGTATCAAAGCTTAGCTTGTCTTCAAAATCTCTTGTAGATTAGTTCAACACTTGAGTACATTTCTGATGTCCCGAGTTGATATGATTCCGAATGGTATCTAATGATATCATACTACTTTTCTTTCCATAAGGCTTTACCAGCTTGTCCGATCTCTGGTTAATCAGATGGTATTATCTCAGGTTGATACTATCGGTAATTCAAAATCCATGGGAGTTTTTACTCCAATATTAGCAAAGATTTTGTTAATCCTTTCATCTCTTGGTACTCTTATTCCTTTGTTGACACTTTTTCACGTAATCGACTACGTCTTGGTTTCTTCCACTAATAGTGATCTTTGAAATTCTGGATATAAATTGGTTCCTTTGGGATGTATCACCCATTCTGGGTTCTACTCATAATTTCCCTTCTTATTTCCTTGTTCTTATGCACACGGAATCATCCTTTAATTCCCTTGATATTATCATTGCTGTACACTTTCTTCTTATATTTTCCTCTTTATCCTTTGTATCATCTCATCTTTTCTTTAAACTTCCTTAATTCTTCCTACCAAGGTTAGTTCCAATATAATATTAGCTAACTCCTCCTTCATTTCTTGTCCTGTGATTCTTGATGCTCAGCTTCTTAATTCCTTTCCATCAACTCTTTAAGTTCTGTGAGCAGGGTAGACACTTTAATTCTTAGTCCTTGATTAATTCTAGCTTATTCTCTTTTTCCTTCATGTTCTCTTGTTTAAAACAGACTAAATTATCGTCCATTTATCCAGCAAAGATTTATATACTTGGTTTGAGTTGAATCAATCCAAAAAGGTATACTAGAAACTTGTGGTGTTTATAACGAGCTCGAAAAGCATTCCTCCGAATTATCCTTTGATTCGATCCTTAATTAGTAGTACTTTGATCTTAAATCATGAGAAACGTTCTTGCTCCATGTAGTTGGTCAAAAGGATCTTCAACTTATAGAGAATGGGTATTCATTCCTGGTTGTGACTATGCTTATCTCTTAAAAATCAATGTTAAACTTAGGGGTTTATCTTTTTTTCCTTTACAACCCAAACTGGTGTATTACAGGGTGATAAACTTGATTGTATAAACCTTGATCCAGAGGTTCTGGTAGTTGTTTCTCCAACTCTTTTAACTCCTTTGAGGTCATTTGATATAATGCTATAGCAGATTGTACCGTATTGGCCATTATTCTAATCTCAAAATTGATCTTCGGATGTAATCCAGGCCATTCATCCGGAAAACTTCTTGAAAACTTATCTACAATTGGAGATATCCTTCAAGATAGGTTTCTCTTTATCAAGGTAGTTCTTCTTTCCCTTTGGAACCTCCTGTCACGCCCTGAAGGGTACTCTAAACGTGGCAGTCCGCCGTACACAATATTAAAGCCTAAGAATGACCATCTCAGTCACGCGAAGGCTTCCATACTATGTACAAGGCGTCTAACACATGGAGGAGACTCATCGGAGTAATACATTTTACGTTGATATAGCTTGAGTAACAATGTAAAGGAAATACAAATTTACTATACTTCAGATACAAATCACTATACTTCATAATACAACTCATTAAGCTTCAATTACACTTCATCAAAAGATTCTACTATGTAAAACTATTACAAGGCAAATAATAAATCTAGCTGGTAACTTCAAACATTCGTGCTTTTTGCCGAAATCCCGGAGTCATTCCCGGCTCCAACCAATTCGATCCCCACTTTGCATTCTTGAAATAACCTGCTCATTTAAACAACTATTGGGGTATAAGCTACACTAGCTTAGTGAGAATTTCCTTAGTTCCGTACCATAACAAACAAGTTATTAATCAATCATATGCTATGCATGAACAAACACGTGAGCAAGCAATTATGCATGGGTATCCGGAACCCACACACAGAACGGATTTACGCCCTTCGTATCTTGGGTTAGGAATGGTATTGAGTCTATACGACTGCATCTAGTCCCCAAGCCCTCGGCTTTTAACACTCGACTCGGCTAGGCTCATCCAAGAATGCATCCACATGCGCCTTAGTACCCCTGAATGAGCTCTAGCACCGGGTTCGTTATCCAAACGAATCATCCACGGACCATACCGATCGACCTGTGTAGGAGTAGCATGCTACCAAATGCAATATGTCCAATGCGATGCATAACCAATTTAATTTTTTTCTTAGGTCACAAATATTTATACATTCTTTAGAGTGACCAACCAATATCACACATATAACAGAAATAATATGAACGGTGGATATGCTTTAGTATTCTTTGGCATACATTCATCACAGTCTCATCATATCTCCCATCCCCATTCATATCGATTTTTATCTTGTTCCTATAATTCTAATGCAACTAACTACAAGCACAATCAAGGTAACAAAGCAAGGAGAAAACTCACTTGGCCATTGGATCACCGGTCTTCTAGTAATAGTAATCCGATGGTAGGGAATCGTCGAATTCGGGATCACCTAAAAAGGAAGAAATACTCTAATAAGTATTTCAACTCAAACTAATCTAAACGATCTTATACAAACTATCAAATTCGTAATTCTCGTCCTAAGCGGGAATTCCAACTTAAAACGGCCATAACTTGGTCATTTTAACTCGGAATCTCACAAATTATATATCGATCTCTACCTACTTCGAAAGATTTATCTATTTCTAGTATTATTTTCAAGTTTTGAAAACAGTAAAGCCACGGAACAGTAGGATCAGATCTGTTCTGTCACTTTCCCGATTCCGAAAAATTGTTTCGCTTTTGATAAAAATGTTCCTAGTTGATGATTCATGTATAGATGGTATATGTAAACCCCTGTTTTCTAAGCCTTAACCTTAAGCCGGAAAGTCTACCGGAGACCTTAAGTCAACAAATCTTGAGTAAAACCCTACCGTTTAGATCCGACAAACCCAAGCTCGTAAATCGAGGAGTCTAAAAATAATTAAAGTGTTTAGAATAGTCCGTAATAATATTTGAATTATTAAAAATATCAGATTGGTTTATTTTCGGCTTATTTCGAACCCGTTTGGATATTGCTTTGGAAAGCGTGTCCCGGGGCTCGAAAAATTAAAAATATATCTTTAATATTTTTAGACTCGTATTTTTATAAGGATTTCAAAAATATCAAGTTTATAATTTTTCGGATTTTAAAAATATCAGTTATAGCTCATATAAGCTTATTTTACTCTTACCGGTAACTTAATTGTTAAATTTCTAAAAATAATTTAATTGATTATTTTATTTAAATCATAAAAATTCTGCCACTTAAATAAAAATATTTTTCTTAATTTATTTTATATATTTCTTATTCAAAAAGCCACTTTATCAACCAATATCTCAAGTACACATCCATTATCATTACTACACATTATTATGTTTTCTTTCACTTTTTCTTACACTCCATTTCCCAAAATTGCAGCTGACCATTCCCCATAAATTAGCCACTTTTCATTATTTTTATTTATTTATTTGATATTTTAAAAGTCTCTGTTAGTTAGAATTGGAAGCTACAAGTTACACTTTCAAAATTACAATTTCAACTCAACTAAACCACCTCCTACACTATATGTAGATTCACGCCAGCCCCCTCCCTTGCAGCTGAATTGGTTTTATTTTATTTTTTTATCATTTATTTAACACACTTTTATCTCTACTTAAGCATCTCATTCCCTCCCTCTTTCATCTTTACAAACCCTATATTTTTCCTCTCTCTTTTTCCCTTTCTTTTCTCTTCATCTTTGCCTTGTCTTCTTAAGAACAAGCTACCACCATTTTTATTTCTTACTCCCACATACTTTTCTTGCAAATATTCAAGATAATCATCCTCTTTTAGCTCTCATAAGATGTTATAGGATGATATTATGGATGTTTCATGCATCAAAGGACATTCCACAAGCTTAAAAGGCTATGGATGATAATGCCAAGAAGTGAAACACTCTTCTAGATGATGATCTCTTTTGTTCTTAGTATTTTTGTTATATGGAAGGCTTGTTTATCCTCTTGTTTATGTAATAACTTGTAGATCTAGAGTTTTACAAAGCTTTAGTTATGTTTATGTGTAGATCTAGAAGTTTAAGGCCTACTACTAAGTTTTTCTTATGTTTTCATGGTTGTATTTTAAGTAGATCTTAGATGCAAGTTGGAATGAAAAAGTGAAATTCGTAACTTGTCAAGGCACCATGTTAAAAACCCCCTTCCAAGCCTTAAAATGGAAGTTTTTGTTAATAAAATGAAGGTTTGATGGATGTATATCATCAAGACTTCATCTTACAAGAATCAAAGTTGATTTTCAAAAACAAAAATTGCATTTTCGGATCAAGACAAGAATCTAAAATAAAAACATGTTTTCCAACTCAAAAATGAAGATTTTATTCAAGAAATGAAGGGTTCTTGAGATATAATATGTAATGGGTTGTTTTTCATGAATTTTGATGAATTTTCTCAAGAGATATGTCCAAAATAAATTTATGAAAATTCGGATCTAGACCAATACCCATTTTTGGAACCCATCATTCAACTTTAAAATGAAGATTTAGACAAAAATATAAGGGGCTCTTGGTATAGATATCTTAAGGATGAATTTTCATCAGTTTAAATGAGTTTTCCTAAAAGGTATTGCTTAGATCAAGTGTTTTGTAAAAGACAAAATTTAGGTCTTGTCTTCATGATAAACTTCAAAGAGGAAATTCGTAATTATGGGGAGACCAATTTTTAAAACCTTCTTTTAGATCTCAAAACAAGTATTTTATATTAAAAATGGAATGCTTTGATGATATATAATATAGGAAAAATTATTTTCATTGAACTAAGTAAGTTTTAGTAAAGGAATTACTCAAAACAAAACAATGAGTTTTGACTTGTAAATTTCGGTTTTATGAAAATGGATTCTTAGAAGTTTCATTTGAACTTTATGTTTGGTATTAGACAAGTGTATAATCTCTTAATTTTGTTTTGATAATCTCCTTGCAAGTTTAGGACTAGGATAAGTTGGTCTAAGTAGTTAAATAGAGTAGATATGGCAATTTTTCACAAAGGCTCAAATCTTGGATTTTCGCAACCCTACTGTACAGTATGTTTCCGACCCCTAAATGACCTTAAATGTTTGAATTAACTTTAGAAATAGATAGCTCTTTCGAAGTAGGTACAAATCGGTATATTATAAGCTAAATTCCGAGTTAAAATGAGCTAGATATGACCTTTTTAAGTTAATGATTCAACCTAGACGGAAATTGACGAACTTAGTAAATAAAATTGTTAAGTTTAATAGAATTTCATAAGAGATACTCATTGAGGGTATTCCTTGTACTTAGGTGAATTGGAGGACGGGTTATCACTTCCTGAGAACTATTACGACTAGTGGATTTTCACTACATGGACAAGTGAGTTCATTTCTCAATTAATTATGCTCTTAGATGTGCTCGTAGTAGTAGTGGCATTAGACTTAGGAAAAGATAAAATTGTGATTGAATGGTGATCTAAATTTGCATGAATGAACGATAAGTATATCGAGGCAAGCTTTGTTGCAATAACCATGTATGAGCTAGTATAGATTTGGAATGTCTGAAATTTGTATGGTCACTTTTAAATTATCTAATTAATATACCATGATTACATGAATAAATTGTACATGCATATCACGTAGTGAGTCACATATCATTGTCAAGTATGCCTTTGGTGGGACAAAGGTGTATTTGGGAGGCAGTGGGTCTTTAATGAAGGGGACTAGGGTTGCATGACTTATGGACCACCCCATTCAAATAATGAAACTATGGTTGCATGTCTTATGGACAACCCCACTTGAGATTGGGACTATGGTTGCATGTCTTATGGACCAACTTGGAATTGTAGTTGCATGACTTATGAACTACCCCAAACCCCGAATGGAGGGCGTAAATTCATTCACTTATAACTACCGGAAAGTCATATGTTTGCTTGCTCATTTGCTTGTGCATTCATATGGTTGTTTAATTATAACTTGCTTGTATAGATAATTTAGCTTGATCGAGTATGTTACTTGGAAAATGAATCTCACTAAGCAATTAGCTTATACCTCGACAGTTTTTGTTGCAGTGTTCCTATTTTTGGATGTTCCGAGAGGACACTTTGTGCAGGTTTATCACATTGGATTAAAGAGCTTTTGAGGAAGTCGAGACCTAGTATAGGCGTGGACTTCTAGGAAAATCTCTTTAATGTAAATTCAGATATGTGTAATTGGAGCTAAACGATGTAGACTCCTATTATTTTGGCGGGGGTATGCCCCCTTGGCTTTTGTAAAGTTTAATATTTATCTTGTTGTGATTTATATTCTTAATGCAATGTATGCTTTCTTGAGACTACTCGAATCAAAGTGTGATCCTAATAGTTGTGAAAGTACACCTTACACTCGATATGTAAACTTATGGGATGACTAAGGTGGTCATACTTAAGTTTAAGTATCGCGTGTGGTGGACTGTCGCGTTTAAGGTACCATTTGGGGCGTGACAGTATATGAATGAATTCCTAACATGAATGTTATGTAATGCACTCAATATATGCATGGTCTTGATGATCTTTGATGATGAACTCTTATGAACTCCTAATTGTTATAAAATTCCATAAAGGTTATTTCTAAAAAGCTATTCTTCCCAACTTTACATTCCCTAGGGTTTCTATGATTTTATTCTTGAAATTTACTTGTTATCTAAATAAAAATGAGTTCTTAAGGTCTATATTAATCATGGCCTTCATTTATGCATAAAAATCCACATTTTTCATTTGGTAAACATGTTTTTAAACAAGCTTCTTGTAAAAATCCGAATTTTTGAAATTTCATTTTCTTGCATTTCCTTTATGAGAAAACTTGTTTAATGCATTAAAATTTGAAGCTTTACTATATCTATTGTCTAAGAACTTCATTTAACACATAAAACTTGCAATTTGAGCTCAAATACTAAGTGATTACATATGCATCATCTCAAATTACGAATTTGACAATTTGATCACTAACTCAAATTTTTCCATTTTAATTCCATTTCTTGTTTTATACATTACTCATGCCTAAACTCATTTTAACTTGTAAAAATCATTGCTTAATGATATCTATTATCTATACTCTTCATTTTTCACATAAAACATGAGTTTTGGAGTTGATAAATGGGTTTTAAAAATTGGTCTTGGTTGGGATCCGGATTTAGAAAATTTATTTTTGGTCATATCTTTTGATAAAATCTACCTAAGCTTATGAAAATCCATTCCTTACATATCATATCTTATGAGCCTTTCATTTCTTAGATAAAAACTTCATTTTTGAGTTGGAAAACATGTTTTTAAAATAGGCCTTGGCTAAAATCCGAAAAAAGAATTTTTATTTTGAAAATCACTTTTGATTCTTGTAAAAAGAAGTCTTGATGATATACATATATTAAGCCTTCATTTTCTTAAGTAAAAATTACACTTTGACACTTTGAAAGTGGTTTTTAAATATTGGCCTTGCCAAAATACGAATTTCACAAATTTTGTTCAAGTTCAAATCTAAGATCTACACATAATATGAACATACACCTAGATGAAACCCATGAAAACAAACTTTAAACTCCTAGATCTAAACTTTGCTCATCAAAATTACTCATTTATATTATCTATACCCTAAGCCCTTCATTTTAAATGAAAAATACATATTTTGAAGTTGAAAAACCACTTTTCTAACTATGGTTCCATTTTCATCCGAATTTTAAAAATTGATTTTTGTTGAAAACAAAATAGATCTTGAGTTTCCTTAAGCTTTCCTACTATCATCATGCTACTACAAGTTATCTAAGAGCATAAAACAAAAGGCTAATGCATGTATGAACTTAAAACAACTAGATCTAGTCTACTAAACTAGTTATAAGTGCATAAACACTATGATAGCCATGTGAATCATGAATAGATGATGAATATATGCACAAATCACTAATAGTGACAACATACCTTAACAATAGAACAAGATAATAGCATAATAACTCAAACAACAAGATCTAAAACATTGTGATGGCAAGGATCTCATGTTCAAGTGTTTCCACTTCCCTAGCTTGAAGCTCATGGGGATTTTGTGTGGAATCACACATGAATGAACTTGCCATTACATGTTTCAAGATCCTAAAGTATAGATCTCTTACCTATTTGTTGTGTGGAGTAATAAATTTGAAGGAAAAACAAAGTGTGTGTGTGAGAAAGGGGAGAGGGGGTCACGGCAATGGGGGAGGAGAGGAAGAGAGAGTTTTTGAGTCTTTGAAACAAATGAAATGAAAATGAAAAGAGAGAAAAGAAAGAGATTATTTATATTAGGTGGAGTTAGGGTTTGTTTGATATAAAGAATGAGATAAAATAAAACAAATTGGGGGCATAAATGGGGGGAGTAGCGCCGACCAAGTGAGGAGGAGAGAGAGGGAGAGTTGAATTTGTTTGAAAAATTGGAATTTGTGTAATAAAAGTGTTAAATGTAATAATTTTGTAAGAAACAAAAATTTCTTGGAAAAGGAAATATAATTGAGTGGTTGTAAGGATGTAAGACTAGGGTATGGGTGTGTGTGTAGTAGGTTGTACTTGTGAATAGTAATAAATAGTAGATAAGACATTTACTTTACCGGTAGTAAGGAAAATACGGGAAAAAGCTATAACTGTAATTTTTATAGTCCGGAAAATTATAAAATTGATATTTTTGGAATCCTTATAAAATTACGGTTCTAATGAATATTCTGGAACATTTTTCTAAGTTCGTGGTCCGGGACATGCTTTTCCGTAATTGAGCTCGGGAAGGCCCGGAATTGAAAAATTCCCGAATTTAAAACTTTGAAAAGGTCTAAAATATACTTTGGAATGATAATTCATATTCATTTACTTTATAAAACTTCTTTTGTTATGAAACTGAGGGAAAGCCGGATCTAGGGTTTCTAAGTCTTTCTCACAAAGCTTGAACTAAACCGGTTTAGGGTTTCATTTTTCGGTTTCCGAAGTTTACTTGATTACTAGGAAACCCGGGGTATACATTATAAAAATAACAAAATTTTGTAATGAAATAAAACGAATAATGCAAAAGACTAATCAATTACCGGTAGAAATGAAAATACGATAAAATGTTATAACTGTAACTTTTATAACCCGAAAAATTAAATAACTGATATATTTAGAAATCTCATGAAATTACGAGTCTAACGGTACTATTGGTATATTTTTGATATCTCGAGTCTCGGTCTCTAGGGTTAGGGGCACTAAGTTGCCGGACTTAGGCTATTGCATTCCGATTAGGGTTTTCGGTGGTTTTCCGGTTTAGATCTTTACCAATTTGAAAACTGATATTTTATGTTTATATAACGTATTTAATTTGAGAAATTTATTTTACATTTTATTTTTGTAAGTATTTAATATCTTTTAACGTTTTCGGAATTCTTGGATTGGGTTTCATTTCCGAAAGTTAATCGTTATTTACTTTTTAATAATTTGATTTTTTTGGGGTTCTGTATTACCCATTTTTATAAGTCGGGGTTACGTATAGAGTTTGTCGTACGTAATGGTTTTGGAATTGAAGTATGTTGAGTTCTTATTTTATTTTTAAGGATTCTTATTTTTCTCAAGTTTTGGAAATTTCTGGATTTGCTCGTGTTTTTGGACTAGTTGAAATTCGGTTTTAATTTGGAGTGATTTTTAGGATTTATTTTCGAAGTTCATCTTGAAATTATTTACTGAAATTTTCCGGGGCTTACACCTCCTCTATCAACTTTGAAAGAATGTGACTCCTCTTTGCAATAGTGGATTCTTTCCCAAGGTTATCTCCCCTTCTTATGAGTTCAATGCTCTTTTTGTGATCATTAACTAGTTCTATCGAGAAATGAACAACTTATACCAAAGATTCACTTCTCATTTGCTTAATCCCATAATTTTTGAAGCCACAAGCGGATATATGTCCTTGTATCCTTATTAGATGATCCTTCCATACTTCTTTAGGATTCGTGGGGTTTCATTCTTAAAGCTAGGGGTTTACGTTTGTTGTTTGGTGGTCTAAACCTCTTAGTTAGACTATGTGTAACGAAAGAATGTGTTGCTTCGAAGTCTAAAAAGAGCAAAAACATTCTGACTTTCTAGCTGTATGCTTCCTGTGTATCTGAAAGGGGGATTACTACTTCTATTTGCATATCTACTTATTCATGAAACTTTAAACTCTTGTATTGCTTGAAATAAAGGAATAACAAAGAGGGTTCAAGGCTTACCATTTCCGAAGTTGCAGTTATAGCCTTTATTGCAATCCAAGGCAGCCAAGTCTCCATCTTCTTCACTTATTTCTTCACTTATCCATTGTCCCTCCATGTTGTAGATTTTGATTCCTGAAGCAGTGGATCCTGATTTGCTTTCACTTCTACTTCCATTTCTTTTCTCCGACCTTATAGATATAACTCCTTCAGAAGGCCCTGTCAAAATATTCTTTCCTTGAGGACAATCATTGGCGAGATGCCCAACTTGCTTGCAGACATAGCAAGTGTAGTTTCCTTTCTTTGAATACTTTGATATCTTATGGTCTGCATCTCCACAAAAGAAGCACTTTCCGAACAACTGAAGGCACTTCTTTGGATAGTGTGCTCCATTTCACTTCTAGCACTTGACGTTTTTCGATATGAACCTCTCACTGTTATCATTGTTCTTATAGTTGTTTGGGAACTTGAATCTCTTTTGTAGGGGTATAGAGCTGGATCCATCGTAAAACTTCTTCTCAAGAATCGGGGCTTTCTCTTCTTCTATTCTTTCTCTCCTTTTCCTTGCTCCTTCTACAATCTGAGCTCTTTCCACCAATTCTCGATAACTGCTTATGTCAAATTCCTCCAACCTCATTCTCAGATCTTCATCCAATCCTCCTATAAAGACTTGTCTTTTCAATTCCTCGCTGTACTTGTAGGAGTCGGGGGCATATTAAAGCAATCTACTGAACAGTCTCATATTGCTCAATAGTTCTTCCCTTCTGAGCAATTTCCAAGAAGTCTGCACTATACCCTACTTGTAGGCTTCCCGGGAAATAATTTTCCAAGAACTCATGTCTAAATATTTCCCAAGTGATTAGGGTCATTAGTTCTCTTTTCTTTGATTCCCACCATATTCTAGTGTTTTGATGAAGCATGAAAGTTCCATACTTGATTTGTAGGTACTGTGGTACCTCAAATGCATCGAAGGACATTTCGATTTGAGCAAGCCAATCTTCGGCCTCGTCTGGCATATTATAGGCTCCATCAAAATAACGATTGCTTCGGATAAAATCAGGCAACGTACTCTTATATGGCCTTAGCGGTGGAGGTGGAGGTAAAGGTGCATTTTGGAGGTGTATGCTCCTTTATATAGATGCTCCAGTTGGCACTTGTTGTTGCGGTGGCGTTGGTGCAAGTGCCGGTGCTGGTGTGGTTTTAGGTACAGGTGTAGGCGCAAGCATGTTCTGCTTAATTGCTTCTAACACATGGGTCAAATGTCCTAGTGTGGCATGCAAGTCCATCTGAGGTGCAGCGGCTCCTTGAGCGGTAGGTTGCCCGGCTTCAACATCCGGTTGGTTAGAGGCGCTTTGCTTCTCCCTACGTCTTCCTCTACTTCAGCTGTTTTAAACTTTCCTAAGTTAGGTTTTATCGTTTTGATAACTTAATTAAATTTTTGCCGAAAATTTGCGGATATAACGGAAACCTACACACATAAACAGTTACTGAAATATAATTCAATTCAAGGTAAATTCTGAAATCATTCATAAAACATAAGTTCATTTAGTAAATTAAAATAAACAGGTGCAGGACCTTTACATGGAAATTGAAATAATTAACAAGATACATCACAACAATCACAAAGGAAATAACAAAGCATCGTCCCGAAAACTAGAAAGATAGACTAAGATCACAGATCTAGGCTTTGATCTCAAAATTTCAGTTGGACTGAGAGGGATATGCTCGGCTTCTTCCTTCCTTCCTTCATTCTTCGGGCGCATCTTCAGGATTACTGCTGGATGACCCCGGGTTTCTCTTCCTCATAAACTGCTCAAAGTATTTCTTCCTCTTTCTGGCTGCCTCCCTCGACCTTTCATATATATTGGTCAGCTCCGCTTTAGTAAGCTCTGGCACAATGTCATGAATGGTCCTCCAAGTAATAGCCCCTTCCATTTCCTTGCTATCATTCTCATTGGATGGAGCATTGTCTGTGTCCATGGTTGAGTCCGCTTCTTATCTCCTTCGAGCCTGTTGTTCCTCCAAATAGTGGATGATTCTTGCCTCTTCGCTATTCCAAGGCTCGTCGACTCCAACAGCGGTCTAGTCTCCTTCTTCTTGTTCTGGTCCTCCTTCAGTGTCTTCTTCCAGATCTTCCTCGGAATCTTCACTTTCTTCTTCCATCGGCTCTTCTCTTATCACCTTTCCATCCCTGCATAAACATAGGGCCTTCTTCCTTCTCAGCTGGATTCCGGTGAAGGTGGGTGGCTCAGTGGACACTTAGGTTGGTGGTTGCAGGACTTCTTGGTAGACTCCATGCTAGTGGAAAACATCGTTGAGGTCAGCTTTCATCCATTCGAGGTGATCCATCAAATTGTCATAGGCGTATACATACATTGGTCCAATTCGCATCGAAGTTCGGAAATCGGGTGAAGTTTGACCTCCATCTTCTCTAAGGACGAAAGTTGCTTCCCTCAGCATCGGTCGGTCTTCCGTGATGGCAACGATTTGTTCCAAAGCATACATCATCTCTAACTTAGTCCTTTTCTTCCTTATAGGGCAATTGTGGATAGTCTGTACTACTCCTTTCCATTCGGTTTGCATCATTTCTCTTTTCCAGATCAAGAACATCTCCTGGACGGTCTTAGGTTATCCTGCTAAAGCAAATTCCTCGCATAACACCCTAAGTCTCATTCGATAATTTTCCAGGTTTTCAAAGGGTCCTTTTTGGAAGTTCTTAGCCTGCAAACGGGCTTCATCTATGGTAATCTATGCAAAAGAGAGAGAAGTCAGAAAACTTATTATACCCATCCTACCTTATCTAAGTCTTACTTATTTCTATTCTAGTTTATTTCTTCTTTGGTCCAATTCTATAATCATGATTCCTAGGTTCTTAACCATGCTCTGATACCAACTTAAACTGTTACGCCTTAAAGGGTACCCTAAACATAATATTCCACCACACTCAATATTAAAGCTTAAGTATGACAACCTTAGCCACTCCAAAAGCTTTGATATTAAGTGTAAGGCGTGCTCTCACAAATTTAGAGGACCATACATGAAATTATGAAGCTTAAGAAGATATAATAACAAATTAAGAAAAGAGGAATCATAATATTCATTTGTTCATATCAATAATCTTACAAAACTTAGGGACATTTCCCTTAGTCACAAATCTATTACAAGAGCATTTCAACAGCTTATCCAACACTAACTTTATCTTGAAATTCCTTAACTAAAAGGGAAATACTTAGCTGCGGGGCCCACGTGGCCGCAACCACAAATATGTGAACAGCAAAAGATATATATAGGGCTATAAGCTAATAGCCTTAGTAAGAACTATTTCCATAAATAACTTTTTGTAATAAAAATTTAAACAAGTTGTTTAAGCAAACAAATGAAAAGCAATATACAAGTGGGCAAACAAGGCATATAGTTTTTTGGGAACTATATGTTGAATGGATTTCCGCCCTCTATTCGGGGTTTGGTGATACGTAACCTCAAAACAAGTAGTTTTAGTTAAAAAGATTTATGCTTTCAATCAATATCGCTAAGCGTATGAAGTCTACTTGAATTGAGCTTTGCTTTCGGATCTTCTACCAAGCATTTCCTTCATGTTGCCAAGCGATCGCTTTTGGTCACTCCGCCAAGTGTTGCTTTCGACCTGAGCTATAATCGTTCTCACACAAGGATAATAACCCAATGCAATGTGACTCACTTCATGATATGCATGAATCCATTTATTTATGGTATCATAACATTATTATTATCAGATTTCAGGTGATCAAAGAATCTCATACAAATCAAGTGTTATACTAAAACAAACATTGAATCAATTCCGGCCTCGATATTCTTAGGATTCTTTCAAAGAATTATTTTACATACATATCCATTTGTCTTTCTTAATTATAATGCAACTAAATTACAAGCACAAACAAGTAAAGCATTTTATGGAAATAAACTCATGATGCCATGTCGACTATTCTTCTACACAGATGAGTCGCTCACAAAATCCTCTTAATCGAAATAGTCCTCGGGGTATAGGTATTCTTCCTCGAAATCACCTAGCCAAAGAAAATACCCAAAATGAGTATTTCTTAATGATATTCATGAAATTTGACAAAACAATGTTATGAGAACATCAAGGTTCGTATAAAGGAAAATTCCAATTTAAAATGGCCATAACTTAGTCTTTTTAACTCGGAATTACGCATATAATATACCGATTTCTACCTACTCGAAAAGATCTATCCATTTCTAAAACTATTTTTATCAAACCAAACCATTTAGGCCCCGAAACAGTGGTGATCAGATTCACTACGAATTTTCTATCTCAAAAACAATTTTGTTTCAAACTTTAAATCATTCAAAATTTGTTCGATAATTACTTAGTTATCTATATAGTTGAAAATTTTCTTTTTTATAGCTACTTAGCTCATATTTATTCATGCTCAAGTGTTTGTTGTCCAATCATGTTTCTTGAGTAAACAATATCAATTAGGAGTTTAGAAAAATATAGTTTACAAGGATCTATTTTGTAAATCTTTTTAAATGAATATTTTGATTCTTTTTTTTTTCAATGAATTACTTTGTGTTTGACTTATTATTTTCCCTAGATAACTTTTTGAAAAGTAATTTTCTTCTTTTCTATATTCTCTACATTAGTGCTATTTTTCCTATTTATTTTCTATGAAATTTTCCTTGACCATTTGTTTGAAAAGATCTTAATTTGAAAATTCTCATTCCTTCCTCATAAGGTTTCCTTTATATTATGTTTCCATAACAATAATTTTTGTATCAAAAATCATTTTCTTTTTGAAAAACAAAGTGATATAGTCTTGGTTTTAAAAAAAACTTTTCAAAGCAAAAGTAGTTTCTAAAATTGTAGTGGGTTCTTTTAATTACTTGGAAAGGAATGACTTTATTTTTTGTTAAACCATAGATTTTATTTCATATAAACTTATTCCTAAGTGATAAAATCTCCTTTTTATCAATTATTTTTAGAACTTGAAAAATTTGGACAACAATCTTAATGAACATGAGTTATGAGAAATAATAGCAAGCAAAAATAACATAAATAATAAATAAAGTCAAGTATTGGGAGTCTTAGCTTCTTTAAGGCTCCCGGGACTAAGAAGTAGACTAGTCCTAAAGGAAAATAAAATGAAAGAAAGAAAAATTTGTTTTGACTTGATGATGAAAAGTCTAAGACTAGAGACTAGTCTTAAAATAGTAAGAAATAAATAAATTGCAGTGAAAGGAATAAATAAATTGCTTTGCATGAAAATAAATAATTTGCAAGTGATCTTATATGCTCTAAAGAATATATATCTATATATATAGATACATAATAATTTAGATATAATAACAAAAATATGAACAAAATAACAACATAAACATAAATAGATTTTCATGAACAAGAACAATACATAAACATAGTGTAGCTTCCATAACATTTAGTTTTTTTTTTTTTTTTGGAAACTCACACCATGGTCATGTAAAGTTACATGACATGAGAAGAAGAAAATAATAAGAAAAGTTTACCTAAAGAAGGTTTTTGGAATGTTATGTGGTTATGAGTTTTGTGTAGGTAGAAAGTGGTTTTGGGAGGATATTTGGGGAGAGTTTTGAGAGGAGAATTTGAGAGAGTTTTTGTAGAGAATTTGTGAGTAGTATTTGTGTGTAAGAAGTAAAAGAGGTGGAGGGTATTTATAGGAAAATGCAGAGTGAGTTTTGAGTGATTTAATTAAAAGAAAAATAAAACAAAATTGAGACAGATGTAGGAGGGGGGGCACCGGCCATGTAGGTATGAGGGGGAGAGAGTTTTAGTTTTTTGTATTTTTGTTGATTAAATAAAGTAATACGCAAGGTAGATGTGAAATAAAGTTTATGGAAAAGGTAAAAAGTAAAGGTTATAGGTTATGGTGTTTGTAATAGTAGGTGTAAGAAAAAGTAGAGATAAAAGAATAGTGTAGAATAGTAATGAATAGTGTAATGTAAAGTAGATATGAACAAAAATAACAACATAAACATAAATAGATTTTCATGAATAAGAACAATACGTGAACATAGTGTAGCTTCCATAACATTTAGTTTTTTTTTTTTTTTTTTGGAAACTCACACCATGGTCATGTAAAGTTACATGACATGAGAAGAAGAAAATAATAAGAAAAGTTTACCTAAAGAAGGTTTTTGGAATGTTATGTGGTTATGAGTTTTGTATAGGTAGAAAGTGGTTTTGGGAGGATATTTGGGGAGAGTTTTGAGAGGAGAATTTGAGAGAGTTTTTGTAGAGAATTTGTCACGCCCCAAAGGGTACCCTAAACGTGGCAGTCCGCCACATAAAATATCAAGGCTTAAGAATGGCTACCTTAGTCATGCGAAAGCCTTAGTATTATATGTAAGGCGTCTAACACGGTAATAGGAGACACTTTTGGGAAGCATAGTTTAAGCAAGTAAAGATAAACATACAAGAATCCAAAATAAAGAATATCATATCATTAATAACCAAAGGTCTATTACATAATTTCTTAGGGGCATACCCCCGCTAATTCCAAGGATCGAGATAAACTTCATAACATCCAAAATACTATATTAAAGATTTCAAAGGAATTCTAATCTAAGTCTTCGAGTAGATTTCCTCCAAAAGCTTCAATATAAAACATACACGGATACGGGAAGACCTCGGGCACAAAACTAGGTGTTCCTGAGAATACAAATATCTATAGGGGTGTAAGCTTATGGGCTCAGTGAGTAAATCCCAAAATTCATACTCGAAGTAAATTATCAATCAAGTTTATTATTCAAACGTATGAAATGCAACAACCACGTGAGCATACAAGACATATGACTTTCCGGGAATCATATGTTGAATGAATTACGCCCTTCATTCGGGGTTGGGTATTCAGGCCAATTACAGCCACAACTTTAAAAAAAAAATACTTTTATAGATCTTACCGGCTCCTATACGCCATCAAAACATGTAGTTATTACAGGCTCCTACTAGCCACCAATTTTGTAGTTTTTACCGGCTCCTACTCGCCACTTACATGATATACCGGTTATGTCTACCACCACTATTATACACTTGTCCCACCAATTGTATAGTAGTGAATGCAATGTGACTCAACATATGAAGTGCATGAATAATTTCTTTAATTAAAGTCTAGTAGTTACATTTAACTTCTTTCAAGTGATCAACCAATTTCAAACAATTCAAGATATTAATGCACATACAACTTTATTACAAACAAATTGAGTTTCGATATACTTAGTATTCCTTCAACATATTATCATACACTTTTTTTTTTTTGCTTAGATTCTAGTGCAACTAATTTTACAAGCACAATCAAGAGTATGAAAAATAACGGGGAATAAACTCACTCGGCCATGATGACACATTTCTTGAATTGGATGGGTCGTTCGGAATTTCCACTTAATCGTAGTAATCCTCGGGATACGAACAATCCTCCTCGTGATTATCTAATCAAGAAGAATACCCAAAATGAGTATTTCATGAAATTCTATCCTTGAAGATTCTAATCTTTTCTTAAAATCGTGGTAAAATCGTATAAGGGGAAATTCCAACTTAAAATGGCCATAACTTGCTCATTTTAACTCGGAATTTCGCGTATAATATATCGTTTTCTACCTACTCGAAAAGATCTACGCATTTCTAAGCTTATTTCCATAAAACTAAGTCGTTTGGGTTCCGAAAAGGTAGCGACCAGATTTGCCACGATTTTGCAAATACTTGTTTTCCTTCTTGTAAACAAAGCTCATTTGAAAAGATAAATATTTCAATTATTTTGTAAACTTTTGAAAGGTATATATATATATATGTAATGACTCATAACAAATATATGAAGTAAATGAAGTTGTCTCAACTTATAAAAAGTAAGGTTTTAAAAGACTTTGAACTTGAGATTCTATTGAATATCTATTTTACTTTTGAAAGATCTTGAGTTATTGAGATGAATATTCTTTTTCTAAATTTAATCTCTCGTAATTTCTTTAAATTCCTAAGGTGTGGTTTTATTTCCAAAACTTGGATTCAAAAAGTAATAAAATGACAATTTTTTGTTTCTTGTAATGATTCCAAAAGAACATTTCTTGATGAAAGATAAGTTTTCATAAAACCTTTTGTTTATGTAAAAAAAATCATTTCCAAGTATGTTCATGAGTTTTTAGGAAATCTATTTCCTATTTTTATTTAACAAGAACTTTTAGTTTTAGAAAGACACTTCCTCGTCTATTTTTGTTGAGACAAAAACATTATGTTCATGCATGAATATAAATCATAAACCATAGAAATATAAAGGAACATAATAACTTAAAAGCTTAAGTAAATAATAGAGTAAATCAAGTATTGGGACCTTAGCTTCTTTAAGGTACCTCGGGACTAAGAAAAGACTAGTCCCAAAAAAGGAAAAGAAAAAGAATTGTTTTGACTTGATGAGGACAAGTCTAAGACTAGAATGACTAGTCTTAAAATCAACTTGAAATTAAATAAATTGCATTGGAGTAAATAAATTGCATGAAAGGTAAATAAATTGTAAGACAATGAGCTTATATGCTCTAAATAATATATATAGTTATATAGATATATTAGATAGTAAAGAACATAAAAGAAACATAAATGAACATAGAGGAATTATGTTTATGAACAAAAACAAAGCATGAACCTAATGTTGCTTTCTTAACCTTCATGGTTTTAGAAAACACACACTAAGCTCATACTAAGTAGATGAACATAAAGAATTCTTTGAGAAATTTCTTACCTAAAGGAAGCTAAACTAAGAAGACTTCTTGAAAGAACTCTTGAGAGAAATTGGAGAGAAATTTTTGTAGAGTAACTTTAGAGAAGAAGAGGTGTGAAAGAAGTGAAGGTATGAGAGGGTATTTATAGGAAAATGTGGGAGATAAATTGTGTTAATTAAATATTTGGAAAATAAAACAATTTAGAGGGATAGAGAGAGGGGGCCGGCGCCAATTCATGCATGGGGAGGAGGGAAAATTAATTTTTTTTGTTATTTTGTTAATTAAAAGTAAGAAATGAAAGATGTGAAGTTGTATTGGAAATGAAAATGTGTAAGAAATAGGTGTATGAGTTGTAAGAATAGGTTGTAAGAAAAAGTAGAGATAGATGAATAGTGTAGAATAGTAGAAAATAGTGTAATGTAAAAGTAGACATGACAATTAAGTATTGGTAGTAAGAAAATACGCGTATAAAAGCGATATCTGATATTTTTAGCTACGGAAAAATTACGAAATTGATATTTTTGGAAACCTCATATTTTTACGAGTCTGACGGTATATTTGGAATATTTTTCCTATTCTGGGCTTCCGGACACATTTTTCAAGAACTATGTCCGATCGGGTTCAAAGGACACTCGAATTTTAAAAAACTGATATTTTTATAAAACTTATAGCTATTACGAACTATTACAACTAATTTTTCCAACTTCGTTTTCTAGGGCTTGAGAAAATGGCAATGCCAGACTTAAGCGGTTACGGTAAACTAGGGTTTGGTTGACTCTGGGAAATCCGGTTGACTTCCGATTAGGGTTTAAACTATAATTCGGATCCAAAAATTTCGGGGATTTACAACCTACCCCCCTTAAAGAAAGTTTTGTCCTCAAAACTTGAAATTTGTACCTGATTCTTCAAAGAGATTTGGATATTTCTTTCAGATCTCATCCTCGGCTTCCCAAGTAGCCTCTTCTCGCGAATGATTCCTCCATAATACCTTGACATATCGGATTTCCTTGTTTCTCAGCTTTTGAACCTTTTAATCCAGAATTTGAACTGGGTGCTCCTCATAAGTCAAGTTCTCTTTCAGCCTGACTGGTTCAAGTTCCACAATCCGGTCTGGGTCGGGGATATGCTTTCTTAGCACTAAGACATGGAAGACATTATGTACTCCCGACAGGTTTAGTGGTAATGCCAAGCGATAAGCCAAATCTCCTACCCGTTTGAGGATTTCGAAAGGTCCGATATACCTTGGGCTTAGCTTTCCTCGAGCCCGTACACGATGAATACTCTTTATCGGATTCACTTTGAGATACACATGATCACCAACGTTAAACTCAAGGATCCGTCGTTTTTTATCCGCCCAACTTTTCTGTCTATCTTGGGCCTCTTTCATCATTTGCTGAATAATCCTGACTTTATCTGAGGCGTCTTGGATGAGATCTGGTCCAATTGTTAACTTTTCCACATCATCCCAAAATAGAGGCGATCTACACCTTCTTCCATACAAAGCTTCGTACGGTGGCATTTTAATTGTTGAATGATAGCTGTTGTTGTAAGCAAACTCTACCAAAGGTAGGTGTACTTCCCAGCTTCCTTTGAATTCCATAACACAAGCTCTTAACATGTCTTCCAAAGTCTAGATAGTTCGCTCTGATTGTCCATCAGTTTGTGGATGGTAAGCCGTACTGAAATGTAACTTGGTCCCCATACACTTTTGAAGGCTCGTCCAGAATTTTGACACGAATCGAGGATCCCGATCCGATACAATCCCTGATGGAACTCCATGCAGTCTCACAATCTCCCTTACATATAGCCAGGCCAACTTTTCCATCGAGTAGGTCATGTTGATGGGGATGAAGTGTGCTGACTTGGTGAGTCGATCCACAATTACCCATATAGCATCATATCCGGCTGCTGTTCGGGGCAATCTGCTAGTGATGTGCCCTAGGCCACATGGATTCTTTATCATTTGTATGTTTGTTATCAAGTCATTTTAATTATCAAAGTTATTTTTTAGCCTATTTACTTTGATAATGTTATTCCTTGAATATTTAGTTATACCTTATGTCGTTAAAGTATGTGACTTTAATAGTAGAACCATAAGCTGAATTATAACTTTATTCTAAATTATCCCTAGTCACTCATTATGTGGAATGATAATGAATTAAGACTAGTATGATTGCTGTATGATGATCAAGTTTTACTGATCATGGATATGGGATATCAATTCAGCACATAGATACAAACAGGAGTGTATTGTATTAGATTGACCAACTATAAGAATATTGTATGGATCAATGCAATAAGTATTCTTATTTACAATGTTGTTTTAGTCCTTTGACCTAATGGCACCATGGATTCCTATATAGCAGTTTCCATGTTTTGATTCATCTCTTCATCATCTTTAATCGGATGATTGTAAGAATAAACTTGGGCATGCAATATGTTATATAGAGGAATGTGAGTGTTAGTGAAGGGATTTGTTCATCTCATTAATTTGAGAGAGATATCTATCACGCCTCTTGATGAGTAAGACTGAGAAATGCATGGCCATGCTCGAATGAATTGATAAAGAGTTATCAATATCATTTGTTTAAGTCAGTCAAACTCTAGATTCAAGAAATAAGTAATTAGACAATATAAGAGTGTTTTGATCCATACCTTATGTTTGATTATAAGATATCGTGTAATAAAAGGACTGAATGACTAACTGTTAGTAGGTAAAGTCGGATCATCGATCTTCACTAGAATTGGGTAGACATAATGTCTTGCTAGAGACCAATTATGTCTTGTAGTCCTAAAAGAATGTTTAAGAGCTACTACCAATTTTAAGTGAACCTACAGGGTCACACACAAAGAATGAATTAAATGGATCTTCGATAATCGTATTAGGAATTGATTAATTATTTATTTGTCGATTTTAATTAGATTAAAATTAACAAATAAATAAATTCGGATAATAAGGATATATATGTTTTTCTACATAAACCCTAATTTGTTTAGGGTAATTTAAAAAGACATAACCCTTATATATATATTAGGGTAATTTAAAGAGACATAACCCTTATATATATATCAGGGTAATTTAAAGGGACATAACCCTTATATATATCACTATATATATTCTCCACTAGGTTAATTTTTTTATTATCTGACGCTGGCCGTCATTTAGAAAGAAATTTCGTAACCTAGAAAGAGAGTGTGAGGGATTCCCAAAGGTTGAAACTTTTTCGACGTGCTAGCACACACGAAGATCCAATTCATTCACGTGGATACCGGTAGAGGGAGTTGGTATAATCTGCATCTCCTTTGATCCCATCATCAAAAAAAAAAAAGGTACACGATTCCCTTTTCTTTCTGATTTAATTGGAGCGCTTGGATCCGATTGGGAATTTAAAAAAAAAAAAAAAAACGATTTTCAGCTGCACGATTCAGATTTGGATCGTAAATTCCCAACACAATCCACATACGAAATCCATGGTAATTTGGTCCCATTTCCATTCTGGTATGGTTAATGGTTTCAAAAGTCTTCCTGGCCTTTGGTGTTCAATCTTTACTTGTTAACATATGGGACACTTCATTACGAATTCGGCTACGTCCTTTTTCATACAATTCCACCAAAAGCGACTCTTAAGGTCTTGGTACATCTTGGTACCACCGGGGTGCATGGTATATCCCGAGTTATGAGCCTCACTCATAATTTCCTTTTTCATCTCCTCATCACTCGGTACACATAATCTCCCTTTCATTCTTACTACATCTTCCTCATCTATCTCAAAATCATCATACTTTCCTCCTTGTATCTCACTTTTCAACTTTTGTATGACTTCATCATATCGCTGAGATTCTTTGATTCTTTCTATCAGAGTTGGCTCCATTACCAAATGGGAAATTTCTATTTCCGTGCTTTGCCCTACAAATTCGATGCTCAATCTCTCGAATTCTTTTATAAGTTCTTTTTGAGTTGTGAGCATGGCTGCAACTTCTCCATGGTTCTTCCGACTCAAAGCGTCTGCTACCGCATTCACTCTTCCAGGGCAATAATTTATTCCAAGATCATAGTCTTTGATCAACTCCAACCATCTCCTTTGCCTCATATTCAATTCCTTTTGTGTGAATAAATACTTGAGGCTCTTATGGTCCGTATAAATCTCGCATCTCTGTCCATATAGTAGTGCCTCCAAAGCTTGAGAGCAAAGACAACTGCGGCTAACTCAAGATCATGCGTCGGGTAATTTTGTTCATGCGGCCTCAACTGCCGTGAAGCATAAGCAATTACTTTCCCTTCTTGCATAAGCACGCATCCTAAGCCATTTCTTGATGCATCACTATGGACGGTATATGGTTTTTCGGATCAGGTAAGGTTAAAATCGGAGCAGATACCAACCGTTGCTTTAACTCTTGGAAACTTTGTTCCCTCTTCTCATTCCAAATGAATCTTTCATTCTTCTGGGTCAACTGAGTTAGTGGCTTAGCTATTTTTGAGAAATCTTGCACAAACTTCCTGTAATAGCCAGCTAATCCAAGAAAACTTCTAATCTCAGTCACCGTCCTTGGTTGTTTCCATTCCATTACGGCCTTAATCTTTTCAGGATCTACTGATATTCCTTTCCCTGAGATAACATGTCCTAGAAAAGATATTTGGTCCAACCAAAAGTCACACTTGGATAATTTGGCATATAGCTTGTGCTCCCTTAAGGTTTGTAATGCCATTCTCAGATGTTCTTTGTGTTGCTCCCGTGTTTTAGAATAGACCAAAATATCATCAATGAAGACAATCACGCATTTATCCAAGAGCGGCTTATACACCCGATTCATCAAGTCCATGAAAGCAGCTGGTGCATTAGTCAATCCAAATGGCATGACCATGAACTCATAGTGTCCATACCGAGTTCTAAAAGCGGTCTTTGACACATCCTCTGGTTTTATCCTCAGCTGGTGGTATCCAGATCTCAAATCAATGCGTGAGAATACACTTGCTCCTTGTAGTTGGTCAAAGAGATCGTCAATCCTTGGCAATGGATACTTATTCTTTATAGTGACCTGTTGAGTTCTCGATAGTCAATACACAACCTCATCGATCCATCTTCTTCTTTACGAATAATACCGGAGCTCCCCAAGGCGAGACACTTGGTCTAACAAATCCTTGGTCAAGCAATTCTTGTAATTGCTTCTTAAGTTCCTTGAGCTCAACAGGTGCCATTCGGTATGGTGCCTTGGATATAGGTTCTGTTTTTGGCATCAAATCGATCTCAAAATCGATTTCTCGTTTTGGGGGTAACCCAGGCAATTCTTCTGGAAAAACATCAGAGAATTCATTAACGATGGGGATGTCGTCAATGTTGGGTCTTTCCTTATCCTCCTCCGTACTTCCCACATAACTTTCAACTCCTTCCTCAACCTCTTCAATTACCTCGAACGAACTTAACTCCAAACTTTTAGAAGTTGCGGATTCTCCCAAAAATGTAGCTTTCTTCCCGTCTTGTCCCATGAATTCCACCTTTTTATTTCTACAATCTACCTTTGCTTCCACCATGGACAACCAACTCATTCCGAGAATCACTTCGTACTTGCTAATTTCTATTACTATAAGATCGGTAGTTGCTTCATGGCCTTGTATCTTCATGGGGCAATTCCTTATTACTTCTTTGGTAGTCACCACACTACCGGTGGGGGTTTTTATACGAAAACTTGTTGTGATTGTGGTGATAGGTAAACCGGTCTTCAAGGCTACTAGTGGCAACAAAGGAATGTGTTGCACCGGTATCGAAGAGGGTATAAGCGGTTAGGTCCCCTATTTGTATGGTTCCTGTGTTCAAGACGTGTGTTACTATTCTTATTGTCCTTATAAGGTTCCCTAGACATCTATTATTTCCAACATACATCATAACTTTATACTCAACAGATATCAAAACAGACATATATTTTAAAGGTTGAGGCTAACCTGTAACCAAGCTATAGTCATACTCCTCTCCATGGTCCAGGGCAGCCAACTCTACTCCTTCTTCGGCATCCTCCTCGCAGACCCATTGCCCTTCAAGGTTGTAAATTCTCAGCCCATGCATAGATGATGCCGAGCGACTTCCGCTTCCATTCCCACTCCTTGTCGGGGCAAGTCCTCCTGAAGATCCAACAGGTCGTTTGTTGTGAGATTCTTTGGGGACACTCGTTAGCAAAATGTCCCAATTGCTTGCATACGAAACAAGTCGTAGAAGCTTTCTTTGGGCAATCGGAATCTTATGGCTCGGGTCACCACAGAAATAACATTTGTTCTGGAGAAGGGGGCATCTCTTGGATAGTGCGCCCCTTTGCATTTCCAACAACTTACTGCTGCCTTGGAATTATCCTTTTGTCCACCGAAATTTCCCTTAAAGTTGCTAATTGGTTTAAACCTCTTAGAAGGGAAATTGGAGCTGTTCCTGGTTGAAATTTCCTTCCAAACACATGCACTTTCTTCTCAGAAGTCCCAGCTTTCCTTTTCTTGGCCCCTTCAACAATTCTTGCTCTTTCAACCAATTCTCTGAAGGTGCGGATGTCAAACTCTTCTAACCGCATCCTTAAGTCCTCATCTAACCCATTCAGGAACACTTGTCGTTTCAGCTCCTCACTATATATAAGAATCCGGAGCATACTGCAGGAGTCGGCTGAATTCCGTCTCATATTGTTCTATGGATTTTCCTTTCTGGGATATGTGCAAGAAATCCGCACTATACCTTACTCTTAAACTTCCAGGGAAATAATTTTCCAGAAACTCATTCCGAAACATATCCCAGGTGATAGGTGGCGGCAATTCCCTACTCTTGGACTCCCACCAGGCGGGCATTAAACCTCAACATATAAGTACCATAGCTTATTCGAAGATGATGAGGAACTTCATAGGCGGCAAAAGATCGTTCTATCTGCGCGAGCCAATCTTCGCTTCATCTGGTTTCCCAAAAGCTCCGTCAAAGTAACGGTTACTTTTGATAAAATCTGGGAGTGAAGTTCTGTATGGTCGAGTGGTGGGGCGGAGGCGGCAGGGTGCTGTATGTGATTGAGCATCAGGTGCTGCTGGTCCATGTACAGATGCTTGGGTGCTTGCTGGGGTGGTGCTTGAGCTGGTGCCGGAGGTGGCATATTCCTCTGTTGTTGTTGAACTAACACATTAAGAAGCTGTGTTAATTGACCCAGAGTGGCTTGGAGATTGCCTTGCTGGTCTGGGGCAGGAGCCACAGGGGGCACTTCTGGTTGGTTAACTTCTTCAGGCGGGTTATTCGATGCCTGCCTCATCCTCGGTCGTCCCCTTCTAGGTCGGCTGTTTTAATTGTTTACGTAAATACTAGATTATTAAGTCTTTTACATACTAAGTTACGGAAATTGCGGAATTTTAAAGAATAAACATATAAAGGGAAATATCACAAGAGAATTTAAGCAACTAAATCAAGAGATGAAATTTGTTTAAACCAAAATATTTAATTAAAAAGCATAGAAGGGAATAAAATCTTATAAAGAAATAAAAGAAATTCAAAATACAACAAATATTAAACACTTTTTCGAAAACATAAATTAAACTACTAATCGATCCTATATCCTAAGTCGATCTGGTTACAAAATTCTTGTTGGACACATGGGATTGCTCATGTGGATCCTTCCTTCTTTCTTTGATCTTTTCTTCCTGGTGGGGAGTTGCATTACGGTGGTTGGGTCTAGAAGTCGTCCTTAGCCATCTTAGTTACGAACAGCTTCAAGTTGCTTCGGTCCATCATTCTTTTTCCTTTGCGGGAGGGTTGATTTCTAGACGTGCTTGGCTCCCGTTGATCAAACTTCGTCTGCTGCATGCTCCTCATCGGATACTTCCGTCACTTCTTTCTCGATCAGGTTTCTTACGCGAGATCGTCTTCGATTCGGGATATTCTCATCAGGCCATTTGAAATCTTGACTGGCTTTACGTTGGTTGGAAATATCCTTATCTCGTCCATGATCTGCTGGCTCATCGTGGGCATAGATATATAATCGGCTATGGAATTCCAAGTTCAAAAATCGGGAAAACTGAACGTCTATCGCTTCGGGAAGTGAACTTAGCTTCTTGGAGCATAGAGTTGTGGTTGTAATGGCACGTGGGCCGTTCCTTACCGTAAGGAAACTTCTAAGTTAGTCCAATAGGGCAAACTCCTTACATAGGCTTCTTACTTTAACCGGTAGTCCACAAGGGTTTCACCATTTCTTAAGTTCAAACATTGGGCCTTAACTCTAACTTCTCCAAGAGTAACTATAAAGGACAAGGGAGGTCATTAATTCTCCTTTTTGAGAATTTCTAAACTTGTCTAATCCTATCTAAGTCCTTTCGTAAACATATCTATCTTTTTCTATTCTAGATTTATTCCTATTACCTTTATTTCTATAAACTTGTTGCTCTGATACCAACTTAAACTGTCACGCCCCGAAGGGTACCCTAAACGTGGCAGTCCGCCACATATAATATCAAGGCTTAAGAATGGCTACCTTAGTCATGCGAAAGCCTTAGTATTATATGTAAGGCGTCTAACACGGTAATAGGAGACGCTTTTGGGAAGCATAGTTTAAGCAAGTAAAGATAAACATACAAGAATCCAGAAATAAAGTATATCATATCATTAATAACCAAAGGTCTATTACATAATTTCTTAGGGGCATACCCCCGCTAATTCCAAGGATCGTGATAAACTTATAACATCCAAAATACTACATTAAAGATTTCAAAGGAATTCTAATCTAAGTCTTCGAGTAGATTTCCTCCAAAAGCTTCAATATATAAAACGTACACGGATACGGGAAGACCTCGGGCAAAAAATAGGTGTTCCTGAGAATACAAATATCTATAGGGGTGTAAGCTTATGGGCTTAGTGAGTAAATCCCAAAATTCATACTCGAAGAAAATTATCAATCAAGTTTATTATTCAAACATATGAAATGCAACAACCACGTGAGCATACAAGACATATGACTTTCCGGGAATCATATGTTGAATGAATTACGCCCTTCATTCGGGGTTGGGTATTCAGGCCAATTACAGCCACAACTTTTAAAAACACTTTTATAGATCTTACCGGCTCCTATACGCCATCAAAAACTTGTAGTTATTACAGGCTCCTACTAGCCACCAATTTGTAGTTTTACTGGCTCCTACTCGCCACTTACATGATATACCGGTTATGTCTACCACCACTATTATACACTTGTCCCACCAATTGTATAGTAGTGAATGCAATGTGACTCAACATATGAAGTGCATGAATAATTTCTTTAATTAAAGTCTAGTAGTTACATTTAACTTCTTTCAAGTGATCAACCAATTTCAAACATTCAAGATATTAATGCACATACAACTTTATTACAAACAAATGAGTTTCGATATACTTAGTATTCTTCAACATATTATCATACACTTCCTTTTGATTTTTGCTTAATTCTAGTGCAACTAATTTTACAAGCACAATCAAGAGTATGAAAAATAACGGGAATAAACTCACTCGGCCATGATGACACCTTTCTTGAATTGGATGGTCGTTCGGAATTTCCACTTAATCGTAGTAATCCTCGGGATACGAACAATCCTCCTCGTGATTATCTAATCAAGAAGAATACCCAAAATGAGTATTTCATGAAATTCTATCTTGAAGATTCTAATCTTTTCTTAAAATCGTGGTAAAATCGTATAAGGGGAAATTCCAACTTAAAATGGCCATAACTTGCTCATTTTAACTCGGAATTTCGCGTATAATATATCGTTTTCTACCTACTCAAAAGATCTACGCATTTCTAAGCTTATTTCCATAAAACTAAGTCGTTTGGGTTCCGAAAAGGTAGCGACCAGATTTGCCACGAATTTTGCAAACACTTGTTTTCCTTCTTGTAAACAAAGCTCATTTGAAAAGATAAATATTTCAATTATTTTGTAAACTTTTGAAAGGTATATATATATATATATGTAATGACTCATAACAAATGTATGAAGTAAATGAAGTTGTCTCAACTTTAAAAAGTAAGGTTTTAAAAGACTTTGAACTTGAGATTCTATTGAATATTTATTTTACTTTTGAAAGTCTTGAGTTATTGAGATGAATATTCTTTTTCTAAATTTAATCTCTGTAATTTCTTTAAATTCCTAAGGTGTGGTTTTATTTTCAAAACTTGGATTCAAAAAGTAATAAAATGACAATTTTTGTTTCTTGTAATGATTCCAAAAAAATTTCTTGATGAAAGATAAGTTTTCATAAAACCTTTTGTTTATGTAAGAAAAATCATTTCCAAGCATGTTCATGAGTTTTTAGGAAATCTATTTCCTATTTTTATTTAACAAGAACTTTAGTTTTAGAAAGACACTTCCTATATTTTTGTTGAGACAAAAACATTATGTTCATGCATGAATATGAATCATAACTATAGAAATATAAAGGAACATAATAACTTGAAAGCTTAAGTAAATAAAAGTAAATCAAGTATTGGGACCTTAGCTTCATCAAGGTACCCCGGGACTAAGAAAAGACTAGTCCCGAAAAAGGAAAAGAAAAAGAATTGTTTTGACTTGATGAGGACAAGTCTAAGACTAGAATTACTAGTCTTAAAATCAACTTGAAATTAAATAAATTGCATTGGAGTAAATAAATTGCATGAAAGGTAAATAAATTGTAAGACAATGAGCTTATATGCTTTAAATAATATATATAGTTATATAGTAAAGAACATAAAAGAAACATAAATGAACATAGAGGAATTATGTTTATGAACAAAAACAAAGCATGAACCTAATGTTGCTTTCTTAACCTTCATGGTTTTAGAAAACACACACTAAGCTCATACTAAGTAGATGAACATGAAGAATTCTTTGAGAAATTTCTTACCTAAAGGAAGCTAAACTAAGAAGACTTCTTGAAAGAACTCTTGAGAGAAATTGGAGAGAAATTTTTGTAGAGTAACTTTAAGAAGAAGAGGTGTGAAAGAAGTGAAGGTATGGGGGTATTTATAGGAAAATGTGGGAGATAAATTGTGTTAATTAAATATGAAAAAAAAACAATTTAGAGGGATGAGAGAGGGGGCCGCGCCAATTCATGCATGGGGAGGAGGAAAATTAATTTTTTTGTTATTTTGTTAATTAAAAGTAAGAAATGAAAGATGTGAAGTTGTATTGGAAATGAAAATGTGTAAGAATAGGTGTATGGGTTGTAAGAATAGATTGTAAGAAAAAGTAGAGATAGATGAATAGTGTAGAATAGTAGAAAATAGTGTAATGTAAAAGTAGACATGACAATTAAGTATTGGTAGTAAGAAAATACGCGTATAAAAGCAATATCTGATATTTCTAGCTACCGAAAAATTACGAAATTGATATTTTTGAAAACCTCATATTTTTACGAGTCTAACGGTATATTCGGAATATTTTTCCTATTCCGGGCTTCCAGACACGTTTTTCAAGAACTATGTCCGATCGGGTTCAAAGGACACTCGAATTTTAAAAAACTGATATTTTTATAAAACTTATAGCTATTACGAACTATTACAACTAATTTTTCCAACTTCGTTTTCTAGGGCTTGAGAAAACGGCAATGCCGGACTTAAGCGGTTACGGTAAACTAGGGTTTGGTTGACTCTGGGAAATCTGGTTGATTTCCGATTAGGGTTTAAACTATAATTCGGATCCAAAAATTTCAGGGATTTACAGAATTTATGAGTAGTATTTGTGTGTAAGAAGTGAAAGAGGGGGAGGGTATTTATAGGAAAATGTAGAGTGAGTTTTGAGTGTTTTAAATAAAAGAAAAATAAAACAAAATTGAGACAGATGTGGAGAGAGGGGGGGGGGGGGGGGGGGGGGGAAGAGGAGGCGTCGGCCATGTAGGTATGAGAGGGAGAGAGTTTTAATTTTTTGTATTTTTGTTGATTAAAAAGGTAATAAGCAAGGTAGTTGTGAAATAAAGTTTATGGAAAAGGTAAAATGTAAAGGTTATAGGTTATGGTATTTGTAAGAGTAGGTGTAAGAAAAAGTAGAGATAAAAGAATAGTGTAGAATAGTAATGAATAGTGTAATGTAAAGTAGATATGATTAATAAAATATTGGTAGTAAAAAAATACGCGTATAACTGCGATATCTGTTATTTTTACTTACCAAAAAATTATAAAACTGATATTTTTGAAATCCTTATATTTTTACGAGTCTAATGGTATATTCATAATATTTTTACTATTATGAGTCCTAGACACGTTTTTCAAGAACTGTGTCTGATCGGGTTTAAAACGATTCGCGGGTTTGCTAATCTGATCTTTTTAGGCTTCCTTAGGTAATTACGCACTATTCTATATACTAAACTCTTACTTACTTTCTTCGGGTTCCTTATTTGGGATTACCAGACTTAAGCTATTTCGTCTAACTAAGGTTTTGTTGACTTTAGGGTTTCGGTTGACTTCCAGATTAAGGTATTAAGCTAAACTAATTCTAAAAATTTGGGGGTTTACAAATTTGGGAGCTCAATTTGCTCCATGTTGGACGTGAATTACATCCTCCACAGCAGCCGAAATCCAACTTGCAGCCATGATTCCAAATTGCACCGTGTTCTATTTTTTTTATTTGTTTTTTTGTTTAATTGTTTGCTTTATATAATTAACTAAAATATTTTAACAAATATCAATTTATATGCTTATATTTATAATAGTTCGGTAAGAGTTTTATCGAAATAAAATTACTTAAGTTACTACGAAATTTCTAGATTGTTTATATATTCATTTTTTTAGTTTAAAGTTTACATGATTAATTATTTTTAGTATTTGAACTTACGTGATTAGATTTTTTTCAAGTCCAATAGTTTAAATTAGGGTCTAATTCTCAATGGATTCAAAATTTCTTAACAAGTGTAACAATAGGTTTTGAAATTTTTTATTTGAGATCTAGACTTGTAATTATTGATTTGTATTAGTATCTACTATGTATTTATAATCTTAATAATTCATTTTCAGATTATTGTTTCATACCAATAAGTTCTGTTAATAGACTATAATTTATCGAGTTTGAAATTTAGGGCTACTTCTAATTATATCTTGAGTTATCAGCTCATGATGTAAAATCTTGTTTTTAGTATCTATTAAAGTCAAAAAAATTTTTGCTCGGGTTTTAAAAACTAGGAATGAGTTCATTACAACTCATACATCTATTCTATGATTTTTATCAGGTTCTAAGTTCACTATCTAATTCACATTTTCTAGTTTATTATCATATACTAGTGCGAAAAATCTCGGAGCTTGCACTCATGATGAGATAAGGAATCATAAAATATCAATTATTAAACTTTTCGACTTCTAAAAATATCAAATATAGCTTATTTATGTACATTTTTCTTACTACAAGTAATTTATTTATCTTGTTTACTATTTATTATTATTTACTACTATTAATCTATCTCTACTTTTTCTTACACCTACTCTTACATCTTACATAACCTATTTCTTACATTTCCTTTTCCCAAACCATTTTTACTATATTTTATACTTAACTTCGCTTATACTTTATCATACTTTTCTACTTAAATTAATTTTTTTTGTCCCTCTTTCCTCCCTTACAGCTGCTGGCACTTTTTATTTTCTCTCATATTTTATTTCTTTTTCATTTATTTTCACATCTCTAATTTCTACATTCTGCTCTCTATGAATACCCATCATCTCTCTCTCCTTTTTCACTCTCATTTCTTTCCTTTAACGAAACTCTACGAAATTTTCTCCTTAACTTTTCTCTCTAAGATTTCTCTTGCACTTTCTTCCTCTCTTTCACCCATACACAAAATCTCATCTCTTATTTTAGATAAAATAATAAACACCCTCCTTAGATTATGTTAACATAACATGAAAAATATGTATGTTGTGTTTCCATATAAATCTCCATGATTCATATGCTAGGGAATAGCAATGTAGAAACAATATATTGTTCATAGCTAGTTTAACTTCATGTTTATATTTATGTTATGTTGTATTATTGTTTCTAACATTAACTTGATATATATTAGTAAGTATAAGTAATATATATATTTCCTAGAGATTAAATGCTCACTAATCTAGCTTTTATTTAATACTTTACATTATGCTTTCATTATTTATTTCTTGCCAATAAATAAAACTAGTCAATCTCTAGTATTAGACTTGTCCTCAATCAAGTCAAAACAAATGAGGACTTATCATAATTTTAGTCCTGTAAATGCCTTATCTAAAAATTCTAAGGCTTCCATTTTAATTGTTCTACTCTTAATTATTTTGCTATCGAAAAGGGGACTTGTCCATTTTTAAGTTTTGGGGAGACTTGAAAATAATCTAAGACTCTGATTTTTTTTATTGTTTATCTTGTTTTATTTAAGATACTAGAATTATACAAGTCTCAGGAACCTTAAAAAATATCTAAGACTTCTATGATTTTCTTTCTTTATGATTTTCTTATTTTTATGGTGATTGGATTATTCAAGTCCTAGGGAGTCTTAATGACAAGCTAAGACTCTCTTGCCTTTACTTTTGATATTGCTTATTTTTGTTTATCTATCTTTAATTTTTATACTTTGATAAGTCTATGCTAGTGATTTTATCTTTAAGTATATTGCTATATTTTTACTCATGTACATACATGGTCATAAGTGATGTTGTCATGATAAACTATCAAAAATGAGAAAATTTATAAAATGAATTTCAAAGACCTTATTATCAACATTTAGGAAATATTATCAAAATGAGTTTTTCTAAAAATACAATGTTGATAATTCTTTATTATGCAAAATATTTTACAAAAATCTTATCTCCAATACTTGGGAAACCCCTTTCATTAAGACTTAATAATTTGAAAGAAAACACTCAAGTATATTTTTCAATTTGCCAAAATGAATTTCTCAAATATAACTGTTAATAAATCTTTGTTATGTAAAATTTTCTAAAAAACTTAATTACAATACATGAACAAACCTTTTTATTAAAAATAAAAATTTAGAACAAGTCATTTGCCTAATTGTCCTCGTATGCCAAAACTTAACACATTTTAAAGATAATGCAACTTAAAATAAATTTTCTCCACAAATACGTAGAGATTTATGTTTTTGGAAATAATTAGTTAAAAGAAATTCATTGTGAAAATAAAATTTTCATGGATTCAAATAAATATAAAACCATGGTTTTCTATAAATGAGTTTTACATTTATAAATCTAAGAATTGAGATTTTATTTAAAAATCAAACTTAAGAAAAATTCAATTGAGATACAACTAAAGTATTATGTCACAAACAATTAAAACCCATGTCATGTAAAATGAATAAATGAAGTTTTTAAAATAAGTATAAGATCTTCAAGGTTTCAAAATATATATTAAATCATGATTTTTGTTAAGTCTCATATTCACAAAATTTAAGGTGAAGAATTTTACTACAAATCCAAAAAGGTAATTTTTTATAAAACTTAACGTTACTACTTTCTATAAAGGATTGTTTTACAAATTTTTATTTTGAAACGTCATCACTAGGATCATGCATATAATATGAGTTAATATCAATATTAAATGATTTTCAAAAGTAGAAATATTTATATGGTTGCTATAAAGCATTTAGGTGATGTAAAACTTAGGAAAATGGAAAACTAAGAACTAGAATACCAACCTATTTCGAAACCCAAATGCTTTAAATGTTAAAAATAACCTTAAAAACACATAGATATTTTTGAATAGATAGAAAACAACTACTAATACGCGAAATTTCGAGTTAAAATGAGCAAATTATGATCATTTTAAATTAGAATTGTCATGCCCCGAGGAAACATTAGTAGTTGTAAACCCCGGTTTTCCTAGTAATCAAGTAAAACTTTGAAAACTGGAAACCAAAACCCTAAACCGGATTAGTATAAACCTTGTGAGAGAAACCTAGGAACTCTAGATTCGGCTTTCCTTCGGTTTCAAATTAAAAGAACTTTTATAAAATAATTTAATGGGGAATATTGTTTTAAAGTATATTTCAAACCATAAAAAGTTCTGATTTCAAAAAATTTTCTATTCCGGGCCTTCCCAAGCTCTATTACGGAAAAACGAGCCTCGGAACTAGAAATTCAAAAAAATATTCCGAAATACTCTTTAGAACCGAAATTTAATAAGGATTTCAAAAGTATAAGTTTTATAATTTTTCGGGTTATAAAAATTACAGTTATAGCTTTTTTCTCGTATTTTTTTTACTACCGGTAAAGTAGTTGTCTTATCTACTATTCATTACTATTCACAGGTACAACCTATGTAAGCCTCAGAAAATTCCAGTAAATAATTCCAAAATGAACTTCGAAAATAAACTCTAAAAATGACTCCAAATTAAAACCGAATTTCAACTAGTCCTAAATCACGAATGAATCCAGAAACCTCTTAATCTTGAGAAAATGAAAGTCCTTAAAAATAAAATAAGAACTCAACAGTCTTCAAATTCAAAATCGCTATGTACGACAAATTCTATATTTAACTCCAACTTGTAAAATCGGGTAATATAGAACCCAAAAACCAATTATTAAAAAGTAGATAACGATTAACCTTCGAAAATAAAACTCAATTCAAGAATTCCGAAAACGTTGAGAGGTATTAAAATACTTACAAAAATAAAATTTAAAATAAATTTCTCAAATTAAATATGTTGTATAAACATAAAACATCAATTTCCAAATTGGAAGAGTTTAAACCGGAAAGTCAACCGGAAAATCTAAGTCAACAATTTCCCAAGAAAAAACCCTAGTAGTTTAGATCCGGTAATTCTGTATTCCTAAACCAAGGAGTCGGAATATGAGAAAAAGGTTTAGTTGGTTTGTACTAATACTAGGATGCTTTAAAAGATAAGATTAGCGAATATTCGATCTATGTCAAACCCAATCGGACACAAACTTCGAAAAGCGTGTCCTGGGGCTCGAAATATTAGATATATGATATTAGTACCGTTATACTCGTATTTTTATAAGGATTTTGAAAATATCAATTTTATAATTTTTCAATAACTAGAATTATTTGATTTTGCAATTTTATTTATATTTCATTACTATCGGTAATTAATTAGTCTTTTGGTGCTATTCACTATTATTCATTATACAATTTTATTATTCTTATAATATAAATCCCGATTTTCCTAGTAATCAAATAAACTTTAGAAACCAGAAAACGAAACCCTATACCGGTTTAGTTCAAGCTTTGTGAGAGAAACCTAGAAATCCTAGATCCAGCTTTCCTTTGATTTCATATCAAAAGAACTTTTATAAAATAATTTAATGTGGAATATTGTTTTAAAGTATATTTTAAACCATGGAAAGTTTTGATTTCGAAAAAATTTCTATTTCGGGCCTTCCCGAACTCCATTAGGGAAAAGCGAGCCCCAGAACTAGAAGCTCAGAAAAATATTCCGAAATACTCTTTAGAACCGAAATTTTATAAGGATTTCAAAAATATAAGTTTTATAATTTTTCGGGTTATAAAAATTACAGTTATAACCTTTTTACCGTATTTTTATTACTACCGGTATTTTAAATGTCAAATCTGTCTCTTTTTGTATTCTTCTACATTATTCACAAGTACAACTACCCATAACCTATTTCTTACATCCTTACACCCTACTCTTACAATTATATCATTTTCTTACAATTTACCTTTCCAATATAACTTTTATCATTTAAATTACTTTAATTAATTCCAAATCTTACACAACACAACTCAAACAACTCCACTACCTCTTACTTCTCACATGGCCGGCGCAAAATCACACCCCACCCCCCCCCACCCCCCCCCCCCCCCCCCCCCCCCCCCCCCCCATTTGCCCTCTATTCATTTTATTTTTCCTCTTTTATAATACAAAACAAACCCTAAATCACTTAATATAAATAATCTCTTTCTTTTCTCTCTCCTTTATTTACTTCCTTTGTTTCAAAAAACTCAAAAACTCTCTCTTCCTCTCCTCTTCCAAACTATTAACTCCCTTCCCTCTACACACACACACACACTTTGTTTTTTCTTCAAATTTCTTACTCCATACAACAAATAGGTAAGGGATCTATACTTTAGGATCTTGAAACATGTAATGACAAGTTCATTCATGTGTGATTCCACACAAAATCCCCATGAACTTCAAGCTAGGGAAGTGGAAAGACTTGAACATGAGATCCCTGCTATTACAATGTTTTAGATCTTGTTATTTGAGTTATTATGCTATTATCTTGTTTTATTGTTAAGGTATGTTGTTATTATTAGTGATTGTGCATACATTCATCATTTATTCATGATTCACATAACCATCATAGTGTTCATGCATTTATAACTAGTTTAGTAGACTAGATCTAGTTGTTTTAAGTTCATACATGCATTAGACTTTTGTTTTATGCTCTTAGATAACTTGTAATAGCTTAATGGTAGTAGAAAAGTGTTAGGAAGCTCAAGATCTATATTAGTTTCAACAAAAATTATTTTTGAAAATTCGGATAAAAAGGGAACCATATTTAGAAAAACTATTTTTCAACTTCAAAATGTGTATTTTTCATTTAAAATGAAGGGCTTAAGAAATAGATATCATAAAAGAATGATTTTTAGGAGTAAAGTTTAGATCTATGAGTTTATAGTTTACTACCATGCATTTCTTTTATGTTCATGTTCATATTATGTGTAGATCTTAGATTTGAACTTGAATAAAAATAGTAAAATTCGTATCTTGACAAAACCTATATTTAAAAACCACTTTCCAAGTCTCAAAATGAAAGTTTCAGTTGAGAAAATGAAGGTTTAGTGGATGTATATCACCAAGACTTCTTTTTACAAGAATCAAAGGTGATTTTCAAAATAAAAATCTCATTTTCGGATTTAGGCCAAGGCATAGTTTAAAAACATGTTTTCCAACTCAAAAATGAAGTCTTTATTTAAGAAATGGAATGCTCTTAAGATAGGATATGTAAAGGATGATTTTTCCTAAGTTTAGATGGATTTTATCAAAAGATATGTCCAAAAATAAACTTGGTAAATTCGGATCTCAACCAAGACCAATTTTGAAAACCCATTTATCAACTCCAAAACTCATGCTTTATGTGAAAAATGAAGGTTATAGGTAATAGGTATCATTAAGCAGTGATTTTTATAAGTTGAAATGAGTTTTGATGAGATTAATGTGTAAAACAAGAAGTCAAATCAAGATGGAAAATTTTGAGTTAGTAGTCAACTTGTAAAATTCGTAACTTTGGACGATGCCCATGAAAACACCTATTATCCAAGTTCAAAATAAAAGTTTTATGTATTAAATGAAGTCCTTAAGTAGTAGGTATAGTAAAGTCTTAAATTTTAATGCATTAAACAAGTTTTTTCCAAAGGAATCATTCAAAAAGTGGATTTCTAAAAATTTAGATTTTTGAGTAAATCCTATTTGAAAATATATTTGCAAAGTGCAAAATGCAAATTTTTATGTAAAAATGAAGGCCTTAGGTAGTATATATTATGAAGACTCAATTCTAACTAAGATAACTAGAAATTCCTAAGAATGAATTCCAAAACACTAGTGTGATGTCAAAGTTAGAAAACTAGATTTTTCATAAGTAGTTGTTATTGTGGTCTTGCAAAATAAAAAGTTATAAAATTTTCTTTTAGCAAAAATCATCAAGATCATGCATACATTAAACTCATCACATGTCATTCATGTTAGGGGATCATCCATATTTCATGTATACTTGATTTATCAAATAGAAACATTTCAAATAATTACAAAACTATTTTTTAGAAATGAAGATCGTTACTGATCAAATCTGATCCTTCTGTTTCATGACACAAATGTTTTCAAAACTTGAAAATAATATTAGAATTAGATAGATCTTTCGAAGTAGATAGAGATCGATATATAATTTACTAAATTCCGAGTTAAAACGACCAAGTTATGGCCATTTTAAGTTGGAATTCCCACGTAGGACGAGAATTACGAATTTGATAGTTTGTATAAAATAGTTTGGATTAGTTAAGTGATGAAATACTTATTATGGTATTTCTTCCTTTTTAGGTGACCCCAAAATCGATGATTCCCTACCACCGGATTACTTTTACTAAAAGACTGGTGATGCCGAGTGAGTTTTCTTCTTAATTTGTTACCTTGATTGTGTTTGTAGCTAGTTGCATTAGAATTATAGGAACAAGATAAAAATCGATATAAATGGGGATGGGATAGATGATGAGACTGTGATGAATATATGCTAAAGAATACTAAAGCAAATCGAAACCACGATTCGATTGAATAACTACACTGTTCATATTATCTCTGTTATGTGTATGATATTGGTTGGTCACTCTAAAGAATGTATTAATATTTTGACCTAAGGAAAAATTAAATTGGTCATGCATCGCATCGGACATATTGCATTTAGTAGCGTGCTACTTCTACACAGGTCGATCGGTATGGTCCGAGGACTCGTTTGGATAATGAGATCCTGTATCAGAGCTCATTTATAGGGAACTAAGGCGCACCGGGGATGCATTCCATATGTGAGCCTAGCCGAGTCGAGTGCTATGAGCCGGGGGGCTCGGGGACTAGTAGCGGTGTGTAATCTTCAATACCATGCTTAACTCAAGATACAGAGGGCGTAAATCCGTTCTATGTGTGGGTTCCGGATACCCATATATAATTGTTTGCTCATGTTTTTGTTCATGCATAACATATGGATGATTTATAACTTGCTTGTTATGATACGGAATTAAGGGAATTCTCACTAAGTTAGTGTATCTTATACCCCAATAGATGTTTGAATGAATAGGTTATCTCAAGAATGCTAAGTGGGGACCAAGATGGTTGGAGCCAAGAATGACTCCGGGATTCCGGTAAGGAATAAGAATGCTTGAAGATATTTGCTAGGTTTTGTGAATTGCCTTGTAATAGTTTTATGTAGTGAAATCTTTTGATGAATTGTAATTGAAGTGCGATGATTTGTATTTGAAGTATAGTAAAGTGTAGTTCCTTTTACATTGTTACTTAAGTTGTACCAATATAAAATGTATTACTCTGATGTGTCTCCTCCATGTGTTAGACGCCTTGTACATAGTATGGAAGCCTTCGCATAACTAAGGTTGTCATTCCTAGGCTTTAATATTGTGTACGGCAGACTGCCACGTTTAGGATACCCTTCAGGGCGTGACAACCTACTACACACACAACCCATACCCTAGACTTACATCTTTACAAACACTTAATTACATTTTCTTTTCCAATAAAAATTTGTCTCTTAACAAATTATTACACTTAATACTTTTTATTACATAAATTACAAATTAAAACAATTTCAACTCTCTCTCCTCTCCACTACCTCAAACCGGCGCATACATCCCCCCCCCCCCCCCCCCCCCCCCCCCCCTCCCCCCCCCCAAATTGCCTCCATTTATTTTATTTTATTTCCTTTTTATTATTAAAACAAACCCTAATTCACTTAGTATAAATAATCTTTTACTTTTCTTGTTTCAAAACTCACAAAAATCCTCTCTATTCTCTCCCTCTAGCCGTGAGCTCCCACCACCACCACACACACACACACAAAAGCTTCAATTCTTCTTCATTTTTCCACTTGATTCAACTTTAGGTGATAAATCCTGAGCGTTTCTACCATTTAATCTTGTAATGGCAAGATTATTCATGAGTATTTTCACATTAAGTCCCCATGAGCATTTGCTAGGGACAATAAAATACTAATACATAAATATCAAGCCATCACAATAGTGCATCTTGTGTTTAAATGAGTTTTTGTTGGAATATTTTCATGTTCATGCATATAAAGTAAAGATCTTGCATAAAAATCCATAATCATGCTTTTAAACTTCTTTTCATGCATCATAAGTAGTAGATCTAGCATTTAGATACTCATAATATACTTGACATTCATGATCTCATGAATATTTTGTGTTTTCATGCATTAATGCTCATAAAGGCTTTGTCTTGTGTATATAAATGTTGTAGTTAGTAGATCTTTAAGTAGATAAGACAAGGAACTTAGAAAGGAAAAGTTTTTTTTTGAAATGTTCAAAGAAAAATTCGTATGACTTCAAAGCTATGTTTAAAAACCCTTGTATCAACTCTAAAACTCATGTTTTATGTAAAAAATGAAGGGTATAGGTAATATATATCATTAAGTAATGATTTTTATAAGTTGAAATGAGTTTTGATGAGATTAATGTGTAAAACAAAGAGTAGAAACAAGATAGGAAATTTTGAGTTACAAGTCAACTTGTGAAATTCTTAATTTTGGATTATGGCCATAAGAACACCTATTATCCAAGCTCAAAATGAAAGTTTTATGTAATAAATGAAGTCCTTAAGGGATAGGTATAATAAAGTCTTAAATTTTAATGCATTAAACAAGTTTTTTCCAAAGGAATCATTCAAAAATTTAATTTCTAAAAATTCGGATTTTTGAGTAAATCCTATTTGAAAACATATTTATAAAGTATAAAATGCAAATTTTTATGTAAAAATGAAGGTCTTAGGTAATAAATGTTATGAAGACTCAATTCTAACAAAGATAACTAGAAATTCCTATGAATTAATCCCAAAACACAAGTCAGTTATCAAAGTTAAGAAACTAGTTTTCTTAAAAGTAGTTATTCTTGAAGTCTTGCAATAAAAGTTTCTAAATTTTCCTTTTAGTTAATATCATCAAGATCATGCATACATTAAACTCATAACATGACATTCATGATAGGAAATCATTAATATTGTATGTATAGTTGATCTATAAAGTAGAAACATTTCAAATATTTACAAAACTATTTTCGGAATTGGAAAACCATTACTGGTCAGAACTGATCCTACTGTTTCGTGACCCAAACATTTTCAAAACTTGAAAATAATATTATAATTAGATATATCTTTCGAAGTAGATAGAAATCGATATATAATTTGCGAATTTCCGAGTTAAAATGACCAAGTTATGGCCGTTTTAAGTCGGAACTTCCGCAAATAGCGAGGATTATGAATTTATTAAGTTTTGACATATAGTTTGAATTAGTTAAGTGATGAAATACTTATTAGGGTATTTCTTCCGTTTTAGGTGGTCCCGAAACCAACGAATCTTTACCGCCGGACTATTACTACTAAAAGACTGGTGATCCATGGCCGAGTGAGTATTACTTCCAATTTCAATTATTGTTTGTGATTGTAATGGTAGTTGCACTAGATACTTGGAAAAGATAAAATGGATATGCATGATGGGGATGAATGAGAATTATATATGATTGTTGTTGATATGAGAAATCGAATAGAAGAATATCGAAGCCGGGTGATTAATCATTGCTTGCATAGACGAAATAGGATTGACTGTTTGCGATTATTGATTAATCACTTAAAGAATTGGTGTAATTGAATATTCGGAATTGAAAATAAATATGACTCATTCATATCATAATGGGGATGGAGCATTAGCATTTGTTGGTTTTCCGTGATCCAAAACGGTGTAAAAGTTGGTTAATCGTGATCCATAAAATGAATTAATGAGTTGGTTAATCGTGATCCATAAAACGAATTTATAAGTTGGTTGACCGTGAGCCTAAACGGTGTCATACTGCAGGATTCGTAATCCGGGATGGAGGGCACAAGTCCATCCACATATGATTTCCGGCTGGTCATATGTTTGTTGATTTCACCTGTTTGATGCATATCACTTGTCTGATTAATCACTTGTAATTGTGATCTTAAAAGTTCTCACTCACTAAGCTAGTATGGCTTACATACCTACAGTTTTTATTTATTGCAGCACGAATTTATATGGCTTAGGCCGAGACAAGCTACAGCTCAGGTACAGGAGCTAGGCGTTTCCTCTAGAAGTTATTTTCAGTTTTGATTAGACTTTCCGTAAGAAACTAAGAGACTCTGGATGACTGTAGTAGATCTCTAATTAATATTCTTTTGCAAGGGAGTGCCACTTAGATTTTGTAACTATTCGTATATGTGTTTTGATTTATATTCTATTGCTAGTGAATGCCGAATTAAACTCTTTAACTCCATCGGGTCGAGTATTCTATGGTCATAAAGAGATGCCTTAGATCTATACAAGACTCTCGAAGGACATGGGTAGTAATTCGAGAGTCTTATATGGTATGTGGTGGACTGTTACATTTAGGGTACCCCTATGGGGCGTAACAATAGTAGTAAACAAGCTACACTTGAATACTGTCACCAGATTAACTTCAGGGAATAACATGTTTTCAAATAACGGGATCTTTTAGTTGCTTCAATAAGAGATAACAAATACATGTAAGCTATAAATTAGTAAATAACTATCATCTTAGTGCTTGAATATAATATTACAAACCATACTATTTTTCTAAAAAGTCTCTAAACACATAACTAATAATTTAAATAATAACTAGCTTAGACTGAAAATAAGAGCAAAGAACTTATCCCATAATTTTTCATGAACTTCCAGTCTTGAAGTTCTTACTGGGGCCAAATTCCTGGAAGTGACTAGCCATGGCCCAAGTGTAAACCTGAAAAGACTGTTGAAGTATGGGTGAAACCATGGGCTCAGTGAATAACCAGAACTTACCACATATCAGACAACTTATTAACAATCATATGAAATGCATCAATCCAGCATATGCATAAATTCAAGCCTGGATAACCCGAAATCTAAAGCAAGACAAAGATTTACTCCCTCTTATCGGGATTGAAGGAGCACAATACTATGGCCTACCTACCCAAATGAGACTAAGCATATAGAAAACAACAATACTCACTTTAATTATTACATTAAATTTATCATGTCTTTTGAAATGCCCTAACCTAAAGGCATTATAACTCGCCACATGTTCTCACTTGGAACGAACACACTAAGGCTATTAAAAACTCGAAACCACTAATATATAAAAACATACATCTTCAAAGTACTCTTAAGATAAGGATACTTTAAAAAAAATAAATGAATGTCATAAAACTAAAACCATCTTCATAACTATCTTGTTGGCATAAACCAAGCCAACCTACTATAACTAAACTCAAACAAAAAGTCTTTTCAAAATCACATGAACCTAACAAAGATTTCAAAAATAACTTTCATAGTTCATCTATTCTCAATCATCCAAGATAAATGTAATATACAGAAATAAAGATGAAAATATAATGAATTATGAATCATGTGATGATATAGGATGAGTTTAAGGTCAAAACAAGTAAATTGTAAAGGCTTAAGTTTGGTTGTAGAACAAATGTTGAAGTTTGGATTTCTGCAATTTTTGACAGATTGTACACCGCCTCTTGGACAATCTATGCCGCCGGTGTAGAGATGGCGTAGGAAGGGAAGAGTAGCATTTTTCTTAATGCTGGGTGGAAAGTCGTCCATGTATACTAGGGTTTCTATCAACGCTGGCTGGGAACGCCACCGACGTAGGGCATGGATTTTCCGACGTATGTAGTAGGATCGAAGTTCTACGAATTCGAAGCCCCGATGAACGTCGTCAGCATTCGTGTAAATTTTGCCAGCATAGGGTGTACGCTGATAAGATCTATACATACGCCGCCAGTGTATGGCCGGCGTATGACCAAATTTATATAAATACGAGACGCGAAAAATGGTTTTGACAGAAACGTTTATTCCTATTTCTCCTTCGTATAAGAGAGTTTTGGAGTGTTCTTGGAGATCTAGATTTGGATAATCATCCGGAGGGTGTTTTTGATCCGAAGTAAGTGATTTTAACATTTTCTCATGGATTAAATACGAATTTGTATGAATTTGCTTAGGGTTTTGTTGTGTTCTTGAAGGAAAAACGTGGGAAAGATTTAGATCTTGGATTTTGTCACGCCCCAAAGGGTACCCTAAACTCGACAGTCCACCACACCCGATATTTAAACTCAAGTATGACAACCTTAGTCATCCCATAAGTTTATATATCGAGTGTAAGGTGTACTTACACAACTTTTAGGATCACACTTTGTAAATCTCCGAAATTTTTGATCTAAATTAAAGACCTAAACCTTAATCGGAAGTCAAACAGATTCTTAGGTCAAACAAAACCCTAGTTTACCATAACCGTTTAACTCCGGCATTGCCGTTTTCTCAAGCCCTAGAAAACGAAGTTGGAAAAATTAGCTCGAATAGTTCGTAATAACCATAGGTTTTATAAAAGTTTCAGTTTCGCGAAATTCGGATGTCCTTCGAACTCGAACGGACATAGTTCTCAAAAAACGTGTCCGGAGGCCCGGAATACTAAAAATATTCCGAATACACCGTTAGACTCGTAAAAATATAAGATTTCCAAAAATATCAATTTCGTAATTTTTCGATAACTAAAAATATCAGATATCGCTTTTATATGCGTATTTTCTTACTACCGGTATTAAATTGTCATGTCTACTTTTACATTACACTATTTTCTACTATTCTACACTATTCACCTATCTCTACATTTTCTTACAACCTATTCTTACAAGCCATACACCTATTTCTTACACATTTTCATTTCCAATACAATTTCACATCTTTCATTTCTTACTTTTAATTAATCAAAAGACAAAAAAATTAATTTTTTTCCCCTCTCTTCCCTCCAAAATAGCGCCGGCCACACCCCATCATGCATCCATCTATTTTGTTTTCATTTATTTAATTAACACAAATTATCTCCCACATTTTCCTATAAATACCCCTTCATACCTTCACTTCTTTCACACTTCTTCTTCTCTAAAGTTACTCTACAAAAATTTCTCTCCAACTTCTCTCAAGAGTTCTTCCAAAAAGTCCTCTTAGTTTAGCTTCTTTAGGTAAGAAATTTCTCAAGATTTCTTCATGTTCATTTACTTAGTATGAGCTTAGTGTGTGTTTTCTAAAACCATGGAGGTTAAGAAAGCAACATTAGGTTCATGCTTTGTTTTTGTTCATAATCAAAATTCCTCTATGATCATTTATGCTTCCTTTATGTTCTTTACTATCTAATATATCTATATAGCTATATATATTATTTAGAGCATATAAGCTCATTGTCTTACAATTTATTTATCTTTCATGCAGTTTATTTACTTCATTTCAAGATATTTAATTTCAAGTTGATTTTAAGACTAGTCATTCTAGTCTTAGACTTGTCCTAATCAAGTCAAAACAATTCTTTTTCGGGACTAGTCTTTTCTTAGTCCCGGGATACCTTGATGAAGCTAAGGTCCCAATACTTGATTTACTTTATTATTTACTTAAGCTTTCAAAGTTATTATGTTCCTTTATATTTCTATAGTTATGATTCATATTCATGCATGAAACATAATGTTTTTGTCTCAACAAAAATAGAGAAGGAAGTGTCTTTCTAAAACTAAGGGTTTTTGTTAAATGAAAATAGGAAATAGATTTCCTAAAAACTCATGAACATACTTGGAAAATGATTTTTCTTACATAAACAAAATGTTTTATGAAAACTCACCTTTCATCAAGAAATACTCTTTTGGAATCATTACAAGAAATAAAAATGTCATTTTATTACTTTTTGAATCCAAGTTTTGAAAATAAAACCACACCTTAGGAATTTAAAGAAATTACAAGAGATTAAATTTAGAAAAAGAACATTCATCTTAATAACTCAAGATCTTTCAAAAGTGGAATAAATATTCAATAGAATCTCAAGTTCAAAATATTTTAAAACCTTACTTTTTATAAGTTGAGACAACTTCATTTACTTCATACATTTGTTATGAGTCATTACACATATACACTTTTCAAAAGTTTACAAAATAATTGAAATAGTTATCTTTTCAAAATGAGCTTTGTTTACAAGAAGGAAAACAAGTGTTTGCAAATTCGTGGCAAATCTGATCGCTACCTTTTCGAAACCCAAACGACTTAGTTTTATGGAAATAAGCTTAGAAATGCGTAGATCGTGCTCAGAATGCAACCTCTTAACCACCGGCCTTGAGGTGGTATAGGATGTGGAAGAGCAAACAACAGCAAAGGTTGGCTCAACACTGCCAGTGTAGAAGAATGGAAAAGCCAGCATCTGCAAATATATTAAACGCTGGCTTTCTGGGATTCAAAGCCACCGGCATTGAGATGGCTTTCATTATGCACAGAATCGAAATAATTAAGGTTGTTGGCTAAGTTGCCAGCCTTGATTATCAACCACACGGCCTTCATTAATCTCAACTTACGTCGGATAAATCAAATACTACGCCGCCGGCTTTTGAACGGCATAGTTCATCCATAGAAAGTTAAATTTTAAGGCCGAAGTCAACTCTACCAGTGTTCACTGACTTTTCACATGTACGTCGCATGTAAGCCTCTGGTGTTGGATGTGTAATTGCTGGCGTATAATGTTGTAACGGTAAGATTTTGCAATTGAAGAGTCTGAATTTCTTCTATATAAGATAGGTTTTCTTCATAAAAAAAAAAATATACATGAAATTTAACAGTTCTAAATTCCTTTATGATAATTTAAGAGAGAATTTGAGAGATTGAAGCTTTGTATTGATAAGATTTTGCAAGTGAAGATTTAAACAATTGAATTGGTGATTTCTAATCTTATTTCTTATGCAATTCTTTTGTTTGATTTATTTGTTCAATATGATATCATTTGCATTTTCTTACCTAATTGTTGAATCATCTATGAATAACTAAATTTTACTTGTGGGAAGTGATGAAACCCTAATCTTGCTAAAATGATCTTTGAATTTATATTATAAGGTTGTTAGAATTATAGAATATTTGTATTGAATCCTAATTATTTATCTTGTTTCTGTATGAAGTTGGATTGGTAAGAATCTTGATAATTCGAAAGAAGAATTAGGGTTCATAGAAATTCATAAAATAATATTATACAACAATTGCGGAAGCGACGAAGTTTTATCTAATTTAGAAATTGTCTCATGTGATTCATGCAATGATTTAATTTAATTTCCTACTAAGGAATTAGGAGAAATTGATTTAGGACATTAGACAATTATAAAATCGGGAGATTTATAATTGTAAATTCGATTCCATTAATAATTTTTTTAACGGAAGCTATTATATTATTTTGTGGTTTTCTAAAACTTGTAGTTTTAGGTCTTAACAATTTCATATAAATATCCATAATTCAACTATTCATATAATATAATTTCAGTATGATTAGCAAAGATTAGGATGGATTCTGCTCCTTCCCACATTTTATTTGATATATCTATCTCATTCTCACATTTCATATTTGTGTTGCATCCATTGTTAGTATAATTAGAAGTACAATAGATAATTATAAAATCTCAAAATCAATAGCCTAAATATTAGTTTAAACTGATATCGGTCTAGTAATTACAAGAATTCCTCATGGGAACGATACTCGACTCATTTTTCTATATTATTTGATTCGATCCAATATACTTGCTGGTATTAATCCGTACTTTATTTATCTATACATTTCAAGCAGATCAAGTTTTTGGCGCCCTTGCCGGGGAATTCAAATAATATTAGACTATTTTAGCTTTGCTAGTAGTTTAGGTACTTTTCCAAGAGTTGATTTTTTTTCTTTTCTCTTTTTAGGTTATATGCAAAGAAGTAGAAGTCCTGATCTTCTACCAATTGATCTTAAGATTGAAAAACCTTGCATCAATAGAGGAGAGAAAACCGAAGAAGACAAGAAATGGCAAAAAATGAAGCAAGAAATAATGGGAACAACAATCAGAACAATAATGGGAATCAAAATGACAACAATTTGTTACAACCTGCAGTTCCCATTGGTAGAGCACTTAGAGATTTTACAATATCCACTATTCAGGGTCCTACTATTCGAAGGCTAGCTGTGGAGGCCAACAAGTTTGAGCTTAAATTGGCCCTGATGCAAATGGTTGAGTCACATCAATTTGAAGGATACCCTAATGAGACACTGGACGAACACATTGCTAAATTCCTCCAATACTGCAACACTGTCAAACTTAATGGTGTTACTGATGAGGTTATCAGATTGCAGCTTTTCCCTTTCTCTCTTAGGGATAAAGCTTTAGCCTGGTATAATTCTCAACCACCTGAGTCTATTACAACATGGGAAGATTTGACGACCAAGTTCTTAAAAGGGTTCTTCCCTCCAGCTAGAGCTGCTAGATTAAGAAATGAAATTACCAACTTCACTAAATTTCCTGGAGAATCATTGTATGAAGCTTGGGAAAGATTCAAGGAAGCAGTTAGAAAGTGCCCACATCATGGACTACCAGATAACCTACTTATTGAAAATTTTTACCTCAGTCTAGATGAGACTTTGAGGTCATTAGTTGATGCGACATCCGGAGGATCACTTATGGGAAAAACTTATGAAGAAGCTATTGCTTTGATTGAAGAATTGGCTTCAAGTGCACACAATTGGAGTTGTGAAAGAACAAAGTCAAAAGTAGCTGTAATTCATGATAATGAAGCAATATCACAACTCACAGCTCAAATTTCAGCTTTAACCACATAGGTAAGTAAACTTACATCAAGTTCTTTAAATACTAATCAATTTGTTTGTTGTGAGTTATGTTTAGGACCACATGTAGCATATGATTGTCCACATGGAACCATACCATCAACAAGTGAAGAGCAGCTCAATTATGTTGGAAACTTTGGAAGGGTTAATTATGGACCATATTCAAACACTTATAATCCAGAGTGGCATAATCATCCAAATCTATCTTATAGAAATGAATCAAATGTTTACCGACCACCTGGAATTAAAAAACAAGGTCCCGTAAGAAATACCCAACCTCCATCTCACCAAAATCAACTTTCAACTGAAGAGTTATTGAAGACTTTTATTCAGACCACACAGACTACACTCAATAATCAGCATGCGATTATTCAAGATCTTCAAGGGAAATTCCATCAACTTGCTCAGCAAATTGGTAATAGACCATCTGGTTCTCTACTAAGCAACATTGAGGAAAATCTTAAAACTGTGAATGCTATAGTTTTGAGAAGTGGAAAGGAAGTTGAACCCGTTAAGGCAAAAGTTAAGGAAACTGAGGAGATTCCAGTCAAAGACAAGGGAAAACAAAAGATGGAGGAACCAGCTAAAAAACCACCTGAAGTAAAACCTTATGTTCCTCCTATTCCTTTTCCAGGAGGACTAAAGTAGCAAAGATTGGATTAGCAGTTTTCTAAGTTTCTAGATGTTTTTAAGAAGTTGCAAATCTGTAATCCCAGGAAAATTTTGGTAAATAATTCCAAGATGAACTTCGAAAATAAACTCTAAAAATCACTCCAAATTAAAACTGAATTTCAACTAGTCCAAAAACACGAGCGAATCTAGAAATTTCTAAATTTTGAGAAAAATAAGAATCCTTAAAAACAAAATAAGAACTCAACATACTTCAATTCCAAAACCACTACGTACGACAAATTTCATACGTAACTCCGACTTATAAAATTAAGTAATATAGAAGCCAAAATCAAATTATTAAAAAGTAAATAACGATTAACTTTCGGAAATAAAACCCAATTCGAGAATTCCGAAAACGTTAAAAGATATTAAATACTTACAAAAATGAAATGAAAAATAAATTTCTCAAATTAAATATGTGGTATAAACATAAAATATCAATTTTCAAAGTGGCAAAGATCTAAACCGAAAAATCACCCGGAAACCTTAAGTGGAATACAATAGTTAAGTTCGACATTCTAGTGACCCTAACCCTAGAGGTCGAGATGTAGTTTAAAAGTGTAGAATAACTTATAGTAATATAAGTTTGCTTAAAAATATTATATTGGTAAATTTTTGACCTATTTCGAACCCGTTCTAATACAGACTTCGAAAAGCTTGTCCCGGGGCTCAAGATATCAAAAATATATCAATAGTACCGTTAGACTCGCAATTTCATAAGATTTCCAAATATATCAGTTATATAATTTTTCGGGTTATAAAAGTTACAGTTATAACTTTTTTATCGTATTTTCATTACTACGATAATTGATTAGTCTTTTGCACTATTTAATTTTATTTCATTACATGATTTTATTATTCTTATAAAGCCTTATATTTTTAGATAAATATTTTATATATTATAGAAAATTTTGTTTTTCTAAAATTTAGTTAGTTAGGGCTTTCACGAGATCAGATTCTGTTTAAGATCCGATACTAAAAAATAAAATAAATTAATTTAATAATTGTAAAATATTTTTAAAATATATTTATTTCCATAAAATGATTTTTTAGAATTTTTCGGGTTATAAAAATATCATTTATAGCCCATATTCGCGTATTTTGGTCATACCAGTAACATATTTGTTAAAATACTAAAATAATTCAAATAATTATTTAATTTTAATTATGAAAAATCTGCTACAAATATTTGGAATAAATTTTCTAATTTTATTTTATTTTATTAAGAAAGTACTTTTACAACCCATACCTTCAAGTACACTTTACACATATCACTTTCTTTTCACTTCAATCTTTCTACACATTATCCCACACTTCATGGTAGATTTTTTCCCTTCTTTATGGCTGTCATTGTCCTTTATTTACTCCATTTTGATGAAATTAATTATATTCTACTCCTTCTTAAGAAAGCTACATTACACATTTATTATACAATTCAAATTCAAGTCAAATTTCAACAAAATTCCTGTCTCTCCCTCCCACATAATTCATGAGCAGCCCCCTCCCTTGTTGCATTGTTTTATTTTTTTCTCTCATTTATTCAATTAAAACACTCATTTTCTCTATCTCCTTCATTTACTCATTCTTTCCTTTTTCATTCCTTAGTTTTTTTCTCTCTTTTTTCTCTCTTTCTTTCTTCATTTCCTCTTATTCTTACATGAAAAACAAGCTGCCCCCACTTCTAAAAATGGCTTCCACACTTCATTCTTGAAGATTTTTAAGCAAATCTTTATCTCAAAACCTCCATAGGTGATATAGGTAAAGTGTAATGAAGGTTTCATGCATCAAATGACCTTCCATAAGCTTAAAAGCTTAGGATGATGATGCAAAAAATGAAACACTCCTCTTCTCCATTATTATTATCTTGTAACTTAATTATTTTCTTGTTTAAAGTTGTTATATTTTATAGATCTACTTTTTGTAGCTTTGATTTTTGTTTATGCCATAGATCTTGCTATATGAGTTATTATTTTTGTGATTGCTTATGATTTATGCATATATTCCTCATTCACATGTGTTCATGCATTTAAAACTAGTATAGAAAACTAGATCTAGAGTTTTGAGTTCATAAAATGCATTAGACTTTGTTTTATGTTCATGGATAACTTGTAGTAGCATAATGATAGTAGGAATGTCTTAGAAAACTCAAGATCTATTTTATTTTCAACAAAAATCATTTTTGAAAATTCGGATGAAAATGGAACCATATTTAGAAAAGTTATTTTTCAACTTCAAAATGTGTATTTTTCATTTAAAATGAAGGGCTTAGGGTATAGATAACATAAATGAAATATTTTGATGAGCAAAGTTTAGATCTATGAGTTTAAAGTTTATTTTCATGAGTTTCATTTAGATGTATGTTCATATTATGTGTAGATCTTAGATTTGAACTTGAACAAAAATTATGAAATTCGTATTTTGGCAAGACCCCCATTTAAAAACCACTTTCCAAATGTCAAAATATAATTTTTACTTAAGAAAATGAAAGCTTAATATATGTATATCATCAAGACTTCTTTTTACAAGAATCAAAAGTGATTTTCAAAAAAAATCTTATTTTCGGATTTAGGTCAAGATAAATTTTAAAAACATGTTTACAAAGTGAAAAATAGAAATTTTTATGTAGAAATGAAGGTCATAAGTAATATATATAATGAAGACTCAATTTTAATAGGGATAAGTATATTTTCTTGAGAAATAAATCCAAAACAAATGGAGATGACCAAAGTTAGGAAATTAGTTTTCTTGAAAGTAAATAGCCATGGAGGTCTACAAATAAAAAGTTTCTAAAATTCCTTTTAGTAAATATTGACAAAAGCATGCATACATCAAGCTCATCTCATGTCATTCATGTTAGGAAATCATTCATATTTCATGTATACTTGATTCATCATATAAAACATTTCAAACATTTACAAAACTATTTTTCAGAATCGGAAACTGTTACTGATCAGATCTGATCCCTCTGTTCTAAGAACTAAATGTTTTTGAAACTTGAAAGTAATATTAGAAATAGATAGATCTTTCGAAGTAGATAGAAATCGATATATAATTTGCGAGATTTCGAGTTAAAATGACCAAGTTATTGCCGTTTTAAGTTGGAATTTCCGCTTAGGACGAAAATTGCGAAATTGATAGTTTGTTTGGATTAGTTAAGTGATGAAATACTTATTAGAGTATTTCTTCCTTTTTAGGTGATCCCGGGTTTGACGATTCCCTACCATCGGATTACTTGTACTAAGAGACCGGTGATCCAATGGCCGAGTGAGTATTACTTCTGATTTCATTTATTGTATGTGATTGTAATAATAGTTGCGCTAGATATTTGGTAAAGATAAAATGGATATGCATGATGGGGAAAAATGGGGACTATGTATGCTTGTTGTTGATATGAGAAATGGAATGTAAGAATATTGAAGCCGAGTGATTAACTATTGCTTGTATAGATGAATTAGAATTGATTGTCTGCGATTATTGATTGATCATTTAAAAGAATTGGTATAATTGAGTATTCGGAATTGAAGATGAAATTGAACTCATTCATATCACGATGGGGATGGAGCATTAGCATTTGTTGGTTTATCGTTGTACCTTAAACGATTCTTATTAGTTTATCGTTGTACTTTAAATGATTTTATCAGTTTATCGTTATACGTTAAACAATTTTATAGTTCAGTTGACCGTAAGCTTAAACGGCGTCGTACCGCAAGATTCGTTAATCTGCTAACCCAGGATGGAGGGTGCAAGTCCATCCACATATGATTTCCGGCAGGTCATATTTTTGTTGAATTCACGAGTTTGATGCATATCACTTGTCTGACTAATCACTTGATTGTATGATGTGTTATAAATGCAATCCTGGAATTTTTCACTTACTAAGCTAGTGTAGCTTATACCCCAATAGTTGTTTGAATGAACGGGTTATCTCAAGAATGCTAAGTAGGGATTGAGATGGTTGAAGTCGAGAATGACTTCAGGATTTCGGCAAGATATAAGAATGTTTGAAGTTATCAGCTAGTTTTATGATTTGCCTTGTAATAGTTTTATGTAGTAGAATCTTTTGATGAAGTGTAATTGAAGTTTAATGATTTGTATTTTGAAGTATAGTGATTCGTATATAAAGTATAGTGATTTGCATCTGAAGTATAGTAAATTGTATTTCCTTTACATTTTTACTCAAGTGTACCGATATAAACTGTATTTTTTCGATGAGTCTCCTCCACTTGTTAGACGCCTTGTACATAGTATGGAAGCCTTCACGTGACTAAGGTGGTCATTCCTAGGCTTTAATATTGTGTACAGTGGACTGCCACGTTTAGGATACCGTTCGGGGCATGACAAAATCAATATTCCATTCTTAGAAGTGATTCAACAAATGCCTTCATATGCGAAATTCATCAAAGAATTGCTTACTAAGAAGAGAAGGATTGATGGAAATGAACCAGTGATGCTCATAGGAGAATGCTCCATGATTTTACAAAAGAGTATACCTAACTTGCCTACCAAACAAAGAGATCAGGGGAGTTTTATTGTTCCTTGCACTATTGGAGAATTTCATTTTGATAAAGTACTTATTGATTCTGGTGCAAGTATTAATCTTATGCCTCTATTTTTTTTCCAGTAAATTAGGACTTGAAGAGTGTAAGGAAACTCATGTTACTTTACAACTTGCTGATAGAAGTGTTAAATACCCAAGGGGTATTGTGGAAAATGTCCTTGTTAAGGTTGATAAATTCATATTTCTAGTAGACTTCATAGTCTTGAAAATGGATGAGGATAGAGAAGTCCCTATGATTTTTGGTAGGCCATTCCTTACAATAGGTAAAGCATTAATTGATATGGAACAAGGTAAGCTCACTTTAAGGGTTGAAAATAATCAGGTAACTTTCAATGTTTATGATGCAATAAAACAATTTGATGATAGAAAGGCCTGTTACACTATTAATATTCTTGATGAGCTTATTTCTGAGTTTGTAGAAGAAAAGGCAGGTGTAGAAACTATGGAGTCTGTTCTTAGAGATCTTGATGAATGGAGTGATGAAGAGCAAGAAGAAGAAAGTGAGCATGTGCACCAAATCAAAGGAAGATACTATGAAGAGTTGGGCACCAGTGAAAGCAAGCCAGAACCATCATTGACAAAACCACCAATTCTTGATCTTAAACCCCTTCCTTCACATTTGAAATATGCTTTTCTTGGAACTGGAGATACTTTACCTATAATTGTTTCATCTTTTTTGACAGGTGAACAAGAGTAGCAATTGCTTGCAGTTTTAAGGAAGCATAAAGAAGCAATTGGATGGACTATTGCAGATATCAAGGGAATAAGCCCTATGATTTGCACTCAAAAGATTTTACTGGAAGCTGAGTGCAAACCTACAGTTCAACCATAAAGGAGACTTAATCTAACACTTAAAAGAGGTAGTAAAGAAGGAGGTCTTGAAACTACTTGATGCATGTATTATCTATCATATCTCTGATAGTAAGTGGGTTAGTCCAGTTCAAGTAGTGCTAAAGAAAGGTGATATGACTGTAGTAAAGAATGAGGAGAATGAATTGATTCCTACTCGCACTGTAACTGGATGGAGAGTATGCATAGACTATAGGAAGTTGAATAATGCCACTCAAAAAGACCATTTCCCTCTTCCCTTTATTGATCAAATGCTTGAAAAGCTCGCAGGGCATGATTATTATTGCTTTTTAGATGGTTATTCTGGTTATAATCAAATTTCTATAGCTTCTGATGACCAAGAAAAAACCACTTTCACTTGTCCTTATGGCACTTTTGCCTTTAGGAGGATGCCCTTTGGTCTTTGCAATGCACCTGCTACTTTTCAAAGGTGTATAATGGCTATCTTTTCTGATATGCTTGAAAATTTTATTGAAATCTTTATGGATGATTTTTCTGTTTTTGGAAAGTCTTTTGAAGCATGTTTAGAAAACTTAGCTTGTGTTCTTCAAAGATGCAAAGAAACAAATTTGATTTTAAACTGGGAAAAATGTCATTTCATGGCAAGAGAAGGGATTGTTTTGGGTCATAAAGTTTCAGTGAGAGGAATTGAAGTTGATAAGGCCAAAATTAAGATCATAGAGAAATTGCCACCACCGACCATTGTTAAGGGAGTTAAAAGTTTTCTTGGTCATGCTGGCTTTTACAGGAGATTTATTAAAGACTTCTCTAAAATTTCTAAACCCCTTTGCAATCTTCTAGAAAAAGGATACAATGTTTAATTTTGATGACAAATGTTTGCAGGCAATTAACTTATTGAAGGAGAAGCTCACATCTACACCAATTATCATTGCACCTGATTGGGAGCTTCCTTTTAAGCTTATGTGTGATGCCAGCGACTTTGCAGTAGGAGCAGCTTTGGGTCAAAGAAAAGGTAAGTTATTTCATGTTATATACTATGTAAGTAGAACTTTGAATGAGGCTCAAAGAAACTATGCCACAACTGAAAAAGAGCTTTTAGCTGTCATATTTGCATGTGACAAGTTTAGACCTTACTTGATAGGTTCTAAAGTCATAGTATATATTGACTATGCTCCTTTGAAATACTTATTTGCTAAAGCTGATGTAAAACCAAGGTTGATTAGATGGATATTGTTAATGCAAGAATTTGATCTTGAGATTAAGGATAAGAAGGGAACTGAGAATGTGATCGCTGATCATTTGCCTAGATTAGAATCTGATAATCTAGATATTCCAATTAATGAGAAGTTTCCTGATGAACAATTCATGCAGTACAGATATTAGAATTGCCATGGTATGCTGATTATGTCAATTACTTGGTTAGCAAAATCATTCCATATGGTTTGTTTTATCAACAAAAGAAGAAGTTTTTACATGATGTGAAAAGTTACTTTTGGGATGAACCGTATTTATTCAAAAAATGTGTTGATCAAGTAATTAGACGTTGTGTGCCTGAATCTGAACAGCTTAACATTATTGAACATTGTCATTCAAAAGAAGCAGGAGGTCATTTTGGTCTTTAAAGGACTGCAGGTAAGGTCTTATCATCTGGATTTTATTGGCCTAATTTATTTCGTGATTGTAGGAAATACATAGTGTCATGTGCTTAATGTCAAAGAGCTGGTAACATATCAAAGAAACATGAATTACCACAAAACAATATATTAGTAATTGAACTTTTTGATGTGGGGAATTGACTTCATGGGTCCTTTTCCCTCATCTTTTTCAAATAAATATATACTTGTGGTAGTCGATTATGTTTCAAAATGGGTGGAAGCTTTTGCTTTACAAACAAATGATGCCCAAGTAGTTTTGAAATTTTTGAAAAAGAATATTTTTACCAGATTTGAGGTACCTAGGGCTATAATTAGTGATGGAGGGTCACATTTTTGTAACAAGTAATTTGAAAAAATTTTGTCAAAATATGGTGTTACACATAAAATTGCTACCCCCTATCATCCACAAACAAGTGGACATGTTGAGGTATCCAATAGGGAGATAAAAAGAATTTTGGAAAAAACTGTCAATGCATCTAGAAAAGATTGGTCTTTGAAATTAGGTGATGCATTATGGGCTTATAAAACTGTTTTTAAAACCCCTATTGGAATATCTTCTTATATGATTTTTTTTGGTAAATCATGTCATCTTCCTTTGGAACTTGAGCATAAGGACTATTGGGCCATTAAATTCCTTAATTTTGATAAAAAAAGCTGCAGGTGAGAAAAGATTGCTTCAATTGAATCAATTGGATGAATGGAGGAATGAAGCTTATGAGAATTCTCGTATCTATAAAGAACGAGCAAAGAATTGGCATGATAGAAACATTATCAAGAGAGAGTTTTTGCCCGGATAAAAGGTTTTACTTTATAACTCTCATTTGAAATTGTTTCTAGGAAAATTGAGGTCAAGATGGTCAGGATCATTTGAATTGTAAGTGTTTCCCCTTTTGGTGCTATAGAAGTGAAAACTGATACTAATAGGACTTTTAAAGTGAATGGGCAACTACTTAAACATTTTTATGAAGGGAAAAACCATGATAGTGCTTCCACTATCATGAATCTGAAGGAACCATGAAAAGAATTGGAAAAGTCAGGCTAAGTGTCTCTAAACTAAGCGCTTCTTAGGAGGTAACCTGTCACGCCCCAAGGGTACCCTAGTAGTAATAAACAAGTTACACTTGAATATTATCACTAGATTACCTTCAGGGAATGACATGTTTTTAAAACAACAGGATCTTTTAAGTTGCTTGATAAGAAATGACAAATATATGAGAGAAATGATTTAGTGAATCACCATTACAAACTATTACAAACCATATATCTCTGTTGAAGTATACAACTAAATATTCTACGCTAATAGTACATAACCATTAAACTAAAATAGATCTGCAGACTTCTAGCTTCAAAGCCCTTACCGGAGTCATATTCCTGGATGTAACTAACCAGGGACGTAATGTGAACCTGAAAAGACTGTAGGAGTATGAGCGAAACCACAGCTCAGTGAATAATCAGACATACCATACATCACACAAGTCATTAACCAATCATATGCAATGCAATCACTCAGCCATATGCACAGATACAAGTTTGGATGATCTAGAATCCAAACAGGAAAAAGATTTACGCCCTCTTTTTAATGGGTTGAAGAACAAAACTCAATGACTCGCCTGCCCAGGAGAGACTAAGTACAGGAGAATCAACGATTTCTCGTTTTAATGTTATCACTTTGAATATAGTGGCTTCCACAAACCATCTCCTGCTATCCCCTTAGAAACTCCCTAAGTATTAATCATTTCAAAGCGATTCTACGGGCGACGTTCTTCGGTGCCTTTTAGTTCCTCATAGGACCGCCAGACCAAAGAGAACCTTGGAAGACTCACACATTGGATCAACCAAGCAAAAACAGAGATCCGAAATATTAATACGTAGCAGGCTATCACAACCATATATGCAATAATGCAATTCGTGTAATGCATGTCCATATTATTTGTTAAGTCAAAAAGTCTTAATCAATTTCGAGGTGACCATACATTACACTCAGTCATCATTATACTATTGCACAACACCAACCATTGTGTTATCGCTTGTATAAAGATATTTTAGCAGTCATACAGTCATATCATATCAATCTTTCAACAAATACTCATTTGTTTATCTTGCATTACATATTCAACTATTTACAACCACAAACAGCACAATATGACTGAATTACTCACCTGCTCATACCGACTCAGTCGTAGTAGTCCACTGGTAGATCTTCTAACGAGTCAAATTCACCTATTTAAAACAAAATATTCATCAATATCACCTAGCTAAATTCCCCACATGTGCTTGTGTCTAGACTCGATATTAATACTTAGTATCATGGGTTTTTCCTATTTTTATCTCACATAATTGTTTGGTCATTTTTAGAAGTCACATTGCTCAAGAAATTAACTTATTTCAATTTCCATTCTTATATACATTATCTTGTTAAAACAATATTAGACTAATAATACTCTAAATATCGTCTTAGTTCTAGGGTTTCAAAAGTTATTAGATATAAACTTTAAATAGACTTAAATACTTGTATTGAAATCATTATCTAATACATATTTATATAACAAACACATATACATACTTAGTAGATATATATATATATATATATATTCGGTTTAGGTCAGAAAGGCTTTCGTTGCAAAATTTTTAGCTGTAAGCGGCTCAAGGCCGCCGGCCTAATCCCCAGGTGCCGGTGTAAACTCATTTTAAAGAAAATTTTCTTATCGAAGGCACGGTGTTGAAAGCTGCCGGCTTACAACGTACGCCGGCCCTACGCCGCCGGCGTAGATCTCCAGGTAGCGGCTTACGTCGTATTTTACGTGAAAATTATTTTACGTAGCCTCTGTTTGAGTGTAAGCCGCCTGTAAGCCGTCGGCCTATTAGGTAAGCCGCCGGCGTACATCGTTTACACTGCCGGCCTTGATGCAGCGTTGCACTGTTCATCATCTTCCTCCTCGGTTCGATTCTTTTTCTTTGGTTTTTTTACATGTTAGAAACTTACTTAAACTACTTCTAGAAGTTTATACATCATATAAGGATATACAACAACTTTTAACACGTTTAAACACATAAATATATAAATCGCGATTTTGTGAAAGTAAAACTAGGGTTTTGAAGTTTTACCTCGTTGGAGCTTGTTGAGTGCAATCCGAAGCTCGTGTTTGTGTTTATTAAGTTCCTAAGATGATTTTAAGTCAGTTACAAATCATATCTTCAAACGAAAATCCTTTAAACCAAGTCCACTTACCTTTGAGCTCGTTTTTAAGGGTTTTGGCTTTGTTTTTCTTTTGATCCGAATTTATGTTTTATGCTCTGTTTGTTCTTTGTTTCTAGTTCGTTTTGGTTGTTGTTTGGGAAGTGATTTCGTTCTGTAAGAGGTGAGAAATTATGGAGTTTGTTGGTTCTCCATTAAGATCCTTTATTACATATATATACAAAAGAGAGAAGAAGAGGTTGCGGCTATTTCTCCTCCGTTTTTCCTCCGAATTTCATCCTCCGTAAGCTGTTATTTTCCCAGCATTAAATGTTGATATGAGCTGTCAAAATTGATTGGTTTGGTAGTTGTTTTTGTTGACAAATATAGGTGAATTATTGAGAAGTTTCGGCTCCCTCTTCCTCTTTGCATTTCCACGAACCAGCCGAGATCATACATATATATTAGTCTATTTATTTAATTAAAGTTTGAGTTAATTATACGGTTATACGGGTATATATTAGCTAGTATTTGGAAGTTTTCGTGTAAAAGTATGAGCATAAAGTTTATAAAACACTTAGATTTCCAAATAATACAAATTTAGGTTATATATATACGTAGTTAATTATTCGTATAATTTTATCTCCCGCGATTTGGATTTCTTAAGCTCATTGGGTCAATTTTTGTTTCAGGCTCGATAGCTCAAGAAAACTCGGTTTAGAACAATAGTGATCCATTATTTTTTGAAGTTTAGATTTTGAGTTATTCAACAGTTTATATTTCCGTTGTGTATTTAAAATCTTGATAGTTCATTTTTGGATCATCGTTTTCTAGTTATAAGCATATATGAACATTTATGCAAAATTGAGCTTAAACAGAAACTAAACTATATTTATATCTTTAGTTTTGATACTAAACATAAATTCTTATTAATAGCTTTTAAATTTAACTAGGAATCTCAAAATTAGGGTTTAAATCTAAATATAAACTCATTACTACTCGTTATTCTAGTTCTGATCATTATCGAGATCAAAACAATCATTTAATCTTTATACTCACATTTTCTATTTAAATCTATTAGTATACTAGGTTTCAGGTCTAGATATTATCCTATATTAGACTTCACTCAGAATCTAAATCTATTATTAGTTTATATCTATTATGAAGTCGGATACTAATGTGAAAAATTCCCGGGGTTTACATTCTCCCCCCCTTAAAATAAGCTTTGTCCTCAAAGCTTGAATGCGTACCTGAGTTTTCAAACAAATGAGGATAGCTTTTCTTGATCTCCTCTTCTAATTCCCAGTAATCTCTTCTGTCGTGGATCCCATAATACTTGACGTAGTGGATTTCTTTATTCCTGAGAACTTGCACTTTCCGGTCCAAAATCTTAACTGGATGCTTTTCATAAGTCAAATTCTCCTTCAAATCAATTGGTTCTAGTTCCACTATCTTATCTGGATCCGGTACATATTTCTTAGAACCGATACATGGAAAACATTATGTATACCAGACAAATTAGGTGGCAATGCAAGACGATATGCCAGATTCCCAACTCGTTCTAATATCTCAAATGGTCCAATATATCTAGGACTCAACTTGCCTTTTGTTGTCTACCATGAAGACTCTTGATTGGACTTACTTTTAAGTATACATGTTCTCCTTCATTAAATTCCAATTCTCTCCTTTTCAAGTCTGCCCAGCTCTTTTGTCTATCTTGTGCTGCTTTCATTCTTTGCTTTATCACTGAAATCTTTTCATTAGTTTCTGAACCAATTCAGGTCCAACCAATACTTTCTCCAAGTTATCCCAGAACAATGGTGACCGACACTTTCTACCATATAAAGCTTCATAAGGTGGCATTCCTATGCTTGAATGGTAGCTGTTATTGTACGCAAATTCCACTAATGGTAAATGTTGGTCCCAATTTCCTTTGAATTCCATAATACATGCTCTCAACATATCTTCCAATGTCTGAATAGTCCTTTCTGTTTGTCCATCAGTTTGAGGATGATAAGCTGTACTGAAATTCAACCGGTTCCCAAAGCTTTTGTAATCCTTGCCAAAATCTGGATACAAACCGTGGATCTCTATCTGATACTATACCAGCAGGCACACCATGCAATCTCACAATCTCCTTCAAATATATTCGTGCCAATTTCTCCAATGGATATGTCATGTTAATTGGCAAGAAATGAGCTGATTTTGTAAGTCTATCCACAATAACCCAAACAGCATCATGACCTGCATTTGTTTTGGGTAATGAGCACAAAATCCATAGAAATTTGATCCCACTTCCACTCAGGTATTGGTAATGGTTTCAACAATCCACCTGGTTTTTGATGTTCAGCTTTGATCCTTTGACATACATCACATTTAGCAACAAATTCTGCATATCCTTTTTCATTCCATTCCACCAATACGCACTTTTCAGCTCTTGATATGTCTTTGTTTCTCCTGGGTGTATAGAATATCCAGAGTAATGCGCTTCATGCATTAATTCCTTCCTCAAGCTTTCATCATGTGGCACACACAATCTTTTATTCATTCTCAATACTTCTTCTCCATCCACATGAAAATCTTTGTACTTTCCTGGGATATTCCCTGTTTAATTTTGAATTTCAATATTCCTTCTGGGCTTCTTTAATTCTTTGAAGCAAAGTAGGTTCCAAAATTAGATTTCCTAACTCAGCTTCCAAACCTTGTATTGAGAATTCCAAGTTTAATCTCTCAAATTCTTTGATAAGTTCTTTTTGTTCCGTTAGAATTGAAGCCACTTCTCCATAACTTTTCCGGCTCAATGCATCTGCCACAGCATTCACTTTACCCGGATGGTAATTAATGGTAAGATCATAATCTTTAATTAATTCCAACCATCGCCTTTGTCTCATATTCAACTCTTTTTGTGTAAATATATACTTCAACTCTTGTGATCCGTATATATTTCACATTTCTGCCCATACAAATAGTGACGCCAAATCTTGAGTGCAAAAAAATAGCAGCCAATTCTAGATCATGAGTGGGGTAATTCATCTCATGTGGTTTCAATTGTCTAGAAGCATATGCTATTACTTTTCCATTTTGCATTAACACACATCCCAATCCATTTCTAGATGCATCACTATAGACAGTATATAAATCTTGTCATTGGGCAAGACCAAGATTGGTGCTGATATTAACCTTTTCTTCAACTCTTGGAAACTTTGTTCACGTACATCATTCCACTCGAATTTCTCATTCTTTCGAGTCAATTGAGTTAAAGGTCGTGCAATCTTTGAGAAATCCTTCACAAATTTCGATAATATCCTGCCAATCCCAAGAAACTCCTAATTTCAGTAACAGTTTCAGGTCTTTTCCATTCCACAATAGCTTTAACTTTTGCAGGATCAACTGATATCCCTTCTCCAGAAACAATATGTCCAAGGAATGATATACTGCTAAGCCAAAATTCACACTTAGACAATTTGGCATACAACTTATTGTCTCTCAATATCTGTAACACACTTCTCAAATTCTCATCATGTTGTTCTTCATTAGACGAATATACAAGTATATCATCTATGAAAACAATCACACAATTATCCAGCAAAGGTCTAAAAATACGATTCATCAATCCATAAAAACTGCTGGTGCATTGGTTAATCCAAATGGCATGACCAAAAATTCATAATGACCATACCTAGTTCGGAATGCAGTCTTTGGTACATCTTCTGCTTTGATTCGAATTTGATGATATCCTGACTTTAAATCAATTCGGGAAAATACCTTTGCTCCTCTCAGTTGATCAAAAAGATCATCAATCCTGGGTAGAGGATATTTGTTCTTGATAGTTACCCTATTTAATTCCCTGTAATCGATACAGAGTCTCATTGATCCATCTTTCTTTTTCACAAACAGTACGGGTGCTCCCCAAGGTGAAACACTGGGTCTGATAAATCCTTTATCCAACAATTCTTGTAACTGCACCTTCAATTCTTTCAATTCCACAGGTGCCATTCGATACGGAGCTTTTGATACTGGTTCGGTTCCAGGTATCAAATCAATTGAGAATTCCACTTCTCTATGTGGGGGTAATCCCGGTAACTCGTCTGGAAATACATCTGAGTATTCACATACTGTTCGAATGGTATGAATATCCAATTTCTTGGATTCACCTTCAGTTGCTCCAAGAATACAACCGTTCATCTCCATATCTTCTTCATTTTCCACTTCAATTGCTGTTATCCTACTTCTGACTTCTCTGAGTATCTCACCTTTATATTCTTTTCTTTCTCCTTGATTATTGACAAAAGATACTATTTTGAGATGGCAATTAACTTTTGCTTTTACAGCAGTTAACCAAACCATACCCAAAATAATATCATATTTTGCATCTCTATCAGAATTAATCAGCAATTGATTCATGATCTCCGATCTTTATTGGACAATTTTGATCATTTCCCGTGTCACCACTAAATCTCCAGTTGGCGTAGTAACTCTCAATTCTTTATCATGCTCCCAATTGGTATTTTATACGCTTGCTAATCCGGTATTTATGAAAGAATGCGTTGCTCCAGTGTCAAACAAAGCATACGCAGTCTGATCCCCTACTTGAATGATCCTAAGTATCAATTATTAAGTTCATGTTATTTTCAACTTATAAAGACTTCTACTCACTCATCTACTTGTGATTGTGTCTAATAACTTTAAGTAAACAATATATATTTACATACCTGCAATGAGTCCATATTCTTCGGGATCAACTTCCTCCCAAATATTTTCTTCATCTCCTTCCTCTATCTCCACATTCTCTACAGGACTTCCATACATGCAAAAACTCTGGCCGTCGCACTGGCTTTGTTAGCATTCCCATTTTTCGATCCTGAGGCTCCAATCACTCCTTTAGATTGTGAAGATCCAGCTACCGCACTTGTTTTCTGTGGGCAATTGGGTGATATGTGCCCAACTTTATTGCATATGAAGCAAGTTGCAGTTTTCTCTTTGGACAATCGTTTATCATATGCCCACTGTCCCCCAATAATAACATTTGTTCTGCAATTGTGGACAATACCTTGGGTAATGAGAACCTTTACATTTCCAACAAGTTACATTATTCTTCCCCATTGCTCCTCCTTTGTTCACATTGAAAGGTTTGAAGAATTTAACCTTCTTAGGCACGGAACTTGCTGTAGAACCATCATACATTCTTTTCCCGAACATAGTTCCTTTCTTTTTACCTCTCAAGTTCATACTTCTTGCACGTTCAATAATACGAGCTTTTTCCAACATAGCTGCAAAGTTATCAATCTCAAATTCAGCAAGTCTTCTTTGGAAATGAGGTTCGAGTCCAGCCATGAAAGTCTGTCTCTTAAGTTCATCACTGTCCTGATAAGCATCTGGAGCAAATTGCAACAACCGATTAAACTCATGCTCATATTCATCAATGGTTTTAGCTCCTTGGGTCAAATTCATCAGGTCAGTGCTATACTTTGCTTTTAGGCTGCTTGGAAAATATCCTTCAAAAATTCTCGTTTGAATACTTCCCAAGTAATTGGTTGGGACAAACTTCTTTGTTTCGAATTCCACCATATCCTTGCTCTTAACTTAACAAATAAGTTCCATAAGATACTTTCAAAGCTTCAGGCACTTGAAAAACATCAAGGGATCGTCAATCTGAGCTAGCCAATCTTCAGCTTCCTCTGGCTTTCCCGGTATTCCCTCAAAATATCTGTTGCACTTAATGAATTCCGGCAACAAATTCCTCTGAGGTCGTAAAGGTGGTGGTGGTGGCAATTCCTGTTCATATTGAGGGGGTCCTTGTACCTCAGCAGCAGACTCATTTGGATTCACTGGTCCATTTTCCTGAAATTGAACCGGTGGAGTATGCCTTTCATTCCTTCTGGATTTGGTGGAGTCATTGCTGGTGCTCCAACAGGTGGTGCTCATTTGTGGCTTGCATGTTTTGCAAAGCTTGCAAAATCAAAACATTTTGTTGTTGAAGACTTTGTAAAACATCCTCAATTCGGTGTTGAGGTTCTGCAGGAGCATCTATTGGTGGATCTCCAGAAATTCTGGCATTTCTACTTTTATTTCTTCCCCTTGGCATTCTATTAACATTAAACATATTACTTAAGTCAGATCATAACTCGTCTTATCAAAAGTCATCAAGATCATTCATATGTATATATGCAACACATATATATACATAACCAAAATACATCAAAGCTTTTCATGGTTAGTGCATTATGTACATATCCAAAAATTGCACTACCCTAACTTAGCTTCCTATCATAGTCATCAAAAGATACATATATAAGTCATCAAAAGTCTACTAATATCGTCCTGTAATGTCATCATAACAGATAATACACATCATCATATAATACTCAAGTCAACTCAGGGACTGGGATGAAGACGACCCTTGCCCTTCTCCTGAGGGCCTAATCGTGGATAACATCCTCTCCCTCAGAACTACTATCATCGATCTCAATCATCACACTCTCTCCCTGGAGGTGCCAAAGTCAGGGCTGTGTCCATCACCCTAATGCCTCTGGGTGCTGGCCTCCTCTCATCCTCAGCTCTAGATGGAATATCTCTCTCAATCCATCCTCCCTGTGCTGATCCAATCCATCTGGCATAATTATAATCTGAGACATACTTCTCTGCCTCAATCCTTCTTTTCTTACCCTCTCTCTCATCCAACAGCTCTGTGGTGATACTCCTCATGTGGACAGTAGTCTGAACTGTCTCCTGTACCACTCGATCCTGTACTGCAGCAGGACGCTGGAACTCACCTGCTATCTCAGGGATAATAGGCGGTTTCCTCATCAACATGCGTCTAGAGTGACTGCACCTGCTGAGTCGTGCAAGCATCAAATCATCATCATAGGCCATCACCTCTACCCGGGCATGATCCTGCCTCACATCATGAGCATAGACTGCTCCTCTGCCAATATCTACCCAGACTCTAAAATCTGGGAGCTCTGGCCTCTGATCTGGATGAAACTATAAATGCTATGTTATCGATCTCCAGACCACCTCCTTTCTGCACTATCAGCCTCTCAAATCTGTAGAGCGTCTCTATAGCTGATCCATTATCTGGAAAAGCCCGCTCCATCAAGAATAACCAGCCTTTAAACAAAGGCAATAATCCTCTCTTCCAGGTGCTGAGGATCTCATCCAAAGTCTTAGTAATCCCGCTCAGATACAAGTCCTCTACCAGAACTCGTAGTCTGCGCCTGTAGTCTGTCAAAGTCTCCTCCTCCTGCATACTAAAGATCTCCCATCTAATGTGACACGTAGCAGGATTAGTCTGCACACACAATAAAATTTGCATGATTAATAATAATCACACATACTTTATTCCTAGTTGTGCAGTATAATTCTACCATGACTACCCAACTACTACTAATACATGCTAACTAAATCTAATTTACCACATTCACTAAATGTAATTCTTTCACATATTCATCTTTCTTATTCTAGCAACCATGCTCTGATACCAACTTAATTCTGTCACGCCCCGAGGGTACCCTAGTAGTAATAAACAAGTTACACTTGAATATTATCACTAGATTACCTTCAGGAATGACAGGTTTTAAAACAACAGGATCTTTTAAGTTGCTTGATAAGAAATAACAAATATATGAGAGAAATGATTTAGTGAATAACCATTACAAACTATTACAAACCATATATCTCTGTTGAAGTATACAACTAAATATTACTCTAATAGTACATAACCATCAAACTAAAATAGATCTGTAGACTTCTAGCTTCAAAGCCCTTACCGGAGCCATATTCCTGGATGTAACTAACCAGGGACGTAATGAACCTGAAAAGACTGTAGGAGTATGAGCGAAACCACAGCTCAGTGAATAAGACATACCATACATCACACAAGTCATTAACAATCATATGCAATGCAATCACTCAACCATATGCACAGATACAAGTTTGGATGATCTAGAATCCAAACAGGAAAAAGATTTACGCCCTCTTTTTAATGGGTTGAAGAACAAAACTCAATGACCCCGCCCAGGAGAGACTAAGTACACAGGAGAATCAACGATTTCTCGTTTTAATGTTATCACTTTGAATATAGTGGCTTCCACAAACCATCTCCTGCAATCCCCTTAGAAACTCCCTAAGTATTAATCATTTCAAAGCGATTCTACGGGCGACGTTCTTCGGTGCCTTTTAGTTCCTCATAGGACCGCCAGACCAAAGAGAACCTTGGAAGACTCACACATTGGATCAACCAAGCAAAAACAGAGATCCGAAATATTAATACGTAGCAGGCTGTCACAACCATATATGCAATAATGCAATTCGTGCAATGCATGTCCATATTATTTGTTAAGTCAAAAAGTCTTAATCAATTTCGAGGTGACCATACATTACACACAATCATCAATACTATTGCACAACACCAACCATTGCGTTATCGCTTGTATAAAGATATTTTAGCAATCATACAATCATATCATATCAATCTTTCAACAAACACTCATTTGTTTATCTTGCATTACATATTCACTATTTACAACACAACAGTACAATATGACTGAATTACTCACCTGCTCATACCGACTCAGTCGTAGTAGTCCACTGGTAGATCTTCTAACGAGTCAAATTCACCTATTTAAAACAAAATATTCATCAATATCACCTAGCTAAATTCCCACATGTGCCTTGTGTCCTAGACTCGATATTAATACTTAGTATCATCGGGTTTTTCCTATTTTTATCTCACATAATTGTTTGGTCATTTTTAGAAGTCACATTGCTCAAGAAATTAACTTATTTCAATTTCCATTCTTATATACATTATCTTGTTAAAACAAATATTAGACTAATAATACTCTAAATATCGTCTTAGTTCTAGGGTTTCAAAAGTTATTAGATATAAACTTTAAATAGACTTAAATACTTGTATTGAAATCATTATCTAATACATATTTATATAACAAACACATATACATACTTAGTAGATATATTATATATATATATATTCGGTTTAGGTCAGAAAGGCTTTCGTTGCAAAATTTTTAGCTGTAAGCCGGCTCAAGGCCGCCGGCCTAAATCCCCAGGTGCCGGTGTAAACTCATTTTAAAGAAAATTTTCTTATCGAAGGCACCGGTGTTGAAAGCTACCGGCTTCAACGTACGCCGGCCCTACGCCGCCGGCGTAGATCTCCAGGTAGCCGGCTTACGTCGTATTTTACGTGAAAATTATTTTACGTAGCCTCTGTTTGAGTGTAAGCCGCCTGTAAGCCGCCGGCCTATCCAGGTAAGCCGCCGGCGTACATCGTTTACACTGCCGGCCTTGAGGCAGCGTTGCACTGTTCATCATCTTCCTCCTCGGTTCGATTCTTTTTCTTTGGTTTTTTTACATGTTAGAAACTTACTTAAACTACTTCTAGAAGTTTATACATCATATATAAGGATATACAACAACTTTTAACACGTTTAAACACATAAATATATAAATCGCGATTTTGTGAAAGTAAAACTAGGGTTTTGAAGTTTTACCTCGTTGGAGCTTGTTGAGTGCAATCCGAAGCTCATGTTTGTGTTTATTAAGTTCCTAAGATGATTTTAAGTCAGTTACAAATCATATCTTCAAACGAAAATCCTTTAAACCAAGTCCACTTACCTTTGAGCTCGTTTTTAAGGGTTTTGGCTTTGTTTTTCTTTTGATCCGAATTTATGTTTTATGCTCTGTTTGTTCTTTGTTTCTAGTTCGTTTGGTTGTTGTTTGGGAAGTGATTTCGTTCTGTAAGAGGTGAGAAATTATGGAGTTTGTTGGCTTCTCCATTAAGATCCTTTATTACATATATATACAAAAGAGAGAAGAAGAGGTTGCGGCTATTTCTCCTCCGTTTTCCTCCGAATTTCATCCTCTGTAAGCTGTTATTTTCCCAGCATTAAATGTTGATATGAGCTGTCAATAATTGATTGGTTTGGTAGTTGTTTTTGTTGACAAATATGGGTGAATTATTAAGAAGTTTCGGCTCCCTCTTCCTCTTTGCATTTCCACCGAAATCCAGCCGAGATTCATACATATATATATTAGTCTATTTATTTAATTAAAGTTTGAGTTAATTATACGGGTTATACGGGTATATATTAGCTAGTATTTGGAAGTTTTCGTGTAAAAGTATGAGCATAAAGTTGTATAAAACACTTAGATTTCCAAATAATACAAATTTAGGTTATATATATACGTAGTTAATTATTCGTATATTTTTATCTCCCGCGATTTGGATTTCTTAAGCTCATTGGGTCAATTTTTGTTTCAGGCTCCGATAGCTTAAGAAAACTCGGTTTAGAACAAAAGCGTGATCCAATTATTTTTTTGAAGTTTAGATTTTGAGTTATTCAACAGTTTATATTTTCGTTGTGTATTTAAAATCTTGATAGTTCCTTTTCGGATCATCGTTTTCTAGTTATAAGCATATATGATCATTTATGCAAAATTGAGCTTAATACTGAAACTAAACTATATTTATATCTTTAGTTTTGATACTAAACATAAATTCTTATTAGTAGCTTTTAAATTTAACTAGGAATCTCAAAATTAGGGTTTAAATCTAAATATAAACTCATTACTACTCGTTATTCTAGTTCTGTATCATTATCGAGATCAAAACAATCATTTAATCTTTATACTCACATTTTCTATTTAAATCTATTAGTATACTAGGTTTCAGGTCTAGATATTATCCTATTATTAGACTTCACTCAGAATCTGAATCTATTATTTAGTTTGTATAATCTATTATGAAGTCGGATACTAATGTGAAAAATTCCCGGGGTTTACATAACCCATGTCTAACTTTGTAGTAGAATTTTTGTCTTTTGTTTTTACAAACTTAGTTTTCAGTATATACAGGCCAAGCTAGTTGGAAATTTTAGCTTTTAACTGACATGAGAAGATTATATCTTTCAAAGAGAGAAATGAGAAGAATTTGATCAAATTGTCAAAGGCTATAAAAGAATCTAAGGTAAGTATTCTAAATTTAGAGTACTACTTTAATTAGAGCTATAGGTAAATTTCTGGATATTCTAAAAAAAAAAAATTTGAGGAGTAGCAGAACGCCGACACAAGGCTGCTAGCCTTAAGCTAGTGTTAAAAATCAAGGATAAGCCAGCTCAATACATATTTACGCTACCAGTGTTTGGGCGGCATAAAAGTCAACAAAAGACTTTTGGAAGTAGATGAGCGCCACATTAGATTTTTCAACACCGCCAGTGTTTATCCGTTGTAGACCTATACGCTGGCAGTGAACATTGGTAAGCCGCTAGCCATTTGCTCTTGGCAAGAATTAAAATTTCAGTACGCTGGCTTCTACGCCGTCAGCGTAGGCGACAAAATTACTAGCGTAAGATCTGCAGATCTAGTTTAAACAGGTTTCGCTTCTCATTTTTCTCTTCATTTTTACTCTCTCACTTCCTCACTTTACTTAGAAACTCTCTCTATCTCGATCACTTGTGGATTATTTTGCTTCCAATCAAGTAAGTTCTTCATCTTCTTTAGTTTTTACTTGTTTTCATCATTTGTTCTTCATTGGATTACAGTTTAGAATGAGATTGGATGGAATTGTATATCCTATGTGTGCTACGAAAGTGGAGATTTGACAAGTTTGGGGTTGGATTGGATGGGTTTAATAGATTGAATATTTGGATGAGTCTTTGAACTTGAGCATGAACTGATTAAATGTTGATTTCATTTGATGCATTGATTAATGGATTATTGTTGTATGCGTGAGTTAGGGTTTGACAAAGAGGGTTTTGAAAATTTTCAATAAAATTTGGGCTTTTGCAATAAGTGTGAATTTAATTGATTGATTATGCTGTTTGAATTATGATTTTGCCCAGTTTATTTAATTGAACTAAGGAATTCGAAAATTGTGAAGATTCAGTTGAGTTTTTAAGTCTTAAAAGAAAATTTTGACAAAAGATTGTAAAAATCACGGCTTAAAATTTGTTCCTGTGAATTTTGAATTTCTAACGTTCAATTCTAAGCTGGCAAGCCTAGGCTGCCAGCTTTGAGTCTAAAGATGCAAGTGTAAATCTATCAATACTAATTTCATGTCATGTGTTCATTGTCTAATATACCTAGGATTTCTGATTCATGTTGTCACTAGTATTAGGTATATATTTTGAAGTATATTCAACCTAATTATTCTAGGATTAGTAGAATTAGAATTGTGCTAAGCTTTATTTTTATATAATATTACATGATTCAATAGATATTGGTTTTAGTTCAATTGCAATTCTAATAGTGGTATGTATTTTGAGTGGTGAATTCCTTATGCTATTTTTTATTTAGATTACTATTATTTTTTAGGAATGGCACCAAAGAAAAAGCAAAGGACTGTTGAAACTTCCACTTCAGGCACTCAAACTAGAAATTTGCTGTCTAGTCAACAATTTGCCAAGGAAAAAAAAAAAGAGACTAATGAAGATGGTTTTCTTAAATAGCCAGCATATAGAGTGGAGCTTATTGGAGGAATATGGTATGAGAGAAAGGATCCAGGATTTGATTCAGGATCAGGATTGGGTTAGGCTATTTGATTTGAGAGAGCCAGCCTACAAGAATCTTACACTTGAAGTCCTGTCTACTCTTCATTATCATCCAAACAGAGAAGAAACCACCTTTATTTTTTAGGCTTATGGAGTAACCAGAGAGGTGGTATTAAAAAGAATGGGTAAACTCTTAGGTCTATATGATTAAGATGAAGAAAATCTTATGCTCCCTAACAAATGGCCTGAAGAATAAGGAAATAGAGAGACTGCAGAAAGTTATTGGCTTCATTTGATTCATCCCTTGACAGACCCATGCATTCCATCTAAGTCTTTAGCCACTAAATTTCAGAGAGTAGAGCATAAACTTCTTCACCATATCCTTGCATATACTCTGAGCTGTAAGAAGACTAGTCACAGCAAGGTGACTACATTCGATATGTTCTATCTGTATAGCCTTATCAGAGGCTACAGGATAGATCTGGGTGTGGAGGTGGCTAGCTTTATGTATAGATAGACTGAAGATACCAGGACAAATCTCCTGTTCTGTAGGGGATATATCACTAGATTATTAAAGGGTATGGGGATTTTTGAGGAACCTGAAGGAGATGAGATTGTGGAAAGCAAAAAGATTTCATCAGCACCCTTCAAAGGTTGGGGATTACTTAAAGACCCTAGAGGAGTTTAGCCACCAGCTTTGGAGGATCTTGAATTTCAAGATATCTTTCCTGGTGATATTCCAACTGATATACCATCTTCTTCTGCTCCTCCTCCTCATGCAGGTACTTCTTCAGCGTATAATATGGACCAGCTTAGGTTCGATGTTCAGGATTTGAAGAAGCAGAATTAGGAGCTTAGAGATAGACAAGACAAGGAGTGGAAGAAGAACAAGAAGTTTAGGAAGACTATCTTTGAGGCTTTGAAGATTGCTAACTGCTGCTTGAATCCAGAAAAAGGAGCTGATATGACTTATGAGACGTCTACTGAGTCTGGTCATAGCTCAGAGTGTATTGCTAGACTTAGTTCAGAATATACCCTATAGTCAGCCCAAAGCATTTTAGCAGATCTAGTCCAGGGCCAAAGAGCTAGAGACCCTGCTAGCTCTCATTTGATTTCATTTATGTCTTTTTTTTTTTTTTTATTGGCCTGTACTTATTTTGAGCACCCAAGTCCCTGTGGGTAGACTCCTTTTGATATATTTTTATAGCTTTTTATTTCTATTTTGTAGTGACTACAGGAAAGCAAACAAAGCAAAACTCTCTCTTGCAATGAAATTTTGATGACTTTGAAACAAATGAAGTTAGGGAAGTACCAAGTTCTTTTTCTTGCACTTTCTATTCCTTTCCTATAATTTAATTTGCTGAGAAACAGTGAGGACACTATTTAATTGAAGTATGGGGGAAGGGATAAACTGAATGAAGTGTTGAATTGAAGTTGTAAATATGATATGCTGTCTGAATTGCTGTTATTTATATTTGAAATTTGTAGGATTAATCAATACTCATCTTGTATTTTTGGTTTTAAAGCAAAATATGTTGAAACTCTGCCAAAATTTTTCAAAAATTTAGAGATAGTACAAAAAAAAAATATATATATATATATATATATAAGAGAGAAAATAACTTGTTTGTTAAGTACCTTACTCACCTCCTATTGTGATTAGTTTATCTAGTTGAAATTAGGCTGTAAAATTCTTAAGGAACAAGTTTACCTGATATTTAACTTTGGAATTGGAAATTTGAAAGTTAGTCAAATCTTTTTTTAAAAAATAAACAGGTTTACTTCTATGAATTTTTAGTTTGTAAATATTCTTGTGAGTTATTTTTGTAACTTTTTAACACTTAGTGAAAGAGGCATATGAAACTTTTAACTTAGTGATCCTTTATAAAAACAAGTCTTAAATTTGAAATTGCATTCAAAAAGAAAAGAAAGAAACAAGCATAAGCTTATACTCCTCTGATTCAAAAATTTGAGTCAAGAGTATCTGAACTTGAATGTCAAGTAAGGAAGAGTTCGCAGGGGTATCTTAAAACCTGGTCACTTGGGTGATGGGCCTGGGATGAGCCAACTCAATGAACTCACTATAACGAGAAGGAAAAAAAGGCAAAAGTTCAATACTTGAACTTTGAAAATATAAAAAGATGGAGGCAAAAACCTTCCAAAAATAGAATAAGTGCTTGTAAGAAAACAAAAGAAAATGAATGCAAAAGCTCTAAATGAAATGAGATTTGTAACAAAGAAGGAGAAAATCTAAGGAAAAAGTAGGTACCACATGCTTTCACTATTTGTTGTTAGAGTATATGCATACTAAAAGTCCATTGAAGTTTAAATGAGTATTTTTCCTTAGTGGATTTTGTATCTACTTGAGAATAGAAGATTCTTTGGTTAAACACTAAGATTAAAACTTGTTTTGTTTGGATTAACTGCTGAATTTTTATTAAAATACTCTAATTACATATAATTAGTTTGGTTTGAGCAATAGGTACAACACATGCAAGTAAAATAAAGAAAAGATACTCAAAAAAGAAAAATTGTACTATCTATGACTGATTGCAAAGTTTGTTTTGCTTGAGGACAAGCAAAAATTCAAGTGTGGGGGAGTTGATAAGATCATATTTTATACAATTTTTCAATGTACAATTTGAATAAACGTATCTTAAATTCTATAAAAATTGCTAGAATGAATACTTGTTTTGATTAAATTCATGTTTCAGGTCTAATTTGAGCAAAAGAAAGCAAAACAAGCATTGTTGAATTGAGAAAAGGAAAACTCAAGGGGTACATCGGCTTTTCTTAAGTCAAAGCCGTCGGCATAGTGCCAGCCTTCATCATGCTCAGAATGCAAAACTTTAAAGCCGCCTCTAAACCGCCGACCTTAAGGCAGTATAGGATGTGGAAGAGCAAACAACAACAAAGGTTGGTTCAACACTGCCAGTGTAGAAGAGTGGAAAAGCCAGCATCTGTAAATATATTCAATGCTGGCTTTCTGGGATTCAAAGCCACCGACGTTGAGACGGCTTTCATTGTGCACAAAAACGAAATAATTAAGGCTGTTGGCTAAGCTGCCAGCCTTGATTATCAACCACACGTCCTTCATTCATCTCAACTTATGCCGGATAAATCAAATACCATGCTATCGGCTTTTGAACGGCATAGTTCATCTACAGAAAGTTAAATTTTAAGGTCGAAGTCAACACTACCAGTGTTCACTGACTTTTCACATGTACGCCGCCTATAAACCTCTGGCGTTGGATGTGTAACTGCCAGCGTATAATGTTGTAATTGCAAGATTTTGCAATTAAAGAGTCTAAATTTCTTCTATATAAGATAGGTTTTCTTCATAGGAAACATATACACGAAATTTAACAGTTCTAAATTCCCTTGTGATAATTTCAGAGAGAATTTGAGAGATTGAAGCTTTGTATTGACAAGATTTTGCAAGTGAAGATTTAAACAATTGAATTGGTGATTTCTAATCTTATTTCTTATGCAATTCTATTGTTTGATTTATTTATTCAATATGATATCATTTGCATTTTCTTACTTGATTGTTGAATCATCTATGAATAACTAAATTTTACTTGTGGGAAGTGATGAAACCCTAATCTTGCTAAAATGATCTTTGAATTTATATTATATGTTTGTTAGAATTATAGAATATTTGTATTGAATCCTAATTATTTATCTTGTTTTTGTATGAAGTTGGATTGATAAGAATCTTGATAATTCGAAAGAAGAATTAGGGTTCATAGGAATTCATAAAATAAGATTAAACAACAATTGCGGAAGCGGCGAAGTTTAATCCAATTTAGAAATTGTCTCATGTGATTCATGCAATGTTTTAATTTAATTTCCTACTAAGGAATTAGGTGAAATTGATCTAAGACATTAAACAATTATAAAATCGGGAGATTTATAATTGTAAATTCGATTCCATTAATAATTTATTTAGCGAAAGCTATTAGATTATTTTGTGGTTTTTTAAAACTTGTAGTTTTAGGTCTTAACAATTTCATATAAATATCCATAATTCAACTATTCATATAATATAATTTCAGTATGATTAGCAAAGATTATGATGGATTCTACTCCTTCCCACATTTTATTTGATATATCTATCTAATTCTCACATTTCACATTTGTGTTGCATCCATTGTTAGTATAAATAGAAGTAGAACAGATAATTATAAAATCTTAAAATCAATAGCCTAAATATTAGTTTAAACTGATACCAGTCTAGTAATTACAAGAATTCCTCGTGGGAACGATACTCGACTCATTTTTCTATATTATTTGATTCGATCTAGTATACTTGCTGGTATTAATCTGTGCTTTATTTATATATACATTTCAAGCAGATCATTAGACGGTGCAACTTGATGATTTTCTTTGTCAAGTTAGGATTTCGAGAGTTATAGTACATTAGGAATTGTTTATATCGTGTTCTTATTTGTTATATATAAATGTATGTTGTTGACATGAATTTGGAGATTTGGGTTTGTTGTTATATTATTGATTGAAGTATTGTGGAGATTTGGTTATGGTTAAGTGTTGTCGATAAAGGATTTTGAGGAGATACGTATTGGAATTTCCTGAAACTGAGAAGGTACGACCAATCCTTGCTTACTGTTTTTTCCTGTAAGTTTAGTATTTATTGAATGCTTGTAGGAACAGAATTTCTTAATAAACTTAATCTTTATTCGGTTTAATAATTGTATGTTTTGGTTGTGCTTGGCTTTGACTAGTAAAAACCTGACAGACAGTGATACTGGTGAGGTACCCTAATGATCTTGGTGTGAGGTTATCCCTAGTGGACTCGTGCCTTGATATGATTCCGGTAGAATTAGGTGTTCTGGATTCGGGGTGTTTGGGGAGTACCCACTCATCCATATACGTGTATGATTATTATTTTCAAAGAGCTGTATGATTTTCAAAGGGGTCTAAGTAACTCCGAGTTCAGGATTAGAGTTTACCCAATACTGGACTGTGTTGTTTTTGTTGGCTTAAGAAAGATAATAATATGATTGTTTGCATTAGTTTAAGTTGCATGAATTATCTGTCTATTGTATGTGCATGTGCATTTGTTTTTGGATTGGAGTTATCGTACTGGGTGTCGCCACTCATTCTTTTAAATTTCAGGTACAGGTGAAGAAGATATAGTGTATGATCTTTCCAGATATGACTTATTCTTTGATAGCAGGGATAGCAATAGTGGACCTGACTACCCAGCCGAGAGTTAAGCTTTATATATCAAATTTCTAAGAAAAGACATGTTTTGATTATTTGGATTGTAGTTGGATGTTTTTGTTAGTTTTACATGAAAAGATTTTTATGTAAACAGTATTAAGTCTCTGTTGAATTTGTTGACTATGAAGTCAACTTAGATTTTATGCTTGAATAAGGTGTTTATGTTTTATGAAGTATGAGTTTTTAGTTTTAATAGGTTTCGTATCTTATGAGATACCCTATGAATATTTATAGGAGATGATTGTATTATTGTGGATAATAGAACCTTTGCACGTCCTTTATAAAAGGAGATATGTGGCGGGTTGTAATACCTTATTTTAGGGCGTTACAATAAACTAAAGATCTGCAGGATAATCAGGTCGGCTAATATCCTCCCCATAGTCCACATATACATCGAATCTAGATAAATCATAAACTATCTGATATTCACCTATTCCTAAAAAAGATAAAGGGGTGAGCAAACACGCCTAGTACGCCAAACCGAAAATAAATGCATATAAACAAGCAAAAAGCAATACCACATACAACTTAGAAACTAATGCAACAAACATAGATTATTATCTTCAAATTAGCAGAGAAATCAACACAGTCTAGGGCCATTCGCACCTAACCCTAAACCCGGAGTATCTCAAGATTCCCTAAAAACAACCAATATAGGAAAATAGGTAATTATATAGATATATGGTGTTGGGAATCTCCCACACACCTGGGTGCCATACTCCTTCTACTTCTAAACTTACGGCATCATCTCCAAGTGCAACTCCATTAAGGACAACAACACACAAGGATTATCAAGATGCCTCGTTAGTATCACACTCTGCGTGGTCTTTACAAAGCAAAGCCAAATACAAACAACACATATTCAATTATATACCGGATATAATTAGGTCAATTTATTATTCCAATCCTACAAGCACAAAGCACAAGCATGGTAAGGTTGTAACTGGATTCGTTTCCAAAACTTCAAGATCAATAAATCCTATTCAAAAGTTTAGAAACCCCAACCACCAGACTCCTGATCATCAACATACATCAAATCACATTTGTTTTCATGTTCAAAATTAAACCCTAACCTTAAGAATCCACAATCTGAAGCATAAGATTTATAATATTGGATCTACACACTTGTCTTTTATGATCACCAAATAACGGAACCCTAAAATACAGATTTCTCCAATTTCTTCAAAAACCCTAAATTCCTCAATCAAAAATTGTACAACTATCAGAAAAGATTCCATTTTTAATGTAACAAGGATTGAAAGGATTCAATACTTACCCAAAACTTTAGATTTCACACTTCCTTGACTATAGAACCAAGATCTCCAATTCACAACCTAGGGTTTTGGTCTCTACCGAAATCATCTCCAGCAACTTAATTCTCCAAAATCAATATGAAACAACCTTTAGAATACAACATCTAATCATAAACTCAATCAAAAGAGTTTTAAGAGAGATTCAACATAGATTTTTCCTTAGGTTGAGCTATGAAGAGAGAACTAAGGACCTTAGGTGTTATATAAGTCTAAGGAAACCCTAGCATAAAGGATGAATGTCTATTTCGTGTGAAATATAGGTTGGTACTAAGTTGGAGGCCGAAGGGCGGCTTTAATTCAAAACAAAGAACAAAAGTACATAGGTCGGCCGTAAGCTGACGGTCTTCAGTTTCAATGCCGAGGCCTTCGTATGTAAGCCGCAACCGTTGGCTGGCTTTGAACCATACGCTGCCATCTTTCACAATTTCATTCACAAATCATTCGAAGCTCTAAAGTTGACATAAAGCTAACAGCCTTGTACTCAAAGCTGGCAGCTTTAAGCCAATCTAAAACCTCTCTTTCTTATTCTTCGCGAACAACATTCTCGAGTCCACATCCGTCTGTTAAATGACAAAATTAACCTCTTAAATAATCTTATATTACAATAGTACCCTTCATTATAGATTAATTATTTGTATATTACATCTTTAACACTCATTTCCTGTTTTATCTTTAGAACCTCCACTAAGTGTTAGTCATTTCAAAGTGATACCATAAGTGGTGCCCTTCATTTACCATTTAGTTCCTATGTACCAACATAACAAAGGTAATCTTACGTAGAACTAATAGCCTCTTTGCCTAGAAAAACTAAGCATTACCAGAGATTTCGAAACACTAACACGTAATAGGCTGCCACTTACTCAAATTTTGCTTATGCAAATCATGCAATGCATGTTCATTTCATTTATGATACTGGTAGTTTTTAATCAGGTTTAAGGTGATCAATCATCTCACAGACAAGCAACGTACTATCTAAGCAATACGATCATATAGAATTCTGTTATTATTATCATTAGAGTAACTTAGCTGTAACGCTCTACGAATTTAATCCGATCAATTAAATAACTTAAGGCGCTACCGCCACGTATAATACTCTAAGATATTATACGCTTAGGCTATGTCATGCCCCGAGGGGTACCTTAAACATGGCAGTCCGCTGTACGTAATACTAAAGCCTAGGAATGACTTCCTCAGTCACGCAAATGCTTCCATATCATGTACAAGGCGTACATCACAACTAAGAGAATGTATCGAAGTAACGCAATTTATATTGATGATAATAAAGTAACAAGGCAAGAGAATACTTATCATAAAACATAAACATGGTAAATTATAATTCTTAGGGGTTTATCCCTCTATTGCCTTCAAATCAAAATAAATACACTTCTTAGAATTTCTAAAACACTAACATAACATGCATTATATATAAGGAACCTTACAAAGTAACTTCATCTTATGTTCCCATCGTCTTCATAAAAGTTTAACATCCTTCTATGACTTCTTTAATGTCATGATCCTCGATTTAAGCCACGGGTATACCTGTTTTAAAAAAGTCTATAGGGGTATAAGCTACAACTAGCTTAGTGAGGTATTCCTTTTCATTCGCACCATGGTTTCAAACAAGTTCATTTAATTTTTCACACATATGCTATGCATACAATGCAACAATCATGTGATTATATAGATATATATTGTTATCCGGAAACCATATATAGATCGGATTTATCCCTCCGTATCTAAGGTTAGGGAATCAGTGTTGAAGATCTGCGACCTTCTACTGTTAGTCCCCAGGTCCCCAACCAAAGCGTTCGATTGGCTCAGCTTCGAACCTAGAGTTGCATTCCTCGGGCGATTTGGATTCTCTAGGAAGAAACATGGCCCGTGACCCACCACGATAACAGCTAATCCAACTCTATGCGCAGGAGTAGCAGCCTTTTAAAAGAGATATGACTCGATGGATGCTATGCGTGAGTGTAAACCCATGAAATTTTCATAATTCATAGAAAATAACCAAAGAAGTCTAACACTAAAACCGAAACCCTGAAAATCAACCCAAGTTAAAACTAAATTCTAAATAAGGTCAAACACGAGAATTCTTAATCTTGAGAAAAAGAGAACCCTCAAAACAAAATAGAAAATTCAACTATCGATTGATTCAACATCCGTATATCAATCAAATCATCTATCTGATTCCTAACACGCAAATCAAGATGATATATCTAAATAACGTTCGACAACGAAATACTAAAATCTTAAATACTTCGGTGAATTTTAGAATAAAAAATTCCAATTTTCATTAAAAGTCAAACTGAGTCAACCCATGACCCTAGACTCGGTTAAATGACCCCAAGAATTGAAAAATATTATGTAATCATAAATAAAATGAAATAAACGATAGACGTTGAATAAAACTATAATACGGCCAAAAAACCCAAAATTTTATGATCTTACAAATAACTCAACAAAACCAGAAGTCAAACCGGAGCCCTAAAAGTCAACAAAACTTACAACAAATACTAGTGTTTAAGATCTGGCAATTCGACGCTCTTAAAGTCTAAACAACGAAATGGAAATAATTGTTGATAATAGTTCATAATATTATAGAGAAACTTAAAAATATCAGATTCCTAAAATTCTATTGTCCTTCGGATCTTAATGAGATCAATGTTCAAAAATCGTGCCTTAGTACATTAGACGACAAAAATATTCCGTTAATACCAATAGACTCATAAAAATATAAGGTTTTCAAAAATATCAGTTTTTGAATTTTTCGGTAGATAAATATTACAGATATCACCTTTATACGCATATTTATTACTATCAGTATTTTATTTGTCTAGTTTACTATTCATCGTACTTTTTTACTATTCATTACTATTCCTTTATTTCTACTTTTTCTATTACCTATTCTTACATCTACATACCTATTTCTTACAATTTTCTTTTCCCATAAAAATTCTACACAACATATCACTAAACTTCCCTTACATTTTTCTTCAAAAATTATTTTTTTACTTCTCTCTCTCTCTTTTCAAGTTTCCATCCACCCCTCTCTCTCTCTTCATTCTCATTTATCTTCTTTTTCAATTAATTTAATTACATCTAATTTTCACTCCAAAATTCTATAAATGCCCCATTCCTCCTTCATTCTTTCACACAACTTATTCTACTGCAAAAACTCTCTCAAATTCTCTACACAAACACTCTCCACAATATTTTCCTCTACCAAAAATCTCTTTCACTAAATACTCACAAAAATTCTTTCTATATACAATCCAACTACCATTTTTCAATAACCACATAACCATACATTTACTACCATCTTTATACCACATAAACACTTTAGGTAAAATTTCTTCTAAACATTTAGTTTATCCATGTCATGTAACTTAACATGACTATAGTGTCGTTTCGAAACTCACATGAGTAGTAAAAATAACAATATGTTCATGTTTTGTTCTTACACATGAAAATCCTATTTTATTAACTTGATATTATATATGTTGTTATTATTCGTTATTATCATTGTTTATTACGCTAACTTCTTATTCATATCTAACTAAATATATTTATATATTTATATATAATCTTTAGAGCATATAAGCTCACTTGTTATTTATTTAATTTCATGCTTTGCAATTTATTTATTTCATGTTATTTTTAAGAGTAGCCTTTCTAGTCTTAAACTTATCCATATCAAGTCAAAATAATCTTTTCTTTATTAGTTTTTGGGACTAGTCTATTCTTAGTCTCGGGATGCCTTGATGAAGCTAAGGCTTCTAATACTTAACTAGGATACCTTGATCAAGCTAAGGTTCCCAATACTTGATATTTTTATTATCTTGCTTATTATTATTTGTTTATAGTATTTTCTCATATTCTTATTATTTTACATGCTCATAATACTTGCATCTACATAATGATATTGTCTCAACTAAATTTAAAAGTAGAATTTCTCTTTATTAAAGGAACTTAAAACTAAATTTTCTATTATGTTACTTGTCATTAAATAATGAAGTTGTTATCAACAATATAGAAATAGCGTAATATAAGTTTCTCAAAGTTTTCTCAAATAATAAAGATAGCTTTACTAAGGAAACATAAGAAATAAATACTTTCTTTTTATAATATGGTAACCTAAGTTTTAGTAAAATAATTTGTTAGTTTTCAAAGTTTTCATAAAAAGCTTAAGATTAAACTCTTTTCAACTCCATAAAGTAAACTAATTTTCAAAGTTAAGATAAAAATCAACCTACAAAGTTATATACCCACTTAGGAAAATAATGATTTTCAAGTTTCTAATGAATGAACTTATTTTCAAAGAGTACAAATATGATAAGATCAAAAACAAAGGATTTTATCAATAAAGAGGATTCTTTTCAAATAAAATTTGTAGAGGAAATAAAAGACAAAGTTTTAGAATCATTCTAAATACAAGTTTATAAATAGGTTATTAACAACTTAATAAATTTTTTATAACTTTGATATTTTATCACTAGAAGTAGAAATTATAAAAGACCAAAGTTAAAGGAAAAGTTTACTTGTTTTAGAAAAAGGAATGAGAAAAATAAAATAAAAATATACTCATTTAATATAACCTAAGAAAATATAAAGTTTCTTCAAAATACTTAAAAATGAAATTTGTCAAGTTAAGTTTTAACACTTCAAAATGAATTGTTTTATGAAATAAGTTGTTGAGACACTACCATTAGAGTTTTTGCATATAAAGTGAGCTTATCTATATACTAAAGGGATTTATCAATTATATATATATATATTTTTTCTTAAAGGATTTTTGAATGAAGTTGAGTTGGAAAATTGTTTTGCAAAATCTAAAAATATTAGTTTTAAATCTGTACCCTACGGTTTCAGAACCCAAATGACCTTATATGACAAAGATAACCTTAGAAATGGATAGATCTTTTCAAATAGGTAGAAAACGGTATATTATATGCGAAATTCCGAGTTAAAATAAGCAAGTTATGGCCATTTTAAATTGGAATTTCATTCTATGCGATTTTGACGAACATAGTGAAATAGAATTAGAAAGTTCAAGTAGAATTTCTACAAAATACTCATCCCGGGTATTCTTTTTTCTAGGTGATGAAGGATACGAGATTACCCTTCTTGAAGATTTCTACGACTACGAAGATTGCGAAATGAGCGAGTGAGTTATTTTTTTAATTTCGTTACCTTGCTTGTGCTTGTAAAGTAGTGGCATTAGTATACTAAGAAAAGATAAAAATGGATATGTATGGGGAATTCGGGGATATGTATATATGTGATTCTATGCTTAAGAGTGAAATGAGAATTAAGAATATCGCAACTTCAAATTGCCTGTTTAAATGTTTTGTTTACTTACTTATATGATTGCTTATTGCTTGCTAAATTGATTGATCATCCCCTAATAAACCTTAATAAGGTTTGGCTTAAGAAAAATGAAACACTTACGAGTAGCATCCATCGAGTCACATCTCTTTCGGAAGGCTGCCACTCCTACACATGGAGTTGGATTGGCTATTATCGTGGTGGGTCACGGGCCATGTTCTTTCCTAGAGAATCCAAATCGCTTAGGGAATGCGATTCTAGGTTCGGAGCCGAGCCAACCGAATGCTTTGGGTGGAGACCTGGGGACTAGCCGTAGAAGGTTACAGATCTTCAACACCGATTCCTTAACCTTCGATACGGAGGGGTAAATCTATTCTATATATGGTTTCCGCATAACTATATATATTTGTGTAATCACATAATTGTTGCATTGTATTCACACAATATGTGTGAATATTTAAATGAACTTGTTTGAAACCATGGTGCGAATGAAAAAGAATACCTCACTAAGCTATTTGTAAGCTTATACCCCTATAGATTTTGTTGAAACAGGTATACTCATGACTTAAATCGAAGATCGTGACATTAAAGAAGTCATGGAAGAATGTTAAACTTTTATGAAGGCAATAGGAACATAGGATGAAGTTATCTTGTAAGGTTCCTTATATGTAATGTATGCTATGTTAGTGTTTTGGAAATTTTAAGAAGTGTATTTATTTTAATTTGAAGAAAATAGAGGGATATACCCCTAAGAATTATAATTTACCATGTTTATGCTTTATGATAAGTATTCTCTTTGCCTTGTTACTTAATTATTATCAATATAAATTGCGCTACTCCGATGCGTTCCCTTGGTTGTGATGTACGCTTTGTACATGATATGGAAGCCTTTGCATAACTGAGAAAGTCATTCCTAAGCTTTAGTATTGTGTACAGCGGATTGCCACGTTTAGAGTACCTTTCAGGGCGTGACAGTTTAAGTTAGTATCAGAGCAACAAGGTTTTAGGACTTAGGAAAAAGGATACTAGAAGGTTAGAGTGATAGGGTTTGATCTTATATCAAAGAATCCTTATGTATAAGAATAGAACTTTACCTTGGAGAGTATTAGAAGAAGGTAGGAAATACTTATACAAGAATCGGAAGATATTTAGGAAGATATGATCAATGAAATGGAAGTATCACATAAAAAGGATTTACCTTAGAATGTTGACCCCAGATTGAGGAAGGTAGAAATGACTTGGAGATAGAACATAGTGGAACTATGTGGAGAAAACATGAATGAGACAAAGAATTGAGATATAGAGTAAAGTAAGCCTACCTTAGCAATTTCAATAAGCTTCGATGCATAGTAACCCTATTCAACTCTTAGCTGAGACCAATTAAAAACAAGATAAGTGTAATACCTCTTTTATAAGATAAGACCCCTAGGTAAATAATGTTAAGTACCTACGTTAACCCTTTAATCAAAACAGACAAAAATCTGTAACGCTTCTCTTTTCTTTCAAAACAAATATCATGTGCGTAAAACCTGAAATGAAGAGAATTTCTAATACAATCGCTTCGTTTGGTTCTAGGAAGCTACTCGAAGAAATTATGCCACAATCGAACATCCCTCTCGAAGAACAACAAGAACAAGGAGCACCCCCACCACAAGATCTGACTCAAGAACTCTTAAACACTATGAGACGTCTAGAAAAGACGATAAATGCATACATGCAACAAGTACCCACGATCTCTACAACCGCTCGAGTTATAAGACCCTAACTTAGAACAACACCAGTATCATAAGCTCTTTCCTTCATGACTAAATCAGAACTCGAGGCTAAGAGGCATAAACAACTCAACCCTCTTAAGGAACCCGTGACTCCTAAAGTCAAATGCTGGAAGTGTAAGGGAGGACATTTCCCTAAAAGATGCCCACAACTGCAGAACAAGTGTTACTTTTGTGGAAACCCCGATCACAAAATCCGTGATTGTCCCAAAAAGAATGGCACTATCTGTTCTAGTTACGCAAAGGGAGGACACGGTGCCAACATTTGTCCAACAACAATAAGAGAATGCTATGTATGCAGACGCCCCATCTGCTGGACCAAGAATTACCTCAGACATGTCAAGGAAACATGCTACGTGTGCAAAGTAAGGAGCCTCTATATATGTGAGGATCTAAAGTCGCAAGGTCTATGGGACAACCCCATCCCATTTCCTAAAGTAGATGACCCATCCAAGACAGAATGTGGAACTTTGTCTGGAGATCCGACCACAATATCTCACCACACAGGAAAAGAAGAAGCTCGTGATGAAGATGAGAGGGATTACTAGGCTCAAAATGTCAAGGAAATGTTCCAACCCTGTGAAGAGCAATCCGAAGCAGGGACGGAAGCTAAACCTTTCGTAAAAGCCTTAAAGTATTGATAGGAGTAATGCTTTTGTTAAAAAGATTAACAATGATGTAAACATTGTCAAGCAATGATTTGAAATTGTAACCATGTTTTGCATCCTTTCTTTGAACTTTTGTAAAGGAAGAATTTAAGTCTTCCTTCTGCTAATAAAATTCAAGAATCTCACACTAGCTTAATAAAACCTGTAGAATAAATAGGAGACGCACTCGTCCATAATGCGAACCAAAAATACCCCCTATTGAACCTGAGAATCAAAAAGGACCTCAATAATTGAATCAACCAATAGTGGACCCAACTAACATCGAACAACTTGCCAACCTCATAAGGGATTTTGCGTAACAAACTCATGTTATACCAGCACCTGTACCCGCACCAGAAACAGCATCAGAAGTTCCAACATCACCTATTGAAACGGTACCAACTGAGTTGCTATCACCAAAACCTTATCAGAGTATGTTGCCAGATTTCATTAAGTGCAATCGATGTTTTGATGGAGCTTTTGGGCAACCGGATGAAGCCGAGGATTGGTTAGCATAAATAAAGCAATCTTTCAGTGCTTTTGAAGTACCATAACACCTTCAGCTTACTTATGGTACTTTTATATTGAGATTCAATGCAAGGATATGATGGAAATCCAAAAGTAGGGAGCTGCTACCACCAATCACACGGGAAATATTTAGGAATGAATTCTTAGAGAACTTCTTCCCCGGAAGCTTGAGAGTCCAATATAGTGCAAATTTCTTAAGTGTCTCTCAAGGAGGCCGTAGCCTTGGTCAATATGAAACAGATTTTAGTAAGCTATTACAATATGCCCTTGAATCATATAAGAATAGCGAGGAACTCAAGAGGTAAGTATTCTTGGGAGCATTAGACGAATACTTTCGTATCAAGTTGATAGAGTTTGACATCAAAGATTTCCGAGAATTAGTGGAAAGAGCACGAATTGTGGAAGGTGCTAAGAAAAGGAGAAGGAAGGAAATGAATGTCATGATAATTGAGGAAGAACCTATAAGTAGACCAAGCTCAAGCCTCAAAATCAATGAATTCAAACCATCGCTCAACCTGAGAAGAAAGAAGGATAAAAAGAAACCATATATCCAATGTTGGAAATGCAAAGGGGGACATCAACCAAGACAGTGTCCCAAGCTATGACACAAGCGTTACTACTGTGGAAGTCCAAACCACAAAGTCCTGAGATGTTTAAAGAAAGCCACTGCCATTTGCCTGATCTGTAAGGAACCAGGACATATTGCCAAGCAATGCCCTAAGAAGAAAAAAGCGGATAACACAAAAAATGGAAATGACAGCAAGAATGAAAGATACTCGGTGATACCCCTACAAGGAGTACGTGTGTACAACCTACAAGGACAATGGGTTTGCGAGGAAGCCAACCAAAAGAGATAGAATTCGCTACTCTGGAAGAGGATGATAGTCACGGATTCGATTCAATATCAGGTTACCATCATACCCTTAGATGTTAGATTTCCTTTATACATCGCTAGGACTAGAGGAATAGTTTGCTAGTAATGACCGTAGATTACATAATCGTCACCACCTAACACAAAATGGATAGATATAAAATCGTCTAAAAAATTAATACATATCAAAAGAAGAAATCAAATCAAATGCCATCTACTTGAAAACACCCAAAACAAAGTACATCAAAAGCTTGAATATTACCACCTAAAAGCTGGAACCAGTGATGATAAAATCTCAACATACAATTTCCAAAATTTTCCAAAATTAATGAAACATCTTGATTTAAAACCTTGTCAAGATGATCACGAAAAACAAACAATATCCTTAAGAATAGAATGAGTATGAATATTGTGTATTTTATACGTGCATGTCATATATATACTCACATAAGAATGGAAAAGCGAATTCACAACCTTCCTTTGTTGAGCATATGCACCAGTGTCATGTCGGGATGAGTCGTCATCACTCTAAAGTCAAGTCAAGTCAAGTGTCGAGTTGTCAGTCATCTGTCGTCTTGGTCGAGTTTGAGACTCTTTAAAAAGGGCAAGTAAAGTGAAGGTTGAAAGTCGCTAAAACCAAATCTTGTTGATTTTATATATGCTATATTGCATAGAATGTTAAACCACAGAATTAACGAAATTCCTAATACTACCGACTAAGAATAAACAAGAAACAGAAATTATGAAAGAAGAAGATACTAAAACAAAGATAAACTTCTAAAACCTTTTCGTGGAAGTGAAACTAAAGAAGATTTCAAATATATGGAGACTAAGAAAACAACATAATGTAATCATAATATCCAAATAGGTTTAACAAATAAAAGTATGATGAAATTCCAAATATCGAGAATATTGATGAAATACGACATATAATTTCTCATCAAGCTTAACCAGTCTACGTACGCGTAACAAGTTTTGGGAACAAAACTTTCTTTAAGGGGAGTAGGTTGTAAACCCCTGAAATTTTTATAATTATTAGGAAATAACCTAAGAAGTCTAACATCGAAACCGAAACCCTGAAAATCAACCCAAGTTAAAACCAAATTCTAAATAAGGTCAAATACAAGAATTCTTAATCTTGAGAAAAAGAGAACCTTTAAAACGAAATAGAAAATTCAACTATCGATTAATTCAACATCCGTACATCAATCAAATCATCTATCTGATTCCTAACACGCAAATCAAGACGATATATCTAAATAACGTTCGACAATGAAATACTAAGATCTTAAATACTTCGATGAATTTTAGAATAAAAAATTCTAATTTTCATCAAAAGTCAAACTGAGTCAACCCATAACTCTAGACTCGGTTAAACGATCCCGAGAATTGAAAAATATTATGTAATCATAAATAAAATGAAATAAACCATAGATGTTGAATAAAACTATAATACGAGCAAAAAGCTCAAAATTTTATGTTCTTACGAATAGCTCAACAAAACCGGAAGTCAAACCGGAAACCTAAAAGTCAACAAAGCTTACAACAAATACTAGTGTTTAAGATCCGGCAATCCGACGCTCTTAAACTCTAAACAACGAAATGGAAATAATTGTTGATAATAGTTCATAATATTATAGAGAAGCTTAAAAATATCAGATTCCTAAAATTCTAATGTCCTTCGGATCTTAACGAGATCAGTGTTCAAAAACCGTGCCTTGGTACATTAGACGACAAAAATATTCCGTTAATACCAATAGACTCATAAAAATATAAGGTTTTCAAAAATATCAGTTTTGGAATTTTTTAGTAGATAAATATTACAGATATCGCCTTTATACGCATATTTTTATTACTATCGATATTTTATTTGTCTAGTTTACTATTCATCGTACTTGTTTACTATTCATTACTATTCCTCTATCTCTACTTTTTTACTACCTATTCTTATATCTACATACCTATTTCTTACAATTTTCTTTTCCCATAAAAATTTTACACCACATATCATTAAACTTCTCTTATATTTTTCTTCAAAATTATTTTTTTTATCACTTCTCTTTCTCTCTTTTCAAGTTTCCGTCCACCCCTCTCTCTCTCTTCATTCTCATTTATTTTCTTTTTCAATTAATTTAATTACATCTAATTTTCACTCCAAAATTCTATAAATACCCCATTCTTCTTTCATTCATTCACACAACTGATTCTACTGCAAAAACTCTCTCAAATTCTCTACACAAACACTCTCCACAAAATTTTCCTCTACCAAATATCTCTTTCACTAAATACTCACAAAATTTCTTTCCATATATAATTCAACTACCATTTTTCAATAACCACATAATCATACATTTACTACCATCTTCATACCACATAAACACTTTAGGTAAAATTTTTCTAACCATTTAGTTTATCCATGTCATGTAACATAACATGACTATAGTGTTGTTTTGAAACTCACATGAGTAGTAAAAACAACAATATGTTCATGTTTTGTTCTTGCACATGAAAATCCTATTTTATTAACTTGATATTATATATGTTGTTATTATTCGTTATTATCATTGTTATTATTATGCTAGCTTCTTATTAATATGTAACTAAATATATTTATGTATTTATATATAATCTTTAGAGCATATAAGCTCACTTGTTATTTATTTAATTTCATGCCTTGCAATTTATTTATTTCATGTTATTTTTAAGACTAGTCTTTCTACTCTTAAACTTGTCCATATCAAGTCAAAACAATCTTTTCTTTATTTCTTTATTGTTTTTGGGACTAGTCCATTCTTAGTCCTAGGATGCCTTGATGAAACTAAGGCTCCCAATGCTTCACCGGGATACCTTGATGAAGCTAAGGTTCCCAATACTTGATATTTTTATTATCTTGCTTATTATTATTTGTTTCTAGTATTTTCTCATATTCTTATTATTTTACATGCTCATAATACTTGCAGCTACATAATGATATTGTCTCAACTAAATTTAAAAGTAGAATTTCTCTTTATTAAAGGAACTTAAAACTAAATTTTCTATTATGTTACTTTTCATTAAATAATGAAGTTGTTATCAATAATATAGAAATAGCGTAATACAAGTTTCTCAAAGTTTTCTCAAATAACAAAGATAGCTTTACCAAGGAAACATAAGAAATAAATACTTTCTTTTTATAATATGGTAACCTAAGTTTTAGTAAAATAATTTGTTAGTTTTCAAAGTTTTCACAAAAAGCTTAAGATTAAACTCTTTTCAACTCCATAAAGCAAACTAATTTTCAAAGTTAAGATAAAAATCAACCTACAAAGTTATAAACCCACTTAGGAAAATAATGATTTTCAAGTTTCTAATGAAGGAACTTATTTTGAAAGAATACAAATATGATAAGATCAAAAACAAAGGATTTTATCAATAAAGAGGATTCTTTTCAAATAAAATATGTAGAGGAAATAAAAGACCAAGTTTTAGAAAACAAGAAATATAAAAAGAAAAGACTCATTTTCTAAAATCATTCTAAATACAAGTTTATAAATAGGTTATTAAAAACTTAATAGACTTTTGATAACTTTGATATTTTGTCACTAGAAGTAGAAATTATAAAAGACTAAAGTTAAAGGAAAAATTTACTTGTTTTAGAAAAAGGAATGAGAAAAATAAAATAAAAATATACTCATTTAAAATAACCTAAGAAAATATAAAGTTTTTTCAAAATACTTAAAAATGAAATTTGTCAAGTTAAGTTTTAACATTTCAAAATGAATTGTTTTATGAAATAAGTTGTTGAGACACTACCATTAGAATTTTTGCATATAAAGTGAGCTTATCTATATATTAAAGGGATTTATCAATTATATATATATATATAATATATATATTTTTTCTCAAAGGATTTTTTAATGAAGTTGAGTTGGAGAATTGTTTCGCAAAATCTAAAAATATTAGTTTTAAATTTGTACCCTACGGTTTCGGAACCCAAATGACCTTATTTCAAAGATAACCTTATAAATGGTTAGGTCTTTTTGAATAGGTAGAAAACGGTATATTATATGTGAAATTCCGAGTTAAAATGAGCAAGTTATGGCCATTTTAAATTGGAATTTCATTCTATGCGATTTTGACGAACATAGTGAAATAGAATTAGAAAGTTCAAGTAGAATTTCTACAAAATACTCATCCTGGGTATTTCTTTTGTCTAGGTGATGAACGATACGAGATCACCCTTCCTGAGGATTTCTACGACTAAGAAGATTGCAAAATGGACGAGTGAGTTATTCCTCTTAATTCCTCTTAATGCCACTACTTTACAAGCACAAGCAAGGTAACGAAATTAAGAGGAATAACTCACTCGTTCATTTCGCTATCTTCTTAGTCGTAGAAATCCTTAGAAGGGTGATCTCGTATCCTTCATCACCTAGACAAAAGAAATACCCAGGATGAGTATTTCGTAGAAATTCTACTTGAACTTTCTAATTCTATTTCATTATATTTGTCAAAATCGCATAGAATGAAATTCTAATTTAAAATGGCCATAGCTTGCTCATTTTAACTCAGAATTTCGCATATAATATACTATTTTCTGTCTATTCGAAAAGATCTAACCATTTCTAAGGTTATTTTTGTCATATAAGGTCATTTGAGTTCCAAAAACGTAGGGTACAGATTTAAAACTAATATTTCTAGATTTTGCTAAATAATTTTTCAACTCATCTTCATTCAAAAATCCATTGATAAAAATATAGATATATACATGTGATTGATAAATCCTTTTAGTGTATAGATAAGCTCACTTTATATGCAAACATTCTAATGGTAGTGTCTCAACAATTTATTTCATTAAACAATTTATTTTAAAGTGTTAAAACTTAACTTGATAAACTTCTTTTCAAGTATTTTGAAGAAAGTTTTATATTTTTCTAGGTTATTATGAATGAGTACATTCTTATTTTATTTTCCTCATTCCTTTTCCCAGGTAAATTTTCCTTTAACCTTAGTCTTTTATAATTTTTACTTCTAGTGATAAAAGATCAAAGTTATCAAAAGAGTATTAAGTTGTTGAAAACCTATTTATAAATTTGTATTTAGAATGATTTTAGAAAATTGGTCTTTTCTTCTTATATTTCTTGTTTAAAATACAAGTTCTTATTTTCCAAAACATGATATTTTATTTCCTCTATTTTATTTGGAAAGAATCCTTTTTATTGATAAAAATCCTTTGTTTTTTATCCTATCATACTTTGTATTCTTTGGAAATAAGTTGCTTCTTTAGAAACTTGAAAATCATTATTTTTCTAGGTGGGTTTATAACTTTATGAGTTTATTTTATCTTAACTTTAAAAACTAGTTTGTTTCTTGATTTTGTCATGGAGTTAAAAAGAGTTTAATCTTAGGCTTTTTGTAAAAACTTTGAAAACTAACAAATTATTTTACTAAAACTTAGGTTATCTTATTATAAAAAGAAAGTATTTATTTCTTATGTTTCCTTGGTAAAGCTATCTTTGTTATTTGAGAAAACTTGTATTACTCTATTTTTATGTTGTTGATAACAACTTTATTATTTAATGACAAGTAACATAATAGAAAATTTAGTTTTAAGTTCCTTTAATAAAGTAAAATTCTAATTTTATTTTTAGTTGAGACAATATCATTATGTAGATGCATGTATTATGAGCTTGTAAAATAGTAAGAATATAAGAAAAATACTAGAAGCAAATAATAATAAGCAAGATAAAAATATTAAGTATTGAGAACCTTAGCTTCATCAAGGTATCCCGATCAAGTATTGAGAGCCTTAGCTTCATCAAGGTATCTCGAGACTAAGAATAGATCGGTCCCAAAAACAATAAAAAAATGAAGAAAAGATTGTTTTTGACTTGATATGGATAAGTCTAAGAGTAGAAAGGCTAGTCTTAAAAATAACATGAAATAAATAAATTGCAAGGTATGAAATTAAATAAATAACAAGTGAGCTTATATGCTCTAAAGGTTATATATAAATACGCAAATATATTAATTAGATATGAATAAGAAATTACGATAATAAAATAAACATAACAACATAATAAAATAAGAAATTCATGTGCAAGAACAAAACATGAACATGTTGTTACTTTTACTACTCATATGAGTTTCAAAACAACACCATAATCATGTTAAGTTACATGACATGGATAAACTAAATGGTTGGAAGAAATTTTTACCTAAAGTATTTATGTGGTATGAAGATGGTAGTGAATATATGGTTATGTGGTTATTGAGAAATGGTAGTTGTATTGTGTATAGAGAGAAATTTTGTGTGTATTTGGTGAAAGAGAGTTTTGGTAGAGGAAAATTTTGTAGAGAGTGTTTGTGTAGTGAATTTTAGAGAGTTTTGGTAATAGAATGAGTTGTGTGAAAGAATGAAGGAGGAAATGGGGTATTTATAGAATTTTGGAGTGAAAATTAGATGTAATTAAATTAATTGAAAAAGAAAATAATTGAAGTGAAGAGAAAGAGAAAGGTGGACGGCAATGGCAAAGGAAGAGAGAGAAATTTGATTAAAAATTAATTTTAGAAGAAAAGTGTAAGAGAAGTTTGATATTATGTGGTCTAGAATTTTTATAGGAAAAGAAAATTATAAGAAATAGGTATGTAGGTGTAAGAATAGGTAGTAAGAAAAAATAGAGATAGAGGAATAGTAGAAAAGTACTATGAATAGTAAACTAAACAATTAAAAGATCGGTAGTAATAAAAATACGCGTATAAATGCGATATCTGTAATTTTTAGCTACCGAAAATCCTAAAATTGATATTTTTAAAAACCTTATGTTTTTACGAGTCTATTTGTATTGAAAAAATATTTTTGACATCTGATGTACTAGGGAATGGTTTTTAAAAATTGATCCCATTCGAATCCAAAGGACTTTAGAAATTCGCGAATCTGGTATTTTTAAGCTTCCCTATATTATTACGAACTATTATCAACAATTATTCTCATTTCGTTGTTTAGGATTTAAAAGCGCTGGATTGCCGGATCTTAAACACTAGTATTTGTTGTAAGCTTTGTTGACTTTTAGGGTTCTGGTTTGACTTCCGGTTTTGTTGAGTTATTCGTAAGATCATAAAATTTTGGAGTTTTACCTGTATTATATTTTTAGTTCGACGTCTGTGGTTTATCTCATTTTAGTTGTGATTATTTAATATTTTTCAGTTCTTGGGATTATTTAACCAAGTCTAGGGTTAAGGGTTGACTCATTTTGACTTTTGGTGAAAATTGAAACTTTTGATTCTAAAATTCACCGAAGGATTTAAGATCTTAGTATTTCGTTGTCGAGCGTTATTTGGATATATCATTTTGATTTACGTGTTAGGAATCGAATGGATGATTCGATTTGTGTAAAAATATTAAATCAACCGATAGTCGTATTTTATATTTTGTTTTGAGGGTTTTCATTTTCTCAAGACTAAAAATTTTCTTATTTGACCTGATTTAGAATTTGATTTTAACTTGGGTGGATTTTTGGGTTTTGATTTTGGTGTTAGACTTCTAGGATTATTTTCTAAGAATTATGAAAATTTTAGGGGTTTATAGGCTATCTTTAAAAAGATTTTTGTTTATATTGAACATAGTTACTCATTTTCAGGTTATGAAATCATTCGGTTAGATTCAGGCAACAAATGGATTTAGCAGTGGAAAATAATTTATTGAAATCATTTATAAAACTCTACTCTTTATAGAGCAGACCAATTTTCTAAGAAACAAAACTTTAGAAAAACACTTTATAATCTACTATTAGGGGTAGATTATCATTTACAAAACATATGGACATTAACAAGCCCCATTAAAAGAATTACAAATTTATAAATAAATTCAGTTCTCACTAAATAAATCAAAACAAAAGAAAATACAGACATTTAATGACCTTAGCCCACTTCACTCATTCTCATGGGTCTTCTGGATCACCCCAAAAACCCGAAACAAGCATCATCATCAACTACAACATCAACATCATCCTCAACATCTCATCATCACCATCTTCATCAACAATAACACCTGTAAAAAGAACAACAACAACAATAATGAGCTGAAGCCCAGTACATAGTAACACAATCACAAGCGATGTGGCACACGAACTTAGCTAAATGCAATGCAATAAACAACAAGTTATTATCATTTCTTTAAAGTAAACAAACAGCACGGGAGTATTCAAAATATGGACAATAGGGATGTGAGGGAAACTAAGTAACGATCACAACGCTCAGGGGGTTGATATAAGCAGTCCAGATATTTATATCTCTTAGATGATATATCCGAAAATGGGAAATAATAGTCTCATTTAGGGTTTTCATCCGTCACCCGACTCTACTTAAACTCAGTCCACAACATGAATATAGTTCATCGTTCCCATAAACGTTAAACTGAACCATGAGATTTCCCTCCAAGTTTAAGCAAATGTTACGCCGCTACTAATAACCCCATCGGCTATCTGCCGTACCGCTTATGAAAGTCATATCTCAATGATAGGGGTGGCTTAAGCGCTTAAAACTACCGTGCTCCCAATTTGAGTAAGGTATCGCTCCCTGAACTGGATACCGAACTGCCATCTCAGGTCAGAAACGGATTTAAACGGCGGAATAGACAACCAATTCAAACAATTATCAGGCCAAGTTTAAGTTCTTAGTCCATTTAAGATGCCTATCCTAACAATCTGTCACGCCCCGAAGGGTACCCTAAACGTGGCAGCCCGCTACATATAATATCAAGGCTTAAGAATGACTACCTTAGTCATGCGAATGCCTTAGTATTACATGTAAGGCGTCTAGCACGGTAATAGGAGACGCTTTTGGGAAGCATAGTTTAAGCAAGTAAAAATGAACATACAAGAATCCAGAAATAAAACATATTATATCATTAATAACCAAAGGTCTATTACATAATTTCTTAGGGGCATACCCCTGCTAATCCCAAGGATCGCGATAATCTTTACAACATTCAAAATACTACATTAAAGATTTCAAAGGAATTCTAATCTAAGTCTTCAAGCTGATTTCCTCTAAAAGCTTCAATATACCAAAACTTACACGGATATAGGGAGGTCCTAAGCACAAAAATAGGTGTTCCTGAGAATACAAATGCCTATAGGGGTGTAAGCTTATATGATTAGTGAGTAAATCCTAAAATTCATATTCAAAGTAAACTATCAACCAAGTTTGTTATTCAAACATATGGAATGCAACAACCACGTGAGCATCCAAGACATATGACTTTCCGGGAATCATATGTTGAATGAATTACGCCCTTCATTCGGGGTTGGGTATTTAGGCCAATTACAGCCACAACTTTTAAAAACACATTTATAGATCTTACCGGCTCCTATATGCCATTAAGAACTTGTAGTTATTACAGGCTCCTACTAGCCACCAATTTTGTAGATTTTACCGGCTCCTACTCGCCACTTACATGATATACCGGTTCTGCCTACCACCACTATTATACACTTATCCCACCAATTGTATAGTAGTGAATGAAATGTGACTCAACATATGAAGTGCATGAATAATTTATTAATTAAGGTCTAGTAGTTACATTTAACTTCTTTCAAGTGATCAACCAATTTCAAACACTCCAAGATATTAATGCACATACAACTTTATTGCAAACAAATCGAGTTTTGATGTACTTAGTATTCTTTCAACATATTATCATACACTTCCTTTTGATTTTGCCTAAATTCTAGTGCAACTAAAGAGTATGAGAAAAATAACGGAGGATAAACTCACTCAGCCATGATGATACCTTTCTTGAGATGGATGAGTCGTTCGGGATTTCCACTTAATCGTAGTAGTCTTCGAGATACGAACAATCCTCCTCGAGATTATCTAATCAAGAAGAATACCCAAAATGAGTATTTCATGAACTTCTATTCTTGGAGATTCTAAACTTTCCAATATCGCGGTAAAAATCGTATAAAGGGAAATTCCAACTTAAAATGGCCATAACTTGCTCATTTTAACTCGGAATTTCACGTATAATATACCGTTTTCTACCTACTCGAAATGATCTATGCATTTCTAAGCTTATTTTCATAAAACTAGGTCGTTTGGGTTCCGAAAAAGCAGCGACCAGATTTGCCACGAATTTATAAAAACTTGTTTTCCTTCTTGTAAATAAAGCTCATTTGAAAAGATAAATATTTCAAGTATTTTGTAAACTTTTTGAAAGGTATATACATATATGTAATGACTCATAACAATTGTATGAAGTAAATGAAGTTGTCTCAACTTATGAAAAGTAAAGTTTTAAAAGACTTTGAACTTGAGATTTTGTTGGAATATTCATTTTACTTTTGAAAAGATCTTGAGTTATTTGAGATGAATATTCCTTTTTCTAAATTTAGTTTCTTGTAATTACTTTTAAATTTCTCATTAGTGGTTTTATTTTCTAAACTTAGATTCCAATATCCTTTAAAAGTAATAACAATTTCATAAAATGATATTTTGTTTCTTGTAATGTTTCCAAATGAAATTCTAATACTTGATGAAAAACAAGTTTTTTATAAAGACTTTTGTTCATTTAAGAAAAACCATTTCTAAGCATGTTCATGAGTTTATAAGAAATATTTTTTCTACATTTATTTCAAAAGAACTTTTAGTTTAAGAAGACACTTCCTCATTTATTTTTGTTGAGACAAAAACATTATGTTCATGTGTGAATATGAATCATAACTTATAGAAATATAAAGGAACATAATAACTTGAAAGATTAAGCAAATAAGAAAGTAAATCAAGTATTGGGACCTTAGCTTCATCAAAGTACCCCCCCGGACTTGAAAAGACTAGTCCCGAAAAGAAAAGAAAAGAATTATTTTGACTTGATGAGGACAAGTCTAAGACTAGAATGACTAGTCTTAAAAATAACTTTGAATAAATAAATTGCAATGAAGTAAATAAATGGCATGAAAGATGAAATAAATTGCAAGACAATGAGCTATATGCTCTAAATAGTATATATGCTATATAGATATAGTAATAATCATAAAGGAAATATAAAGACATAAAGGAACATAAAGAATTGATATATATGGAAAAAAACAAAGTATGAACCTATTGTTGCTTTCTTAACCTTTATGGTTTAGAAAACACACACTAGTTCATACTAAGTAAATGAACATGTGGATTTCTTGAAGGCATATTACCTAAAAGAAAGAAGAAGAGAGGAGCTCCTTGTAGAAGACTTCTTGGAGAGAATTCTTGAGAGAATTTGAGAGAGATTTTTGGTATAGTAACCTTTAGAGAAGAAGTGTGTGAAAAAGTGAAGTATGAGGAGGTATTTATAGGAAAATGTGGGAGATTATTTGTGTTAATTAAATAATGAAAAATAAACAAATTGAGGCATCATGAGGGGGGGTGGGGGGGGGGGGGGGGGGGGGGCTACTTTAGGCATAGAAGAGGAGAAAAATTTATTTATTTTTTGTTATTTTGTTAATTAAAAGTAAGAAATGAAATATGTGAAGTTGTATTGGAAATGAAAATGTGTAAGAAATAGGTGTATGGTTTGTAAGAGTAGGTTGTAAGGAAAAGTAGAGATAGGTGAATAGTGTAGAATAGTACAAAATAGTGTAATGTAAAAGTAGACATGACAATTTAATACCGGTAGTAAGAAAATACGTGTATAAAAGCGATATCTGATATTTTTAGCTACCAAAAAATTACGAAATTGATATTTTTGGAAATCTTATATTTTTACAATTCTAACGGTATATTCGGAATATTTTTCCTATTCCGAGCTCCCGAACACGTTTTTCAAGAGTCGTGTCCGATTGGGTTCAAAGGACACTCGAATTTTGAAAAACTGATATTTTTATAAAACATATAGCTATTACGAACTATTATAGCTAATTTTTCCAACTTCGTTTTCTAGGGCTTGAGAAAACGGCAATGCCGGACTTAAGCGGTTACGGTAAACTAGGGTTTGGTTGATTCTGGAAATCCGGTTGACTTTCGATTAGGTTTTAAACTATAATTTGAATCCAAAAATTTCGGGGATTTACACAATCACCACGCGTGTTGTTGCGTACCTTGAATATGAAATCCAAACAGAGCCTTAGAAAGTATTTCAGAAGTCCATCTCAAAAGATAAATCAGATCTCCATCATTGTTTCAAGAAATTAAACTCATATAAGAACTTAAGCTATATAAGGAATTAAATTAGTTAGCAATTATCTCAAACTTTTATTATAACACTGTTTGATCATACACTAATTTGAAACCCCACTATGGTTGCGAAGATTGCCCTGCTAAAATATGGACAATTCTCGTTTGTCTATCAATGTATTTCTTTTCACTTCATTTATCATATCTTATTACAAAGACTTTAACAAAGAACTCATATACAAAAACATTAACATCTAAAGCAAACAAACATTTAAAACAAGATACTCCTCATTATATTCAAAGATCTCTCTAACATGTCAATCTAATCTAATTATTAGATATTAAACTCATATTTACTTAATCTTAGCCAAATTGATTAGAATTAGTCATTTAAGTCATTTACTAAGTCAAGTTGATTAAACTTAGACAATCTAACTCATTTTAGCTTAGTGAAGTTCATTAAGCCAAGTTGGACTTAGATTAATTACTAATTCATTATATGAAATAGCCATGAATTCCTTAAATTACATATTAATGTGTTATTGGAATGAAATATATATGTATATATATGTGTGTGTGCTTGGTTAATATAATTAGTAAATGTGTTAGACATGTGTTATTTTATATGTGTATAGTATTATGAAATTAATATTATTGTTTGATATGTATAAATGTATGTATAGTGTAATGAATATGTGTGTCTTTTTCAAATTAATATGCATGTGATATGTTTAGAATTTAGTAAATTTACTTTTGAATAGCTTAGGATTTGTGACAGAAATTTTACAAACTTTATGTCCACTTTTTAATCTTAAATACAACTCAAATGCATTTGGAATTAAGTCAAATTAACCTTAGGTCAAATATACCCCTAATGACAATTGTTGGATGAGTATTGGTTTGATTTTAAACAAGTTAGGACCTCTTTTTGGCAGCCCTATTTCCCCATACGAATTTTCATTTCTTTTCTTCTCTTTCATTCTTCCTTTCTCATCCCAAAATCTTAAACCCTAAGCCAAGACCAAATACAAGCTTTTGGATTTAAACCACATTCCAAGCCAAGATTTAGTCATGTAAGTTAAATGCAAGCTTTATCTTTTATTTCATGTTCTATATTGTGTTTGTTTGTAAAGGTTAGATAGAAATGAATTCTATGTCTTAATTGATGAAGGATTGATTTGGTGCTTTGATGGCGGTTTAAACAAGATTATATGGCTAATGGAGTGGTAGTTTATATCTTATATGAGTGTTGATGTGTGAGAATGAATGTTGTGGAAGTGATATGAAGAATTGAGTAGTTGAGATGTGAATTTGAAGTGTGATTAGTGTTTTGATGATTAGAAGTAGAATTCATGTTGTTAGGATAGTGTATGGATCATATAACAAGATTTGGAAAGTTTGGATTAAGTTTGGGGAATTTTTGAAAATGAACAAAGTTGTAATAAAACAGGAGAAATCAAAAACAATTTTGTATAGGCTAAAATTTGGTCGTACGCCGGCATCTGGAGCTTCTACGCCACCGGCTTATAGGCGGTGTTGGAAGCGAACATAATTAAATTTGTTAAAGCCGTATGAATGCCTCCGGCTTTCACTGGAAAAGTCAGCCAACGTTCATTTTTTCACATTGTACGCTGGCTACTAGGATTCCAAAGCCGCCGGCGTAGGGTGAGAAGCTGCCAGCGTACATGGATACACTGCCGGTATGTACCTCTCGACAGATTTTTGGAAATTTGGATTTTCTATTCTACACCGGCTTAAAGCCGCCGGCGTAGAATGAAGGTAGCCGGTGTATCTTTAAATGCTGCCAGCGTTGGCAATGTTGATTTTCAGAGTGCTGAACACCGGTTCAAAGCCGCCGGCTTTGAGTGCCGGCGTATCCCCTGCGCTTTTGAATTTTAAAAACTTTCTTCAAAATTTTCCGGAGTTTGATATATGATCAATTAAGTATATGTTAAGCGTTCTAGGATATAATAGGATGTTTAAATGCTTTATTATGACTTTGTGATTTCTTTGATTTATTGTATTTTCAACTAGTTAATTAATGCTTAAGTTGAATGTGAAATTTAATATTGATTTAAACAGTAATAGATCCTCGCCCAGTCAACCCCGTTAATTTCCGAGCTATCTCAGGTACGTAGTAACTTGCTTGTATCTTTGTTAGGGTAAGCATCACAACTAAACTACTTTAAATTAAGAAAACTTTATTAATTGATGAGTGTTGCTTGTCCTTGTTTGCCGTTGAATTTGGTTCGGAGAGCGGCATCCTTCTCAGATTGGGGGCAGGGTACTTTCTCGTTAATGAATAGAATTATTTAGGAGATGTGAGTATCTGAGCTGCTCATACAACCCCTTGAGCGTCGTGATACGTTACTCAGGATCCCCTAGTATTACGGGCTACGTCGGAAGGTGGGGCTGCCTAGTCTGTATGAACAGTAGGGACCACTCGGGGAGGCGGATGTAATACTAGATCCTTGTTTTCCAGAGTTTGAATACTCCCATGTTATTTTACTAACTAAAGACTTAACAATAAACCATTGATTGTTGCATAATGCATTAGTCTAAGATTGTGTGATCCACTTCGCATTTGTATTCGTTACTTGTGTACTGGGCCTTTGGCTCATAATTTATCCATTTCAGGTGATGACTCCGATGAGTTCTATACGAGTATGGGGTACGGAACCGACTTTGAAGATTTTCTTGATGGGTTTGAGGATTAGAGCTAACCTTGGACTCAATGGAACCCTATGACATGTAATAGATTAGATGTGATTCTTTTTGGTTGATGATGTAATTAAAGTGTTAGTTTGGGGTTGTGTTTTGAGGATTTTGGTTAAGGCTTGTAAGAAGCCTTTGGATGTAATATATATATGTACTTAACTATGTAGGAATTGAGTTGCTTCCTTTGTAAGATATGTTGGTAGAGTATAGTTTTGTTTAAGGTTTTAAAAAAAAAAAATCTATATATCCTATTGTATATTATCTTTATGGAATCAGATAAACAATTCCTTCAGGTAACCTTACATATAATCTTATAGGTTATATGTGGTTGGGGAACTATTATCACCTATTTCAAATTTAGGGGTGATAGCGGGTCCTTACATTATATATCTAAGATTCATGTTACTTAATCCTAAGTTAGCTTAAACCTAGTCAAATTCATCAAAGTTAAACAATCTAATTCATTTTAGTTCATTCAAGTTCATTTAGTTAAGTTGGACCTAGGTTTGCTAACTAAGTTCATTTTATAACTAACTTCTAGATTTAATCTAATTATTTGTTAAATCTATAAATCCACTTAATTCATGCTTAATTATATCAATTAACTCATATAACACATCAAATATCACTTATCTATCTCATTTTAGCTCAAAAAGGTTCATTTACACTTAATAACAAACATTTAGAAAGCAAATACAAGTTTTAATTTTGTTTAGGAAAGCACAATAGCTGCAAACAACTAAAATTTAAATATTGATATGTTTCGAATTTGTAAAAACTCAAAACATAAAAGTTGTAGATCTATTTTTAAGCTTTCTAATGCAACTTGAATCACCGTAGTTGGAGGTCTTATGGAAAAGTTATGGACAATTTATTAACGAGCTACAAAACATGGGAAAGTACACGACCTAGTACACCACCGTGCTCGGGGCCGTGTGTAGGGCACTAAAAAGTGACCCAAGAAGAGTTTTTCAAGGTTTTATGACCTACGCAATGATGTGCTATAATTAATAGTGAATTTTTAAAGCATCTTATCCAGCAAGCGTACTGGGCCTTCTATTGTAATGTAGCATGAGTCAAGTGTCGATCCTACGGAGATCTATTAACTACTAGACAGTTATCAACTAATACTAATATCTAGGCAATTGATTTTTTCAAATGATTAGATTATCTAATTAAGTATCTATATGAATGCAATGAGCTTTTGAAAAGAGTGATATATTAGGAAAATGTGGGAAGGAGCATAATTCACTTTAAACTATTGCTAATCAACTTGAAGTCATGTTATAATGATAATTAGATTCATGGATATTCATAAGAAATTGTCAAGATTTAAAAACAAAGTTTAAAAACCTTTTAAACCACAAAAACAATTCAATAGCTTCCGCTAAATAAATTATTAGTGGACTCAAAATTACAATTATAAACCTTCTGATTCTATAATTGACTAATATTTTATATTAACATCCCCTAATTCCTTAGTGAGAAATCAATATAAAACATTGCATTAATATTCATGGACAATTTCTAAACTAGATTAAACTCCGCCGCTTCCGCAATTGCAATTTAATCTCAATTTATGAATTCATATGAACTCTAATTTCCCTTCTGAGTTATTAGAATTCTTATACACCAAAAATATGATGAATAATCAGAATTCAATATGAATATTTCATGATTCTAACTATCTTATAACATGGATTCAAAGATCATTTTAGCATGTTTAAAGCTTCATCAACTTCCCACAAAAAGAATTTAGCTACTCATGGATGATGATTCAAAAATCAGATAAGAAATTGCAAATGATTTCATTATGATCAAAATATTCAGATATATGAATTGCATAAAAGGAAAAAGATCAGATATCACCAATTCAATATATCAAAGCTTCACTTGCAAATTCTTGAGCAACTTCAATTTCTCTTCAAAAATCTCTATGGAATGCTTGTTCTAATCTATGTATTGTAGTATGATTTAGAGCTACTTAGGATGATACTAAAAGTGAGGAGAAGACCCCCTATTTATAGGAAAAATTTCGTGCAAAACATTAAATGAACTTTACTGTTTCACTTTGTACGCCGGCAGTTATGGATCCTACGCCAGCGGCTTACAGGCGGCGTATCTTCAAATTATCCTTTGTGCAGGCAGTGCACTGGCAGCCTTCAATATAGGTTACACATGTAGGCCGCTTCTACGCCGGCGGCTTAGATGTAAATCTAGCCGGCGTATGTGATCAGAAATGAAGCGTTGGGCTGATTTATAACGAACGCCGTCCCAAAGTCAGCGGCTTTGACACCGGCATAGGCATTCCAACAGATTTGTTACTTCAGTTTCCTCCAAGCGTTTGATGTCTTCATGTCTCTTCCGATCTTTGTCCTACACTGCCTCAACGCCTGCAGCTTAGGAGCCGGCGTATGCTGTAACTCTTTGTGCGCTAGTGACTTTCCAATTCTGAGCTACCGGCCTTCAAGTACGCTGGCTTCTTCATCTTCTACGCCGGCAGCTTTAAGGCGGCTTACAATGTAGTGGAGACATATGCTCGGCAAAGCTGGCAGTGCTGCAACGGCCTTGAGTTTTACGCCGTCTGAACGCTGGCGGCTTTGAATGTAGAAATGCCAGCCTTGACTTCAATTTTTCCTATTTTTGATTCAAATTCTCTTGTTTTGATTTCTTTGTCTAAATTAGTCCTAAAACATAAAATTCAATCAAAACAAGTATCCATTCTAGCTCTTGTGATCATCAATAAGTTGTATAAAATATGATCTTATCACACAACCACATATATGCCTGTATACAAGATGGGGCAGAGGTTAAAAAAATGATCCGGGAGCTTATTTTGAGTAGCATAAGCTCGTGCACACCCGTACACCAGGTATGCTGATCTAGGAAAATACTTTGACAACAATACAAGCATTTTCCATGTTTCCTTTACACAATATATTAACTTTTACACTTTCTAATGCAACTTAAACATCATAAAAACTTCATATAACATATTAAACACTTCAAACAACATCAAAAGCACAAATTCCCCCTCATCATATACATCAAACATCAAATCATTCCAACAAATCCCAACTTCACTATTCATCATTGTCACGCCCCAATGGGTACCCTAAACGTGACAGTCCGCCACACTCAATATTAAAGCTTAAGTATGGCAACCTTAGTCATTTCAAAAGCTTTTATATTAAGTGTAAGACTTACTTTCACAATTTTAGAGGACCATATATGGAATTATGTAGCTTAAGGAGGTATAAAAACATATTAAGAAAGGAAGAATCACAATAACTATTTGTCCATGGCATAATTTTACAAACTTAAGAACGACTCCCTAAATTACTAATCCATTATACACATATTAACATGCTAATGCTAAGCTACTCTTTATTTAAAATTCTAATATACAAAAGGGATTACCTACCCACAAGGTCCACGTGGCCTTAGCCATAAGTACGGAAACTGTAAAAGGTAGCTATCGGGGTATAAGCTAATAGGCTTAGTGAGAACTATTTCCATAAATAACTTATTGTAACAAGATTCAAACAAGTTGGTTAATCACATATATGTAATGCATCAAACACTTGGGCAAACAATCATATAGCTTTCTGGGAACTATATGTTGAATGGATTTACGCCCTCCATTCGGGGTTTGGTGATACTCAAAACAAGTAGTTTTAATAATAGAAAATTTAAGCTTGCGAGCACACATCGCCAAGCATTCAATAAAACTTTTATACTTGCGAGCACTCATCGCCAAGTATTCCGAACCTACTTGATTTGACCTTGCTTTCGGATCAACCGCCAAGCATATTCCATTAAGCCACCAAGCAATCGCTTTCGGATCTTCCGCCAAGTGTTGCTTTCGACATGAGCCTACTATCCTTCTCACCCAATGATAATAACCCAACCATGTAATGTGACTCACTTTGTGGTATGCATGAGTTCATTAATTTATAAAGTCATAACATAATTATTTTCAACTTTATGGTGATGAAGGAATTTCACACAAATCAATACTATACTAAAACAATCACTTAGAACAATTCGGGCTTCGATATTCTTAGAATTCTTTCAATGAATTATTTTACATGCATATCGGTTTATCTTTTCCTAACTCTAGTGCAACTAAATTTACAAGCACAACAAGTGTAGCATTTAATGGAAATAAACTCACGATGCCATTGTCGTCTATTCCTCTAAGCGGATGAGTCGTTCACACACTCCACTTAATCGTAATAGTTCTCGGGGTGAAGAAATCCTTCCTCGGGGTCACCTAACCAAAGAAAATACCCATAATGAGTTTTTCTTGAAGATTTTCTTGAATTTTGACAAAACAATATCAAAGAACGTCAAAGTTCGTATAGAAGAATGTTCCAACTTAAAACGGCCATAACTTGGTCATTTTAACTCGGAATCGCGCATATAATATACCGATTTCTATCTACTCGAAAAGATCTACCCATTTCTAAAATTATTTCCCACAAACAAAGCCATATAGGCTCCGCAAAAGTAGCGACAAAATTCACCACGGATTTTCAAGTAAAAACAACTTTGGTTTAAGGAATCAAAATTTGTTTGATAGATACTTAGTTATCTATATAGTTGAAAAATTCTCTTTTTTGTAACTATATAACTCATATTTAAGCATGTTCAAGTGCCTTGTTGTCCAATTTATTTTTCTTAAGTAAAACAATGTCGGTTTGATTCGGAAGCTTTTCGGATGAATTGTTTTTTGTGAATTTCTTTGAACGAATACCTGTTTTCTTTATTTCTAAAACGTTTTATGTTGGTTTTATTTATCTTTGCCCAAGTGACTTTTAAAAATAAAATTTCTACTTTCTAAGTTATAATAATAATTTTTGAAGTTTTCTAGAAAATATTCTTTTCTTCATTTTCTTGTGTAAATTCCCTTGTTTACTTGTTTTGGCAAAAATCTTTACTTGATATCTCTCATTCTTTTCCTCATTTCTCTATTCCGAAAACAATTTCCCATGCATAAAAATTTGGTTTCCTTATAAAAACAAAGTGGAACATTTAAGGACTTTTTGTAGAAAAACTAATTTCTATAATTCTATTATTTTCCTTTTGTAACTTGGAAAGAAATAACTTTATTATTTTCAAATCATAAATTTTCTTTGTCTATTTGTTTGCAAAGGTCTTTATTTAAAATTTCCTTAGTCATCCACCTTATTCTCTTTCTTTATGAAAAGAACCATTTTCGTCAACAAGAATATTTCCTTTTGAAAAACAAGGTAGAGTAACAAAGATTTAAGTAGCTTTCCAAGTAAAATAGTTTCTAAATTCATAGTGAATTCTTTTTGTAACTTAAAAATGAATGAGTTTATTTTTGTTATCTTATATTTTTATGTTTCACATAAACTTATTCCTAAGTGACAAAAAGTCTTCTTTTATTTTATTATCTTTAGAAAATAAAACTTTTGGACAACAATCTAAATGAACATGATTATGAGAATAACAAAATAACATAAAGCATAAATAATAAAATCAAGTATTGGAGTCTTAGCTTTTTTAAGGCTCCCGGGACTAAGAAATAAACTAGTCCCATAATGAAATAAAATGAAAGAAGAAAAGCTTGTTTTGACTTGATGAGGACAAGTCTAAGACTAGAGACTAGTCTTAATTTCAACAAGGAATAAATAAATAAATTGCAATGGAAAGGTAAATAAATTGCTTTGCATGAACTAAATAAATTACAAGTGAGCTTATATGCTCTAAGAAATATGTATATAGTTATCTAGATATAGTAGATAGTTATGAATATAAGAGGGACATAATGATCATGAGAAAAACATAATGAATATATAAAGGAAACATGAACATAAAGGAGTTGTGGTTATGAACAAAAACAAAGTATGAACCTATTGTTGCTTTCTTAACCTTCAAGGTTTTAGAAAACATACACTAAGCTCATACTAAGTAGATGAACATGGAGACTTCTTGAAGAACTTTTACCTAAAGAAGATGAGCCTAAAGAGAACTTCTTGAAGAGCTTCTTGGAGAGGAATTCTAGAGAGATTTTGAGAGAGTAATTTTAGTGTAGAAGTGGTGTGAAAGAAGTGAAAGAGGAGGGGGGTATTTATAGGATTTTGAGGAGTGATTTTTGGTGTGATTAAAATAAATTGAAATTGAAGCAAAATTGAGGCATGTGGGCATTGGGGGGGGGGGCGCCGGCCATTGAGTGTAGAGAGGGAGAGAGTGATTTATTTTTTACTTTTGATAAATAAAAGGTGTAATTTGTAAGGTAGATGTGATATAAAGTTATGGGAAAGGTAAAAAGTTAAGATAATAGGTTATGTAGAGTGTAAGAATAGGTGTAAGAAAAGTAGAGATAAAAGAATAGTATAGAATAGTAATGAATAGTGTAATGTAAAGTAGATATGACAATTAAAGTACCGGTAGTAAGAAAATACGCGTATAATAGCTATATTTGTTTTTTTACTTACCGAAAAATTATGAAATTGATATTTTTTGAAAACTTATATTTTTACGAGTCTAACGGTATACTCGGAATATTTTTACTATTCCGGGCTTCCGGACACGTTTTTCGAGAACTGTGTCCAATCGGGTTCGAAGGATACCCGAATTTCGCGAAACTGAAACTTTTATAAAACCTATGGTTATTACGGATTATTCGAGCTAATTATCCCAACTTCGTTTTTCCGGGCCAAAGAAAACGGCAATGCCGGATTTAGGTTGATACGGTAAACTAGGGTTTTGTTGACCTTTAGGGTTTCGTTTGACTTCCGGTTAGGGTTTTTATGCTAAAACGATTCCAAAATTTTAGGGGTTTACAATCATCTTCTTCAAATCATCTACTAAGCTTTCTACCACTTGATATAAGAATTCAACATCATCAAACATGTATGCTCTTCACTAATATCACATTAAACACTTCAATCAACATAATAAACAACCCAATTCTTCAAACCCCAACTACTATTCATCTTCTTCCTCCTTTACAATCCCAACTCCCATAAACCATAAATCCAATAAATACATATATAAACAGCACTTGTAACTTATTTCAACATCAATTTACCAATTACAAAAAGTAAATAACAAATATTATAAAGAAATAACACTTATCTCCTTTAGGAACACATGCAGTCTTGAGTTCTCTTTACACTTCAAGCTTGTTTTCCTTCTCTACTCTTCTTCACCAGCTTGATTCTTAATCAATTCTTGTTTTAATGGAGATTTGTGAGCTTGATTTTGAAGGTAAAGTGAAAGAAAAAGAAGAAGAAGAAACCGATGGAGAAAAAGAGAAAAAATGAGTAACGACATAATTTTTAAGAGAGAGAGAGATAAGGATAAAGGAAAGTTTTAAAGGATATTTATTAAATAGGGTATTAAGTTTAAATCTTTCTGATAATTATTTTTAGTACTATAAATAATTAGAAAATAATTTGAGAACATATATATTATAAATTTATGACTTGTTATAAAAACACATTTCAAAAGCTTAAAAATGAAATTTTGATATTTAATTTGGATTCAAGTTTAAAACTGATATTTTTAAACAAATATTTTTCTTCAAAAATTATAAAGATTTAGTAATATGAAAGCTAACTAAAATTTGAAGATTTAGAACTTTATTAAACATTTAAAAATATTTGTTTGGGAATTTAAGAATTTAAATTAGATACAAGAGGAGTTTATTCAGAAAAAGAATTTTATAAAATAAATTAAATAGATTGATTTATCAAATCGATTTAAAGAAGGAATAAATATAAAGAAAAAGAATATTTAATATCACCAATCTCCATTTAACCTATTTACTAATTTAATTATCTCAATTTGTCTATTTCTTTTCTATAATTCAATTAAACCATTTCTAATTAACTAAGTCAGAGTTTGGGGTATTTGATTAGCAATCAACAATTCATACATCAAACAATTCTCGTAAACCTATATGGCAAATTCAGGTTATTATCTTTTATTAAATATTAGCTAAGTTACAAGCACACACAATGTAATAAGACTGAGTTACTCACCTACTCATATTGGCTAGTTGTAATAGTCAGGTGGAAAATCCTCTATAGTTTCAAAATTACCTATTAAGATGAATAAAATATTCATCAATAAAACATAGGTTACAGAACTAAACTCCTATGAGTGTGTAAGTATCCTATATTGGTATTAGGTTTTCTTTCTATTACTATATTGGTCCACTGAAGTTCCTATGATAATCAATAATTATTTAATATTTATTATCATTTTGCTTTTCTTGATATTGTTTGATATTTATATGTTCTTATTGGGTAGTTGTAAATTTATATTTAGTGGATTGATATTTTATCATTACCATTATCATCACTTTTATATTGTTCGTTAGTTAATCTATTATAGTAACGGATATCTATTTACTATTATTTAGTTTTTTCATGTTTCTCTTAATCTACTTCATATAATTATCTTGTCAATTTTAGGAATCACATTATTCATAATTTTAACTTATTTAAATTTCCATTCTTATGTATTTCTATATAAAACAAGTATTTTACAATTAACTTAATTTTATTCTTATTGAAAAGTATGATGATGATGATGATGATATGTTATTAATATTAGTATTAATTTTCATAATAACATTAATAAAAATAATAGTAATCTTAATGATGATGATGATGATGATAATAATAATAATACTAATAATAATATCTTTAATAATGATAATAATTGTCACGCCCCGAAGGGTACCCTAAACGTGGCAGTCCGCCACATATAATATCAAGGTTTAAGAATGGCTACCTTAGTCATGCGAAAGCCTTAGTATTATATGTAAGGCGTCTAACACGGTAATAGGAGACGCTTTTGGGAAGCATAGTTTAAGCAAGTAAGGTTAAACATACAAGAATTCAGAAATAAATATATCATATCATATCTAGCCAAAGGTCTGTTACAAAACTCTTAGGGGCATACCCCCGATAAATCCAAGGATCGAGATAACTACATAACATCCAAAATTAAAGATTTCGAAGGAAGTCTAATCTAAGTCTTCAAGTAGATTTCCTCCAAAAGCTTCAACATAAAACGTATACGGACACTGGAAGATCCCGGGCATAAAATTAGGTGTTCCTGAGAATACAAATATCTATAGGGGTGTAAGCTTATAGGCTTAGTGAGTAAATCCCGAAATTCATACTCGGATAAAATTTATCAATCAAGTTTATTATTCAAACATACGAAATACAACAACCACATGAGCATACAAGACATATGATTTTCCGGGAATCATATGTTGAATGAATTTACGCCCTTCATTCGGGGTTGGGGATTCAGGCCAATTACAGCCACAACTTTTAAAAACACTTTTATAGATCTTACCGGCTCCTATACGCCATCAAAAATTTGTAGTTATTACAGGCTCCTACTAGCCACCAAAAACTTGTAGTTATTACAGGCTCCTATTAGCCATCAATTTAAGTAGTTCTTACCGCTCCTACTCGCCACTTATATGTACCGGTTATGTCTACCACCACTATTATACACTTGTCCCACCAATTGTATAGTAGCGAATGCAATGTGACTCAACATATGAAGTGCATGAATAATTTCTTTAATTAAAGTCTAGTAATTACATTTAGCTTCTTTCAAGTGATCAACCAATTTCAAACACTTCAAGATATTAATGCGCATACAATCTTTATTACAACCAATTCGAGTTTCGATATACTTAATATTCTTTCAACATATTATCATACACTTTCGTTTTATTTTTCTCAAGTTCTAGTGCAACTAACTTTACAAGCACAATCAAGAGTACGAAGAAAAATACGGGAAGTAACTCACTCGGCCATGGTGACACTTTTCTTGAATTGGATGGGTCGTTCGGAAATTCCACTTAATCGTAGTAATCCTCGGGATACGAACAATCCTCCTCGTGATTATCTAATTCAAGAAGAATACCCAAAATGAGTATTTCATGAAATTCTATCCTTGAAAATTCTAATCTTTTCTTAAAAATCGTAGTAAAATCGTATGAAGGGAAATTTCAACTTAAAATGGCCATAACTTGCTCATTTTAACTCGGAATTTCGCGTATAATATACCGTTTTCTACCTACTCGAAACGATCTACGCATTTCTAAGCTTATTTCCATAAAACTAAGTTGTTTGGGTTCCGAAAAGGTAGCGATCAGATTTGCCACGAATTTGTAAACACTTGTTTTCCTTTTTGTAAACAAAGCTCATTTTGAAAAGATAACATTTCAATTATTTTAAACTTTTGAAAGGTATATATATATTTGTAATGACTCATAACAAATGTATGAAGTAAATGAAGTTGTCTCAACTTAAAAGTAAGGTTTTTAAAAGTCTTTGAATTTGAGATTCTATTTTACTTTTGAAAGATCTTTTGGTCATTAAGATAAAGACTTTATTTCTAAATGAAATCTCTTGTAATTACTTTAATTTCCTAAAGTGTGGTTTTGTTTCTAAACTTGGATTTCAAAAGTAGCAAAATGATATTTTTATTTATTGTAATGTTTCAAAAGAATTTCTACTTCTTGATAAAAGATAAGTTTTCATAAAATCTTTTGTTTATGTAAGAAAATCATTCCTATGCATGTTCATGAGTTTTTAGAAATCCGTTTCCCATATTTATTTCTTTAGAAAGAATCTTTAATTCAAGAAAACATTTTCTCATTTGTTTTTGTTGAGACAAAAACATTATGTTCATGCATGAATATGAATCAAAACTATAGAAATACAAAGGAACATAATAACTTGAAAGCTTAAATAATAAAGTAAATCAAGTATTGGGACCTTAGCTTTATCAAGGTACCCCGGGACTAAGAAAAGACTAGTCTCGAAAAGAAAAGAATTGTTTTGACTTGATGAGGACAAGTCTAAAACTAGAATGATTAGTCTTAAAATCAACTTGAAATTAAATAAATTGCATTGAAATAAATAAATTGCATGAAAGGTAAATAAATTGCAAGGCTATGAGCTTATATGCTCTAAATAGTATATATAGCTATATAGATATATAGATATAATAATCATAAAGGAAATATAAGGAAACATAAAGGAACATAATAGAAACATAAATGATCATGGAGGAATTTTGATTATGAACAAAAACAAAGCATGAACTAATGTTGCTTTCTTAACCTTCATGGTTTTAGAAAACACACACTAAGCTCATACTAAGTAAATGAACATGAAGAAATCTTGAGAAATTTCTTACCTAAAGAAGCTAAACTTAAGAGGACTTCTTGTAAGAACTCTTGAGAGAATTTGAGAGAGATTTTGAGAGAGTAACTTTAGAGAAGAAGAAGTGTGAAAGAAGTGAAGGTATGAAGGGGTATTTATAGGAAAATATGGGAGATTATTTGTGTTAATTAAATAAATGAAAACAAAATAGATGGATGCATGAATGGGGGTGGCCGGCGCCATTTTTGGAGCATGGGGAAGATCAAAAATTAATTTTCTTGTCTTTTGATTAATTAAAGCAAGAAATGAAAGATGTGAATTTGTATTGGAAATGAAAATGTGTAAGAAATAGGTGTATGGCTTGTAAGAATAGGTTGTAAGAAAAAGTAGAGATAGATGAATAGTGTAGAATAGTAGAAAATAGTGTAATGTAAAAGTAGACATGACAATTTAATACCGGTAGTAAGAAAATACGAGTATAAAAGCGATATCTGATATTTTTAGTTATCGAAAAATTAAGAAATTGATGTTTTTGGAAATCTTATATTTTTACGAGTCTAACGGTGTAGTCGGAATATTTTTCCTATTCCGGGCTTCCGGACTCATTTTTCAAGAACTGTGTTTGTTCGGGTTCGAAGGACATCCGAAATTCGCGAAACTGAAACCTTTATAAAACCTATGGTTATTACGAACTAATTGAGCTAATTTTTCCAACTTCGTTTTCTATGACTTGAGAAAACGGCAATGCCGGAGTTAAATGGTTACGGTAAACTAGGGTTTTGTTTGACCTAGGAATTCGTTTGACTTCTGTTTAGGGTTTAGGTCTTTAATTTTGGATCGAAAATTTCGGGGATTTACAACCTACCCCCCTTAAAGAAAGTTTTGTCCTCAAAACTTGGAATTTGCAACTTGAAATTCGTACCTGATTCTTCAAAGAGATTTGGATATTTCTTTCGGATTTCATCCTCGGCTTCCCAAGTAGCCTCTTCTCGTGAATGATTCCTCCATAACACTTTGACATATCGGATTTCCTTGTTTCTCAGCTTTTGAACCTTTTGATCCAGAATTTGAACTGAGGCCTCCTCATAGGTCAAGTTCTCTTTTAGCCTGACCGGTTCGAGTTCCACAATCCGATCAGGGTCGGGGATATGCTTCCTGAGCACTGAGACATGGAAGACATTATGTACTCCCGACAGGTTTGGTGGTAATGCCAAGCGATAAGCCAAATCTCCTACCCGTTCGAGGATTTCGAAAGGTCCGATATACCTTGGGCTTAGCTTCCCTCGAGCTCGTACACGATGGATACTCTTTATCGGATTCACTTTCAGATACACATGATCTCCAACATTAAACTCAAGGATCCTTCGTTTTTGATCCGCCCAACTTTTCTGTCTATCTTGGGCCTCTTTCATCCTTTGTTGAATAATCCTGACTTTATCTGAGGCGTCCTGGATGAGATCTGGTCCAATTGTTAATTTTTCCACATCATCCCAAAATAGAGGCGATCTACACCTTCTTCTGTATAAAGCTTCGTATGGTGGCATCTTGATTGTTGAATGATAACTGTTGTTGTAAGCAAACTCTACCAGAGGTAGGTGTACTTCCCAGCTTCCCTTGAATTCCATAACACAAGCTCTTAACATGTCTTCCAAAGTCTGGATAGTCCGCTCTGATTGTCCATCAGTTTATGGATGATAAGCTGTGCTGAACTGTAACTTGGTCCCCATACATTTCTGAAGGCATGTCCAGAATTTTGACACGAATCAAGGGTCTCGATCCGATACAATCCCTGCTGGGACTCCATGCAGTCTCACAATCTGCCTTACATATAGCCGGGCCAACTTTTCCATTGAGTAGGTCATGTTGATGGGGATGAAGTGTGCTGACTTGGTAAGTCGATCCACAATTACCCATATGGCATCATATCCGGCTGATGTTCGGGGCAATCCACATACGAAATCCATGGTAATTTGGTCCCATTTCCATTCTGGTATGGCCAATGGTTTCAAAAGTCCTCCTGGCCTTTGGTGTTCAATCTTTACTTGTTGACATATGGGACACTTCATCACGAATTCGGCTACATCCTTTTTCATACCATTCCACCAAAAACGGCTTTTAAGGTCTTGGTACATCTTGGTACCACCGAGGTGCATGGTATATCCTGAGTTATGCGCCTCATCCATTATTTCCTTTTTCATCTCCTCATCATTTGGTACACATAATCTTCCATTCATTCTTACTACATCTTCCTTATCTATCTCAAAATCGTCATACCTTCCTCCTTGTATCTTACTTTTCAACTTTTGTATGACTTCATCATATCGTTGAGATTCTTTGATTCTATCGATCAGGGTTGGCTCCATTACCAAATGGGAAATTTCCATCTCCGCACTTTGCCCCACAAATTCGATGCTCAGCCTCTCGAATTCTTTCATAAGCTCTTTTTGAGTTGTAAGCATGGCTGCAACCTCTCCATGGTTCTTTCGACTCAAAGCGTCTGCCACGGCATTCACTCTTCCAGGGCAATAATTTATTCCAAGATCATAGTCTTTGATCAACTCCAACCATCTCCTCTGCCTCATATTCAATTCCTTTTGAGTAAATAAATACTTGAGGCTCTTATGGTCCGTATAAATCTCGCATCTCTGCCCATATAGGTAGTGCCTCCAAAGCTTGAGAGCGAAGACAACTGCGGCTAACTCAAGATCATGCGTCGGGTAATTTTGTTCATGCGGCCTCAACTGCCGTGAAGCATAAGCAATCACCTTCCCTTCTTGCATGAGCACACATCCTAAGCCATTTCTTGACGCATCACTATGGACGGTATATGGCTTTTTTGGGTCGGGTAAGGTTAAAATTGGAGCAGATACCAATCGTTGCTTTAACTCCTAGAAACTTTGTTCTCTTTTCTCATTCCAAATGAATCTTTCATTCTTCTGGGTCAACTGAGTTAGCGGCTTAGCTATTTTTGAGAAGTCTTGTACAAACTTCCTGTAATAGCCAGCTAATCCAAGAAAACTTCTAATCTCGGTCACCGTCCTTGGTTGTTTCCATTCCATTATGGCCTTAATCTTTTCAGGATCTACGGATATTCCTTTCCCTGAGATAACATGTCCTAGAAAAGATATTTGATCCAACCAAAAGTCACACTTTGATAATTTGGCATATAACTTGTGTTCCCTTAAGGTTTGTAATGCCATTCTCAGATGTTCTTTGTGTTGCTCCCGAGTTTTAGAATAAACCAAAATATCATCAATGAAGACAATCACGCATTTATCCAAGAGCGGTTTATACACCCGATTCATCAAGTCCATGAAAGCAGCTGGTGCATTTGTTAATCCAAATGGCATGACCATGAACTCATAGTGTCCATACCGAGTTCTAAAAGCGGTCCTTGACACATCTTCTGGTTTTATCCTTAGCTGGTGGTATCCAGATCTCAAATCAATGCGTGAGAATACACTTGCTCCTTGTAGTTGGTCAAAGAGATCGTCAATCCTTGGCAATGGATACCTATTCTTGATGGTAACCTTATTGAGTTCTCGATAATCAATGCACAGCCTCATCGATCCATCTTTCTTCTTCACAAATAATACCGGAGCTCCCCAAGGCGAGACACTTGGTCTAATAAATCCTTGGTCAAGCAATTCTTGTAATTGCTTCTTGAGTTCCTTGAGCTCAATAGGTGCCATTCGGTAGGGCGCCTTGGATATAGGTTCTGTCTTTGGCATCAAATCGATCTCAAAATCGATTTCTCGTTTTGGGTGTAACCCAGGCAATTCTTCTGGAAAAACGTCAGAGAATTCATTAACGATGGGGATGTCGTCAAGGTTGGGTCTTTCCTTGTCTTCCTCCGTACTTCCCACATAACTTTCCATTCCTTCTTCAACTTCTTCAATTAGCTCAAACGAGCTTAACTCCAAACTTTTTGCGGATTCTCCCAAAAACGTAGCTTTCTTTCCATCTTGTCTCCTGAATTCCACCCTTTTATTTCTACAATCTACCTTTGTTTCCACCATGGACAACCAACTCATTCCGAGAATCACTTCGTACTTGCTAATTTCTATTACTATAAGATCGGTAGTCGCTTCATGGCCTTGTATCTTCATGGGGCAATTCCTTATTACTTCTTTGGTAGTCACCACACTACCGGTGGGGGTTTTTATACGAAAACTTGTTGTGATTGTGGTGATGGGTAAACCGGTCTTCAAGGCTACACTAGTGGCAATAAAGGAATGTGTTGCGCCGGTATCGAAGAGGGTATAAGCGGTTAGGTCTCCTATTTGTATGGTTCCTGCGTTCAAGACGCGCGCGTTACTAGTCTTATTGTCTTTAAAAAGGTTTCCTAAACATCTATTAGCTCCAACATACATCATAACTTGATACTCAACAGATGTTAAAACAGACATATATATTTTTAAAGGTTGAGGCTAACCTGTAACCAAATTATAGTCGTACTCCTCTCCATGGTCCAGGGCAGCCAATTCTAATCCTTCTTCAGCATCCTCCTCGCAGACCCATTATCCTTCAAGGTTATAAATTCTCAGCCCATGCATAGATGATGCCGAGCGACTTCCGCTTCCACTGCCACTCCTTGTCGGAGCAAGTCCTCCGGAGGATCCAACAGGTCAGTTTGCTGAGAGATTCCTTTGGGGACACTCATTAGCAAAATGTCCCAATTGCTTACACACGAAACAAGTCGTAGAAGCTTTCTTTGGGCAGTCCGGAATCTTATGGCTCGGGTCACCACAGAAATAGCACTTGTTCTGGAGAAGGGGGCATCTCTTCGGGTAATGCGCTCCTTTGCATTTCCAACAATTTGCCGTTATCTTGGAATTATCTTTCTGTCCACTAAAATTTCCCTTAGAGTGACTAATTGGTTTAAACCTTTTGGAAGGGAAATTGGAGCCTGAAATCTCCTGCCAAATACCTGTACTTTCTTCTCAAAGGTCCCTGCTTTCCTTTTCTTGGCCCCTTCAACAATTCTGGCTCTTTCAACCAGTTCTCTGAAGGTGCGAATGTCAAACTCTTCCAATCGCATCCTTAAGTCTTCATCTAACCCGTTCAGGAACACTTGTCGTTTCAGCTCCTCACTATATTTACACGAATCCTGAGCATACTGCAAGAGTCGGCTAAATTCCGTCTCATATTGTTCTATGGTCTTTCCTCTCTGGGATATGTGCAAGAAATCCGCACTATACCTTACTCTTAGACTTCCAGGGAAATAATTTTCTAGAAACTCATTTCGAAACATCTCCCAGGTGATAGGCGGCGGCAATTCCCTACTCTTGGACTCCCACCAGATGCGGGCGTTGAACCTTAACATATACGTACCATAGCTTATTCGAAGATGATAAGGAACTTCATAAGCGGCAAAAGATCGTTCTATCTGTGCGAGCCAATCTTCTGCTTCGTCTGGTTTTCCAAAAGCTCCATCAAAGTAACGGTTACTTTTGATAAAATCTGGGAGTGAAGTCCTGTATGGTCGAGGTGGTGGCGGAAGCGGCAGGGGTGCTGTATGTGATTGAGCATCAGGTGCTGCTGGTCCGTGTACAAATGCTTGGGGTGCTTGTTGGGGTGGTGCTTGTGCTGGTGCCGGAGGTGGCACATTCCTTTGTTGTTGCTGAACTAACACATTAAGAAGTTGTGTTAGTTGACCCAGAGTGGCTTGGAGGTTGCTATGCTGGTCTGGGGCAGGAGCTGTAAGCCCCGGAAAATTTCAATAAATAATTTCAAGATAAACTTCGAAAATAAACCCTAAAAATCACTTCAAATTAAAACCGAATTTCAACTAGTCTAAAAACACGAGCGAATCCAGAAATTTCCAAAGCTTGAGAAAAATAAGAATCCTTAAAAATAAAATAAGAACTCAACATACTTCAATTCCAAAACCATTACGTACGACAAACTATATACGTAACTCCGACTTATAAAAACGGGTAATAGAAAGCTCAAAAACAAATTATTAAAAAGCAAATAACGATTGACTTTCGAAAATATAACTCAATTCAAGAATTCCGAAAACATTAAGAGATATTAAATACTTACAAAAATAAAATTTAAAATAAATTTCTCAAATTAAATATGTTGTATAAACATAAATATCAGTTTCCAAATTGGCAAACGTCTAAACCGGAAAACCACCCGGAAACCCTAATCGGAGTGCAATAGCCTAAGTCCGGCAACTTAGTGCCCCTAACCCCAGAGGCCGAGGCATAGCTAAATATGTAGAATAGCTCATAGTAATATGAGTTTGTTTAAAAATATCAGATTGGTAAATTTTTGACCTATTTCGAACCCGTTCGGACACAGACTTCGAAAAGCGTGTCCCGAGGCTCGAGATATCAAAAATATACCAATGGTACCGTTAGACTCGTAATTTCATGAGATTTCTAAAAATATCATTTATATAATTTTTCGGGTTATAAAAGTTACAGTTATAACCTTTTTATCGTATTTCCATTATTACCGGTAATTGATTAGTCTTTGGCACTATTCATTTTTTTTTCATTATAAAATTTTATTATTCTTATAAAGCCTTATATTTTTAGATAAATAATTTATATATTATAGAAATTTTTTGTTTTTCTAAAAATTAGTTAATTCGGGCTTTTACGGGATCAGATTCTGTTTAAGACCCGGTACTAAAAATAAAATAAATTAATTTAATAATTAGAAAATATTGTTATTCCAATAAAATATTTTTGTAGAATTTTTCGGGTTATAAAAATATTATTTATAGCCCATATTCGCGTATTTTGACCGTACCGGTAACATATTTGTTAAAATACTAAAATAATTCAAATAATTATTTAATTTTTATTATGAAAATTCTGCTACAATTATTTGGAATAAATTTTCCAATTTTATTTTATTAATAAAGTACTTTTACAACCCATACTTTCAAGTACATCTTACACATATCACTTCCTTTTCACTTCAATCTTTCTACACATAATCCCACACTTCATGGCAGATTTTTCCTTCTTTATGGCTGCCATTGTCCTTCATTTATTCCTATTTTGACTAAATTAAATAAATTCTACTCCTTCTTTAAGAAGCTACACATACACATTTATTACACAAATTAAATTCAAGTCAAAATTCAACAAAACACACACTCTCTCTCTCTCCCAATTCACGTGAATCCCCTCCCCAAAATCTGCCCTTGTTTTATTTTTTTCTCTCTTTCATTCATTTAATACACTCATTTCTCTCTCCCTTTCATTTACTCATTCCTTCCTTTTTCATTCTTTAGTCTTTCTCTCTCTTTTTTCCTCTCTTTCTTCTTCATTTCCTCTTGTTCCTCCATGGAAAACAAGCTGCCCCCTTCTTCTTTCATGGCTTCCACACTTCATTTTTAAAGATTTCTAAGCCAATCTTCTTCCTAAAGCTCCATAGGTGATATAGGTAAAGTGTAATGAAGGTTTCATGCATCAAATGACCTTCCATAAGCTTAAAAGCTTAGGATGATGATGCCAAAAATGAAATCTTTCTCTTCTCCACTTTTATTATCTTGTATTGCAATTATTTTCTTGTTTAAAGTTGATATATTTTGTAGATCTAAATTGTTGTAGCTTTGATTTTTGTTTATGCCATAGATCTTGTCATTTAAGTTGTTATTTTTGTTATTTCTTATGATTCATGCATAGATCTATCATCCACATAGTGATTCATGCATTTGAAACTAGTTTAGAAAACTAGATCTAGAGTTTTGGAGTTCATGAATGCATTAGACTTTTGTTTTATGTTCATAAGCAACTTGTAATAGCATGAGGATAGTAGGAATGTGTTAAGAAACTCAAGATCTATTTTATTTTCAACAAAAACCATTTTTGGAAATTCGGATGAAAATGGAACCATATTTAGAAAAGTGGTTTTTCAACTTCAAAATGTGTATTTTTCATTTAAAATGAAGGGCTTAGGGTATAGATACCATAAATGAAAGATTTTGATAAGTAAAGTTTAGATCCATGATGTTTATAGCTTATTACCATGCATTTGTTTATGTTTATGTTCATATTAAGTATAGATCTTAGTTATGAACTCAAACAAAATTATGAAATTCGTATTTTGGCAAGACCAATATTTAAAAACCACTTTCCAAGTGTCAAAATGTAATTTTTACTTAAGAAAATGAAGGCTTAATATATGTATATCATCAAGACTTCTTTTTACAAGAATCTAATGTGATTTTCAAAAGTTATTTTCAAAACAAAAATCCTATTTTCGGATTTTGGCCAAGGCCTATTTTAAAAACATGTTTACCAACTCAAAAATGAAGTTTTTATTTAAGAAATGAAAGGCTCTTAGGATAGGATATGTAAGGAATGGATTTTCATGAGCTTAGATAGATTTTATCAAAAGATATAACCAAAAATGAATTTTGTAAATTCGGATTCCAACCAAGACCAATTTTTAGAACCCATGTATCAATTCCAAAACTCATGTTTTATGTGAAAAATGAAGTATATAGGTAATAGATATCATTAAGCAATGATTTTTACAAGTTAAAATGAGTTTAGGCATGAGTAAGGAGTTAAACAAGTAATGGAATTAAAATGAAAAATTTTGGTTAGTGATCAATTGTCAAAATTCGTAATTTGAGATGATGCATAAGTAATCACTTAGTATTTGAGCTCAAATTGCAAGTTTTATGTGTTAAATGAAGTCCTTAGACCATTGATATAGTAAAGCCTTAAATTTTAATGCTTTAAACAAGTTTTTCCTAAAGGAATCACTCAAAAAAACAATTTTTACCAAATTCGGATTTTGGAATCAACCCCACTTGAAAACATGTTTACAAAGTGTAAAATGGAAATTTTATGTAGAAATGAAGATCATAAGTAATATATAATGAACACTCAATTTTGACAAAAAATAATTATATTTTCTTAAGTAACAAAACCAAAACAAATGGAAATAATCAAAGTTAGGAAACTAGATTTTTCATAAGTAATTGTTGTTATTCTTGCAAAATAAAAGTTATAAAATTTCCTTTTAGCAAAAATCATCAAGATCATGCATACATTAAGCTCATCTCATGTCATTCATGTTAGGAAATCATTCATATTGCATGTATAGCCAATTTCTATAGTAGGAACATTTCAAACTCTCACAAAACTATTTTTCGAAAATTGAAATTGTTGCTGCCCTAATCTGATCCGAACTTTTCGAAGCTTCAAAGTTTTCAAAACTTGAAAATAATATTAGAATTAGATAGATCTTTCGAAGTAGATAGGAATCGATATATAATTTGCGAGATTCCGAGTTAAAATGACCAAGTTATGGCCGTTTTAAGTTGGAATTCCCGCTTAGGACGAGAATTACGAATTTGATAGTTTGTATAAGATCGTTTAGATTAGTTTGAGTTGAAATACTTATTAGAGTATTTCTTCCTTTTTAGGAGATCCCGAGATCGACGATTCCCTGCTACCGAATTATTATTACTAGAAGACCGGTGATCCAATGGCCGAGTGAGTTTTCTCATTGTTTCGTTACCTTGATTGTGATTGTAGTTAGTTGCATTAGAATTATAGGAACAAGATAAAAATTGATATGAATGGGGATGGGATATATGATGAGACTGTGATGAATGTGTGCCAAAGAATACTAAAGCATATCGAAACCACGATTTGATTGGATAACTGCACCGTTCATATTATTTCTGTTATATGTGTGATATTGATTGGTCACTCTAAAGAATGTATAAATATTTTTGACCTAAGCAAAAATTAAATTGGTCATGCATCACATTGGACATATTGCATTTGGTAGCATGCTACTCCTACGCAGGTCGATCGGTATGGTCCGTGGATGACTCGTTTGGATAACGAACCCGGTGCCAGAGCTCATTCAGGGGTACTAAGGCGCATGTGGATGCATTCTTGGATGAGCCTAGCCGAGTCGAGTGCTAAGAGCCGAGGGCTTGGGGACTAGATGCGGTCGTGTAGACTCAATACCATTCCTAACCCAAGATACGGAGGGCGTAAATCCGTTCTGTGTGTGGGTTCCGGATACCCATGCATAATTGCTTGCTCACGTGTTTGTTCATGCATAGCATATGATGATAATACTTGTTTGTTATGGTACGGAATTAAGGGAATTCTCACTAAGCTAGTGTAGCTTATACCCCTATAGTTGTTTAAATGAACAGGTTATCTCAAGAATGCAAGGTGGGACCGAATTGGTTGAGCGGGAATGACTTTGGGATTTCGGCAAGAATATAATGGTTGAAGTTATTGCTAGTTTATGATTTGTCTTGTAATAGTTTGTGTAGGGAAGTCTGTGGATGAATGTAATTGGAGTTGAATGATTTGTATTTTGAAGTGTAGTGATTGTATCTGAAGTATAGTAAATTTGTATTTCCTGTACATTGTTACTCAAGCTATATCGACGTAAAATGTATTACTCCGATGAGTCTCCTCCATGTGTTAGATGCCTTGTACATAGTATGGAAGCCTTCGCGTGACTGAGGTGGTCATTCTTAGGCTTTAATATTGTGTACGGCGGACTGCCACGTTTAGGGTACCCTTCGGGGCGTGACAGGAGCCACAGGGGGGACTTCTGGTTGATTAACTTCTTCAGGCGGGTTATTTGATGCCTGCCTCATCCTCGGTCGTCCTCTTCTAGGTCGACTGTTTTAATTTGTTTACGTAATTACAAGATTATTAAGTCTTTTGCATACCAAGTTACGGAAATTGCGGAAGCTTTTAAGAAATAAACATATGAAGGGAAATATCACATAAGAGAAATTTAATAAACTAAATCAAGAGAGGAAATTTGTTTAAACCAAAATATTTAATTAAAAAGCATAGAAGGGAATAAAATCTTATAATGAAATCAAGGTAAAAGAAATTCAAAATACAACAAATATTAAACATTTTTTTTTTCGAAAACATAATTTTAAACTACCAATCGATCCTATATCCTTAAGTCGTTCTGGTTACAAAAATTCCTGTTGGACACATGGGATTGCTCATACAGATCCTTCCTTCTTTCTCGGTCAAGCTTCTCACGCGAGATTGTCTTCGATTCGGGGTATACTCCTCAGGCCATTCGAAATCTTGACTAACTTTATGATAGTTGGAAACATCCTTATCTCGTCCATGATCTGCTGGCTCGCCGAGGGCATAGCTATATAATTGTCCTATGGAATTCCAAGCTCGAAAATCGGAAAAACTAAACGCCTATTATTTCGGAAAGAAGAATGTAACTTTTTGGAGCATAGGGTGTGGTTGTAATGGTACGTAAAACATTCTACATCGTAAGAAACTTCTAAGTCTATCTAATAGGGAAAACTCCTTACATAGGCTGCTTACTTTTAATTGGTAATCCATAAGGGTTTCTTCATTTCTTGAGTTCAGTATTGGGCCTTGACCCTAACTTCTCCAAGAATAACTACAAAGGACAAGGGAGGTCATCAATTTTCCTTTTTGAGAATTTCTAATCTTGTCTAACCTTATCTAAGCCCTTTTATAACATATCTATCTTTTTCTATTCTAGGCTTATTCCTATTACCTTTATTTCTATAAACCTGGCTCTGATACCAACTTAAACTGCCACGCCCCGAAGGGTACCCTAAACGTGGCAGTCCGCCACATATAATATCAAGGCTTAAGAATGGCTACCTTAGTCATGCGAAAGCCTTAGTATTATATGTAAGGCGTCTAACACGGTAATAGGAGACGCTTTTGGGAAGCATAGTTTAAGCAAGTAAGGTTAAACATACAAGAATTCAGAAATAAATATATCATATCAAATCTAGCCAAAGGTCTGTTACAAAACTCTTAGGGGCATACCCCCGATAAATCCAAGGATCGAGATAACTACATAACATCCAAAATTAAAGATTTCGAAGGAAGTCTAATCTAAGTCTTCAAGTAGATTTCCTCCAAAAGCTTTAACATAAAACGTATACGGACACTGGAAGATCCCAGGCACAAAATTAGGTGTTCCTGAGAATACAAATATCTATAGGGGTGTAAGCTTATAGTCTTAGTGAGTAAATCCCGAAATTCATACTCGGATAAAATTTATCAATCAAGTTTATTATTCAAACATATGAAATACAACAACCACATGAGCATACAAGACATATGATTTTCCGGGAATCATATGTTGAATGAATTTACGCCCTTCATTCGGGGTTGGGGATTCAGGCCAATTACAGCCACAACTTTTAAAAACACTTTTATAGCTCTTACCGGCTCCTATACGCCATCAAAAATTTGTAGTTATTACAGGCTCCTACTAGCCACCAAAAACTTGTAGTTATTACAGGCTCCTACTAGCCATCAATTTAAGTAGTTCTTACCGGCTCCTACTCGCCACTTACATGATATACCGGTTATGTCTACCACCACTATTATACACTTGTCCCACCAATTGTATAGTAGCGAATGCAATGTGACTCAACATATGAAGTGCATGAGTAATTTCTTTAATTAAAGTCTAGTAATTACATTTAGCTTCTTTCAAGTGATCCACCAATTTCAAACACTTCAAGATATTAATGCGCATACAATCTTTATTACAACCAATTCGAGTTTCGATATACTTAATATTCTTTCAACATATTATCATACACTTTTGTTTTATTTTTCTTAAGTTTTAGTGCAACTAACTTTACAAGCACAATCAAGAGTACGAAGAAAAATACGGGAAGTAACTCACTCGGCCATGGTAACACCTTTCTTGAATTGGATGGGTCGTTCGGAAATTCCACTTAATCGTAGTAATCCTCGGGATACGAACAATCCTCCTCGTGATTATCTAATTCAAGAAGAATACCCAAAATGAGTATTTCATGAAATTCTATCCTTGAAAATTCTAATCTTTTCTTAAAAATCGTAGTAAAATCGTATGAAGGGAAATTTCAACTTAAAATGGCCATAACTTGCTCATTTTAACTCGGAATTTCGCGTATAATATACCGTTTTCTACCTACTCGAAACGATCTACGCATTTCTAAGCTTATTTCCATAAAATTAAGTTGTTTGGGTTCCGAAAAGGTAGCGATCAGATTTGCCACGAATTTGTAAACACTTGTTTTCCTTTTTGTAAACAAAGCTCATTTTGAAAAGATAACATTTCAATTATTTTGTAAACTTTTGAAAGGTATATATATATTTGTAATGACTCATAACAAATGTATGAAGTAAATGAAGTTGTCTCAACTTAAAAGTAAGGTTTTTAAAAGTCTTGGAATTTGAGATTCTATTTTACTTTTGAAAGATCTTTTGGTCATTAAGATAAAGACTTTATTTCTAAATGAAATCTCTTGTAATTACTTTAATTTCCTAAAGTGTGGTTTTGTTTTCTAAACTTGGATTTCAAAAGTAGCAAAATGATATTTTTATTTATTGTAATGTTTCAAAAGAATTTCTACTTCTTGATAAAAGATAAGTTTTCATAAAATCTTTTGTTTATGTAAGAAAATCATTCCTATGCATGTTCATGAGTTTTTAGAAATCCATTTCCCATATTTATTTCTTTAGAAAGAATCTTTAATTCAAGAAAACATTTTCTCATTTGTTTTTGTTGAGACAAAAACATTATGTTCATGCATGAATATGAATCAAAACTATAGAAATACAAAGGAACATAATAACTTGAAAGCTTAAATAATAAAGTAAATCAAGTATTGAGACCTTAGCTTTATCAAGGTACCCCGGGACTAAGAAAAGACTAGTCCCGAAAAGAAAAGAATTGTTTTGACTTGATGAGGACAAGTCTAAGACTAGAATGACTAGTCTTAAAATCAACTTGAAATTAAATAAATTGCATTGAAATAAATAAATTGCATGAAAGGTAAATAAATTGCAAGGCTATGAGCTTATATGCTCTAAATAGTATATATAGCTATATAGATATATTAGATAGTAATAATCATAAAGGAAATATAAGGAAACATAAAGGAACATAATAGAAACATAAATGATCATGGAGGAATTTTGATTATGAACAAAAACAAAGCATGAACCTAATGTTGCTTTCTTAACCTTCATGGTTTTAGAAAACACACACTAAGCTCATACTAAGTAAATGAACATGAAGAAATCTTGAGAAATTTCTTACCTAAAGAAGCTAAACTTAAGAGGACTTCTTGTAAGAACTCTTGAGAGAATTTGAGAGAGATTTTGAGAGAGTAACTTTAGAGAAGAAGAAGTGTGAAAGAAGTGAAGGTATGAAGGGGTATTTATAGGAAAATATGGGAGATTATTTGTGTTAATTAAATAAATGAAAACAAAATAGATGGATGCATGAATGGGGGTGGCCGGCGCCATTTTTGGAGCATGGGGAAGATCAAAAATTAATTTTCTTGTCTTTTGATTAATTAAAGTAAGAAATGAAAGATGTGAATTTGTATTGGAAATGAAAATGTGTAAGAAATAGGTGTATGACTTATAAGAATAGGTTGTAAGAAAAAGTAGAGATAGATGAATAGTGTAGAATAGTGTAGAATAGTAGAAAATAGTGTAATGTAAAAGTAGACATGACAATTTAATACCGGTAGTAAGAAAATACAAGTATAAAAGTGATATCTGATATTTTTAGTTATCGAAAAATTACGAAATTGATATTTTTGAAAATCTTATATTTTTACGAGTCTAACGGTGTATTCGGAATATTTTTCCTATTCCGAGCTTCCGGACTCATTTTTCAAGAACTGTTTTTGTTCGGGTTCGAAGGACATCCGAAATTCGCGAAACTGAAACCTTTATAAAACCTATGGTTATTACGAACTAATTGAGCTAATTTTTCCAACTTCGTTTTCTATGACTTGAGAAAACGGCAATGCCGGAGTTAAATGGTTACGGTAAACTAGGGTTTTGTTTGACCTAGGAATTCGTTTGACTTCCGTTTAGGGTTTAGGTCTTTAATTTTGGATCGAAAATTTCGGGGATTTACAATAATAATGATAATAATAACATTAGTAATGATAGTAATAATCATTAATGATAATAATAATAATAACAAACATGATAATAATATCATTAATAATAATAATCATAATTAAAATAATGCCATTAATAATATTACTAATAATGTTAACATTAGTAATAATAGTAATGGCATTAATAATAATAATAATATTATTAGCATTTATGATAATCTGAATAATAATAATATCACTAGTTATAATAACATCATATGTGGTGATGATGATGATGGTGATAATAATAATACTAATAATAGTGATGGCATTAACAATAACAACAACATCATCATCATCATCATCAACAACAACAAAAACAACAACAATAATAACAATAATTGAAAATAAGAAAAAAGATTTTATAATTTATTTATTTATTTTTATTTTTTTAATTGAGACCGAGATGAACACGGCAGTATACTAGCCATGTTCTTTTGGAAACACGATGCTTGTGAAAATCACAAGCGGAGAGGTACATAGGGAGTTCATCACCCCGTGTTTATGCCGTGCTCTTCTGGAAATGCAATATTTTACGCACATTGATCCATTTTATGATAATTTTCCACGCCCAACTTGTATTTAATTTATTCTTAAGTGTTTATCCATGACATACACACACACACATCATCATCATCTTATAACACATCAACATGTCCATAATCCTTGTTTTATGATCAAAAGAGCATAACTAGGGTTTTCAAGACTTACCTTGTTGTAGATGTTTTGCACTTCATTTTTTGAGTTGTTTTTTAACCTAAGATCAACAAAACTTTGTTTAAGCCAGTGTGCTAACATTTTACTAACAAAGAAAATGAAATTACTTACCTTGTTTTTCCTTTCCCAAGCATATTGTTAAGCTTTAATGGAGTTGTTTTGGGTTTGAGTTGTTGATTTGTTTCAGTGGTTTGGTTGAGATGAATTTGATGTTGTTGTTATGGCTATTGTGATGTAGTTTAAGTGGTTGTCTTGTTGTTCTTAAATGGCTTGTTTCCTTGTAGATGAATGTGTATAAGTAGAAGAATAATGGAGGCCACATTTCGGTTGAAGAAGAAGATGTTGTTCCATCGAATTCTCTTGATTTAGCTTGATAATTCTCTTCATTAAATGAGCTATCTATGTGTCTAATTTAGATTGGTTGAGTGTGTTGAATTGTTGGCTTTGTTGTCTCCTTTTTGACTCTTGTTACATCAAATTATGGTTAACATTGTAAACCTCCAAAGTTTTACGATTGGTTAAGCTTGAGCCCTAATTAGGAGGTCAACCAAAAACGTTAAAGTCAACAAAACCCTAGTTAGACGTAACAAGTTTAAGTCCGGCAATCCGTGTTCATAACTGTAAGTGAATAAATAAGAGATTAGTATGTAGAATAATTCGTAATAACATAAGAAAGCTTGAAAATATTAGATTAGTAAAATCGCAATTCGTTTTGAACCCAAACGGATACAATTTTTCAAAAAACGTGTCCCGAGGCTCGGAAGAGTAAAAATATTCCGAATACACCTTTAGACTTGTAAAAATATAAGGTTTTCAAAAATATCAGTTTTACAATTTCTTGGCAGTTAAAATATCTAATATCACATTTATACACTTATTTTCTTACTATCGGTACTTTATTAGTCACATTAACATTACATTACACTATTTATTACTATTCTACACTATTCAGCTATCTCTACTTTTTCCAACACCTACTCTTACACTCTATACACCTATTATCTTTACTTTTTTATCTTTCTCATAACTTTATATCACATCTACCTTACACATTATTACATTTATTTAATAAAAATACAAAAAATATCATCTCTTCCCCTCTCTCCTCAAGATGGCCGGCATCCCCTCTCCTCCTTTCACTCATAATTTTTTTCAATTTTTATTTATTTTAATCACATAAAATTCACTCCTCATTTTCCTATAAATATCCCTCATCCTATTTCACTTTATTCACACATCTATTACCTATAAATTCACTACCAGAACTCTCTCAAAATTCCCTCTCAAACACTTTCCAAAAACTCTCTCAAAATTTCTTCTCAAAACTCTCTTCTACTTATACCAACACTACTACCACTCTTACTTTAGGTAAGAAATCTTCTCCAATCTCTCTTACCATGTCATGTAACTTTATATGATCATGGTATGAGTTTCCTAAACCAATTGTCATGGAAGCTACACTATGTTCATGTTCTTGCTCATGAACTTCCATATTTATATTTTTATGTTGATTTTATATCTTATTGTTAATATTATGCTAACTTCTTGTATATATCTAACTAAATTTAATTATGCATCTATATATATCTATATATATTCTTTAGAGCATATAAGCTCACTTGTAATTTATTTGCTTTCATGCAAAGCAATTTATTTATTTTCTTTCTTTGCAATTTATTTATTTCATGTTGTTTTAAGACTAGTCTCTAGTCTTAGACTTATCCTCATTAAGTCAAAACAATTTCCTTTCTTTTACTTTCTTTTCTTTTGAGACTAGTCTATTTTTTAGTCCCGGGAGCCTTGAAGAGGCTAAGACTCCCAATACTTGACTTTATTTTGTTATCTTATTCATTATATTGTTATTATTACATTATACTTTTGCTTGCTATTATTCTCATGTTCATACACATAAAGGTTGTTGTCTAAACTTTAAAGCTTCAAATATGCTTATTTTTGCAAAAAGGAGATTTTGTGAACGAAGAATAGTTCTATATGAAATTTAGAAGCTATGAGTTAATAGAAGTAAATCCATTCTTTTTAAAACTTTAGGAAGAGCTCACTATAATTTTGAAACTACACTTGTTTTGAAAAACTTTTTATTAAATCGTCTCTATATTAAATTGCTTTCCAAAAGAAGATGACTTTTGATACTAAAATGTTTTCCATAAAAACATAGTATAAAGGAAACCCCATATAAAGGAAATGAGAGTTTTCAAACCAAGATATTTCAAGTAATAGTCAAAGAAAAATTATATAGAAACTAATAGGAAAAATGACCCTAGTTCCATAAAGAAAAAATAGAGAAAATTCAATTTTATGGAAAAGTCACCAATGAAAATAGTAAGATAAACATAAAATATTTTTGAAAACAAAGGAAACAAAAGATTCATTTTTAGAAAGTTTACAAAAAAGATTTCTTATAAACTATAATTTTACAAACTTTCAACTAACATTGTCTTAGCTAAAATTTTTTGTTGAATAATAAATACTTGAACTATGTGTGAAACATGAGCTATGTAACTATAAAAAGGAATTTTTTAACTATATAGATAACTAAGTATTTATCAAATGACTTTTTGATGATTTGATGATTGAAACAAATGCTTTTAGGATGGGAAATTAGTAGTGAATCTAATCACCACTGTTCTAGGGCTTAAATGACCTAGTTTGATGAAAATAGTTTTAGAAATGGATCAATCATTTCGAATAGGTAGAAATTGATATATTATATGCATAATTTCGAGTTAAAATGACCAAATTATGACCATTTTAAGTTGGAATTGTCTTCTACATGAATTTTGATGTTCTTATGACATAGCATTATCAAATTTCAAGAGAGTTATCAAGAAATACTCATTTCGAATATTTTTCTTGACTAGGTGATCTCGAAGAAGAATACCTGTATCCCGAGGATTATTTTGACTAAGTGGATTGTTCGAACGACTCATCCATTTAGAAGAAGTATCGCCATGACCATGTGAGTTTATTTCCTTAAATTGTGTACTTGATTGTGCTTGTAGTATAGATGCATTAGGAATTAAGGAAAGAAAAAAAAGATACTATATATGTAAAGTTGTATGTAACAACACTAAGAATATCGAGGCGGGAATTGATTGTAAAGAATTGATTGTTTTAGTATAGAATTTGATATGTCTGAAACTCTACGATCACCCTAAAAATTGATAATAATGATACTATGATATTTTAAATAAATTGATTCATGCATACCACAAAGTGAGTCACATTGCATGGGGTTATTATCCTTAGGTGAAAAAAGATAGTAACACGGTCGAAAGCAACACTTGGCGGTAATGATCGAAAGCGTTTACTTGGCGACATGGAAATAAACCAATGCTTCGCGGTAATCCAAAAGCATGGCTCAACCCGAGTAGACTTAATATGCTTGGCGATAATGATCGTAAGCATAAGTTAACTAAAACTACTTGTTTTAAGATTACTTATCACCAAACCTCAAATGGAGGGCGTAAATCCATTCAACATATAGTTATGGAAAAACTATATTTCTTGCTTGTTCATGTGTATGTTGCATTCTACTTGATTGCCTAAACAACTTGTTTGAATTTTGTTATTCAAGTATTTACTTATGGAAATAATTCTCACTAAGCCTATTAGCTTATATCCCTATAGATATCTTTTGCAGTTTAGCTATTTGTGGTTGAGGCCACGTAGACCTTGCAGCCAGGTATTTTCCCCTTTTTTGTTAAGGAATTTTTAGATGAAGTTTAGCATTAGTTTAGATGTAGACTTCATAGAAAATTTCTTGTAATAGACTCTAGTATTTTTTACGGGAGAATGCCCCTAAGGCTTGTAAGACAATTATTAATGAATGAATGAATATTATGATTTTCATTTCTTAAATTGTTATTGTATCTTTTTAAGCTTCATATTTAAAAGTATGGTCCTCTAATATTCTGATAGCATGCCTTACACCTAATATCAAAGCTTATGGGGATGACTAATGTCACGCCCCCAAAGGGTATCCTAAACGTAACAGTCTGCCACACTTAATATTAAATTTAAGTATGACAACCTTAGTCATTACTAGAAGCTTCAATATTAAGTGTAAGGCGTGCCCTTATAATTTTAGAGGACCATACATGGAATTATGAAGCTTAAGAAGATACAATAACAATTTACGAAAAGATGATTCATAATATTCATTCATTCATAACATTTGTCTTATAAGTCTTAGGGGCATTCCCATGCCAAAATAAATATGATTTATTACAAAAAAATTTCTATGAAGTCTTCGTCTTAACTAGTGCTAAACTTTATCTAAAAATTCCTCAACCAAAAGAAAAATACCTAGCAGCAAATTCCACGTGGCCTCAACCACAAATAGGTAAACTACAAAAGATATTTATAGGGGTATAAGCTAATAGGCTTAGTGAGAATTATTTCCATAAGTAAACTTTTTATGTAGTAAACTTCTAACAAGTTATTTAAGCAATCAAGTGAAATGCAACAAACACGTAGGCAAACAAAGTATATAGTTTTTCGGGAACTTTATGTTGAATGGATTTATACCCTTCATTCAGGGTTTGGTGATGTATAATCTCAAAACGAGTAGTTTTAGTTAAGTTATGCTTTCGATCAATATCGCTAAGCATATAAAATCTACTCGGGTTGAGCCATGCTTCCAGATTTCCGCCAAGCATATAATTCAATGTCGCCAAGCAATTGCTTTCGATAATAACTGCCAAGTGTTGCTTTAGACCCTGCTACTATCCTTTTCACCCAAGGATAATAATACCATGCAATGTGACTCATTTCGTGGTATGCATGAATCAATTTATTAAAAATATCATAGCATCATTATTAATAATTTTAAGGTGATCATAAAAATTTCATACATATCAAGTACTATACTAAAACAAACATTTACTTACAATCAATTTTCGTCTCAATATTCTTTAGAGTACTTTCAACAATTTTTACATACATATCAATTTGTCTTTTCTTAATTCTAATGCGACCAAAATACAAGCACAATCAAGTAAAGCTTTTTAAGGAGATAAACTCACGAGGCTAAGTCGACACTTCTTCTAAATGGATGAGTCGCTCAAACAATCCACTTAGTTGAAATAATCCTCGGGGTATGAGTATTCTTCCTCGGAATCATCTAGTCAAGGAAAATACCCAAAATGATTATTTCTTGATAACTTTCTTGAGACTTGTCTAAACTATGTCATAAGAACGTCAAAGTTCGCATAAAAGATGATTCCAATTTAAAATGGCCATATCTTGGTCGTTTTAACTCGGAATTGTGCATATAATATACCGATTTCTATCTATTCGAAAATATCTGTCTATTCGAAAATATCTATCCATTTCTAAAACTATTTTCATCAAACTAAATCATTTAAGCCCCGAAACAGTGATGATCAGATTCACCACGAATTTTCCTTTCCCAAAATCAATTTGTTTCAAACATTAAATCATCCAAAAATTACTTTGATAAATACTTAGTTATCTATATAGTTGAAAAATTCCTTTTTCATAGATATATAGCTCATATTTATCCATGCTCAAGTGTTTGTTGTCCATTAAAAATTCTTGAGTAAAACAATATTGATTAAAAGTTTAGAAAACTATAGTTTACATAAAATCCATTCTTGTAACTCCTTTTAAAATGAATATTTTGATTCTTTTTCAAAGAATTATTTCATGTTTATCTTACTATCATTCTTAAATGACTTTTGATAAAAATAAATTTCTTCTTTTCGAAAATTTTTAATATTAGTGTCACTTTTCCTATTTGTTTTCTATACAATTTTTCTTTGACCATTTATTTGAAAAGATCGTAATTTGAAAATTCTCATTCCTTTTTCATGGGATTTCTTTTATATTATGTTATTATAGAAATCATTTTTGTATCAAAATCATCTTCTTTTTGGAAAACAATGTAATATAAAAATAATTAAAAAGCTTTTCAAACAAGAGTAGCTTTTAAAATTATAGTGAGTTCTTTTTAAAGTTTAGAAAAGAATAAATTTACTTTTGTTAAATTATAGATTCTACATTTCATATAAAACTATTCTAAGTGATAAAATCTTTTTGTCAAAATATTATTGGAGCTTCAAAGATTTGGACAACAATCTTTATGGGCATGATTATGAGAAATAATAACAAGAAAAAATAACATAAATAATAAATAAAGTCAAGTATTGGGAGTCTTAGCTTCTTCAAGGGTCCCGGGATTAAGAAGTACACTAGTCCCAAAAAGAAAGAAACAAAGTAAAAGAAAGAAAATTATTTTGACTTAATGAGGACAAGTCTAAGACTAGAGACTAATCTTAAAACAACATGAAATAAATAAATTGCAGAGGAAGAAATAAATAAATTACTTTGCATGAAAATAAATAAATTGCAAGTGAGCTTATATGCTCTAAAGAATATATATATATATATAGATACATAATTATACTTAGTTAGATATAATAACAATAATTATATGAACAAGGTAAAGTAACAATATAAATAGATATCCATAAACAAGAACAATACATGAATATAGTGTAGTTTCCATAACATTTAGTTTTTGAAAACTCACAACATGGTCATGTAAAGTTACATGACATGATAAGAAGAATTTGGTAAAGAAAAAATTTTACCTAAAGAGTGTCTTGAGATATTATGTGTGAATGGGTTTTTTGCATGTAGAAGCGGGTTTGAAAGTATTTTGAGAGAGTTTTGAGAGCATATGTGGAGAGAGTTTTGAGAGGAAAATTTTGGAGAGTTTTGATAGTGAATTTGTGGGTAGTAATCGTGTGAAAAAAGTAAAAGAGGAGGGGGGTATTTATAGGAAATGAAGAGTGAATTTTGTATGTTTTAAATAAAAAAAATTAAATGAAATTAAGTGGGAGGGAGAGAGATGGTGCGCCGGCCATAAGGAGAGAGGAGGGAGAGAGTGTTTTAATTTTGTATTTTTGTTGATTAAATGTAATAATAAGTAAAGTAGATGTGAAATAAAGTTATAGAAAAGATAAAAAGTAAAGATAATAGGTGTATGGTGTTGTAAGAGTAGGTGTTAGAAAAAGTAGAGAAAAAAGAATAGTGTAGAATAGTAATGAATAGTGTAATGTAAAGTAGATATGACTATTAAAGTACCGGTAGTAAGAAAATACACGTATAATTGCGATATCTGTTATTTTTATTTATCGAAAAAAATATATAATTGATATTTTTGAAAACCTTATATTTTTTCAAGTGTAACGGCATATTTGGAATATTTTACTATTCCTAGCCCATGACACGTTTTCCAAGAACTGTATCCGTTCAGGTTCAAAACGATTTGCAATTTTTACTAATCTGATCTTTTTAAGGTTCCTTATGTAATTACGAGCTATTCTACATACTAATCTCTCACTTACTTTCTTGGGGTTGCGAACATAGGATTGTTGGACTTAAACCATTACATCTAACTAGGGTTTTGTTGACTTTAGGGCTTTCAGTTTAACCTTCCAATTAGGGTTTAAGCTAAACCGATCACAAATCTTTGGGGGTTTATAACTAAGGTTGTCATACTTAAGCTTTAATATTAAATATGACAGACCGTTACGTTTAGGGTACCCTTTTGGGCGTGACAAACACTCTTCAAGAAAATTATAACCATGCAAAGATGCAATTTGCACCGATTTTATAGGTATATATTAATATAATAATAGTTAGTTAATAATTATCTAAATTTTAAGGTAGTTTATTATGTTAGACGAGTATAAATATAACAATTATTTAGGAGTTTTATCTCCAAAAATTTATATAGAGTTTTACAAATTTCATAGATTGTTATTGAGTTCAACTTTAGGTTTAAAGTTTATGCGATTAATTATTTTTAGGATTTATCTCACCCGATTAGAGTTTTGTAAGCTTAATTGGTCAATTTTTTGTTTTAGGCTCAAATAGCTAAAGAATACTCTAATTAAAACAATAATGTGATATTTGGAGTCTAGATCATTAGTTATAGATCTGTTTATATTTTTATTGTGTATTTATAATCCTATCTGTTTATCTTTAGGTTATTGTTTTCTAGCTATAAGCGTAATTGGCTATTTACCTTTTATCGCATTTAAAATCTTAACCAAATTATTCTTATATCTTGAGTTTTCGATACCCATTATGAAATCTTATTAGTAGTATTTAATACTATCTAGAAAACTTTGTTTTGAGGTTTAAAACTATATATAGGCTTATTACTTCTCGTAGTTCTATTCTAGAGTCTTTGTTGAGTTCAATATTAATCATCTATTTTCTATATTTATATTTTTATCTATTTTTACTGCTATAAAAAATTCTTGAGGTTTACAAGAATTTTCATGATCTAAATTTTGAAGAGAATAAAATAAATAGAGTTAGATAATTAAGTAGAACTTTTATGAAATACCTATTATGGGTTTTTTTTTTTGTCCAGGTGATGAGGAATATGAGACTCCCCTTTCAGAAGATTATTATGACTAAGTAGATTATAATATGGACGAGTAAGTTTTCCCTCCTGTTTCGTTACCTTGCTTATGCTTGTAGATAGTTGCACTAGATCTGTAGATACAAGATAAAATTAATATGTATAGGTTATGAGTTTATATGTAAATGTGTTTATGTATGTGTGACGAAGGATGCTAAGCATATCAAAACCAACAAATGATTGTTTCAATACATTACTAACATTATATGTTGCTTATACATGTTTGATGCATGGTTGATCACCCTCAAGTATACTTCAATCATACTCGACCTTGATATAAATTAAATGGACACGCATTGCATCCATCAAGTCACATACTGAGGGCTGCTACTCTTATGTAAGGAATAAGAAGGGCCAAAGGTCAAGCTCATTCTTAAGGAACTAAGGCGTACTGGGGATACATACTAAAGATGAGCTGCATCAATCAATCGCTATGAGCAAGAGGCTTGAGGACTAGCAGTGAAGATAGCGTAGATCTTCAGACCCAAATCCCTAATCCTTGATACGAAAGGCATACATCTGTTCTATGTATGGTTTTCGGATACCCATACATAATTATTTGTATCAGGTGGTTATTGCATAGCGTGCATAGCATACGTGTGATAATTAATAAACTTGTTTGAAATATGATGGGAATAAAGGGAATATTGCACTAAGCACGTTATAAGCTTAAACCCCTATAGATCTTTGTTGAAACATGTATACTTGTGGCTCCATTCAGGGATCAGGACGTTAAGGGGATCGTTGGTAGATTCTTAAGCTCTTATGAAGAAGTGGAAGTATCAGATGAATTTAATTTCTTGAAATTCTTTATGAGCAAAATATGATATGTTAATATTTTGAGATTAATAGGAAATGTATTTATGTAGACTAGAAGACATTAGCGAGGGTATACCCCTAAAACTTGTAATTGACCTTATTTATGATTAATGATAAGTATTACTCTTGCCTTATTTGTCACTCCCCGAGGGTACCCTAGTAGTAGTAAACAAGTTACGCTTGAATACTATCACTAGATTACCTTCAAGGAATGACAGGTTTTCAAAACAACAGGTGTCACGCCCCGTAGGGTATCCTAAACGTAACAGCCCGCCACATACTAAATAAGACTCTTGAGTTCCCTACCCGAGCCCTTCGGGAGTCTTAGGTAAATGTAAAGCGTTCCTTTACGACAATAGAATACTTCAACAAATGGAGTTAAACAGTTTAATGTGGCATTCATTAGCCATAGATAGTAAATCAAAACACATAATTATCGTTTACAAAATCTAAGGGGCATTTCCCCGCAAAATAATAACAAGTCCATTACAGTCATCCAGAGTCCTTAGTTTCCAATGGAAGTCTATACAAAAGGAAATGGAATAAACTTCTACAGGAAACTCCTATCTCCGGTACCTGTGCTGTGGCTTGCCTCAGCCTAAGCCATATAAACTCGTGCTGCAATAGATAAAAACTATAGGGGCGTAAGCTAACTAGCTTAGTGAGTAATAACTTCCATAACACAATTAAATACAATTCATTCAAACAAGTGATTATTCAAGCAAGTGTATGCAGCAATCAAATGTGATCAACAAACATATGACCAACCGGAAATCATATGTGGATGGACTTGCGCCCTCCATCTTGGGTTAGCAGATTAACGAATCCTGCGGTACGACGCCCTTTAAGCTCACGGTCAACTAACAATATTTCGTTTTATGGATCACGATTAACCAACAAATTTGTTTTATGAGTCACGATTAACCAACATATTCGTTTCATGGGTCACGAAAAACCAACCAATGCGAATGCTCCAACCCCATCGTGATATGAATGGATTCAATTTTCAATTGAAGTCGAATATTCCTTAATTCAATTCTTTTAGGTGATCAACAAGTATTCGCAGACATTCATCATAAGTCACTAGCTAGTCAATCAATAGTTTAACACCCGGTTTCGATATTCCTTAGGTCCTATTTCACATATCAACAGTAAGCAACATATATAACTCCCATATACCCCATCATGCATATACAATTCCTTTTTATCTTTACCTATACCACTAGTGCCACTACATTACATTCACATTCATTAATTGAGAGTGGAAGTAAAACTCACTCGACCATTGGATGCCGGTCTTTCTAATAGTAGTAGTCGGGAGGTAGGGTGTCGTCCTGCTCGGGATCAACTACCAAGCAAGAATAATCCTAATGAGATTCTCATTATGTAACCAAATCAAACTATACATCTAAACTAGATGAATTCGGATTTCTCGCTATTTGCGGAAGTTCCGACTTAAAAACGGCCATAACTTGGTCATTTTAACTCGGAATTTCGCAAATTTTATATCGATCTCTATCTACTTCGAAAGATCTATCTATTTCTAGTATTAATTCAAAGTTTTAAAAATAGTAAGGTCACGGAACAGTGGGGTCAGATCTGTTCCGCAAATGTTCCAATCTCAAAAATTTGTTTTACTTTTGATAAGAAATGTTCCTAGTTGATGATTCATGCATGAATGGTATGGGAATGAATTACTAATATGAATGCCATGTGATGGACTTAATATATGCATGGTCATAATGATTTTGTGATGATAGACTCTTATGAACTCTTAAGTGTTGGAAAATCCTATAAAGGTTATTTCTAAGAAGCTATTCTCCCACTTAATGCTCCTTAGGGTTTCTTTGACTTTTAATCTTGTAATCCACTTGTTATCTATCTAAAAATAAGTCCTCAAGGTCTATAATAGTCATGGCCTTCATTCATGCATAAAAATCCCCATTTTTCATTTGATAAACATCTTTTTAAACTAGCTACTTGTAGAAATCCGAATTTTGTAAATCTCATTTCCTTGCATTTTTCTTATGGAAAATCTTGTCTAATGCATTAAAATTTGAAGCTCCAATATATATATTATCTAAGGACTTCCTTTAGCTTATAAAAAATCCAATTTAGACTTAAATTCGAAGTGTTCTTGTAGGCATGAACCTAAATTACGAATTTGACTACTCATCCATATTTCAATATTTTCCATTCTAACTTTATTCCTTATTTTTACATTTCTATCATGCCTAAACTCTCCTAAATTTATAAAAATCATTCCTTCAATATACCTAGTGCACATACCCTTCATTTTTCTTATGAAACATGAGTTTAAAATTGATTTTGGGGGTTTCTAAAGTAGGGTTTCACTTTCATCCGAATTTCCAACATTTCATATTTAACAAAACCTTTCCTTTTTCAACATTCTTGCTTCCCATATGTGAAGATCTACTATCCAACTTCTCTATACATGAACAAGACTACATTTTTTATGATCATCAAAGCATAGAAAACAAAATAACCCTATGATCATGCATGTACATGAAGATGTGGATGTCTAAACTTTAGATCTACTATATATAATGCATGAATCATGGATCTCATGGCATGAACAACAATATATATGCAAGATCTATACTTTTCATGCATGAACAAGTTGATATTTCAAACTAAACTCATTCAAAGACTAGATCCACTTCTTGTGATGGCTTGAGATTCTTGTAGTAGTGTTTTCATGTCCCTTGCTCATGCTCATTGGGATCTAAATGAGAAAACACACAAGAATGATCTTGCCATTACAAGATTTGGGATGAACAAAGCCTAAAATCAACCTACAAATGGAGTCTTGAAGTGAAAAAGAGAAGAAAACAAGTTGAAGTTGTGAGTGAGGGAGGGGGGCAACCTCACGGCACAAATGGAGGAGAAGGAGAGAGTTTTCTCTTTGTCAAAAATTAAAGCAAGAAGAAATGAAGAGAGAGAGAGAGAAAAATATGTATATATATGAAGTAAATTAGGGTTTAGTTATACAAAATGGAGTAAAAATAATTAAATGAAGAGGGAAACAAGGGGGGGGGGGTGGGGTGGGGCGCCGGCCACTCCTTGTGGTGTGTGTGTGTGTTTTGAAAAATTGAAATTTTGTAATTTAGTTAATTAAAATGTAATAAATGTGTTAATTATTTAAGAGACAAAATTTCTTGGAAAAGAAAATTGAAATGAGTAGTTGTAAGGATGTAAGAATAGGGTATGGGTAGTGTGTAGTGTAGGTTGTACTTGTGAATAGTGGACAAGACATCTACTTTACCGGTTGTTCCGAAAACACGGGAAAAGCTATATCTGTAATTTTTATAGCTCGGAAAATTACGAAATTGATGTTTATGGAATCCTTATAAAATCGCGGTTCTAATGAATATTCCGGAACATTTTTCTGAATCCGTGGTCCGGGGCACGCTTTTCCGTAATTGAGCTCGGGAAGGCTCGGAATTGAAAAATTCCCGAATTTAAAACTTTCAAAGGTTTAGAAGGTACTTTTAAACAATAATTCAAATTTATTTACTTCATAATATTTATTTTATTATAAAACTGAAGGAAAGCCGGATTTAGGGTTCCTAGGCTTCACTCACTAGACTCAACCTGGATCGGATTAGGGTTTCACTTCCAACTCCCGGGGTTTCCTAGCTACTGAGAATACCGGGGTTTACAACAGGATCTTTTTAGTTGCTTGATAGGAAATAACAAATATATGAAAGAAATAACATGGTGAATAAACATTACAAAACTATTACAAACCATATAGTTCATTTGGAGTACACAACTAAATAATCTAATCTAATAGTACATAACCATCAAACTAAAATATATCTATAGACTTCTAGCTTCAAAGATCTTACCGGAGCCATATTCTTGGATGTAACTAACCAGGGTCGTAAAGTGAACCTAAAAAGACTATAGGAGTATGAGCGAAACCACAGCTCAGTGAATAACCAGACATACCATACATCACACAAGTCATTAACAAATCATATGCAATGCAAGCACTCAACCATATGCACAGATACAAGTTTGGATGATCTAGAATCCAAACAAGAAAAAGATTTACGCCCTCTTTTTAATGGGTTGAAGAACCAGTACTCAATAACCCACCTGCTTAGGAGAGACTAAGTACATAGGAGAATCAATGATTTCTCGTTTTAAGGTTATCACTTTGAATATAGTTGATTGAACAAACCATCTCTTGCAATCCCCTTAGAAACTCCCTAAGTATTAATCATTTCAAAGCGATTCTACGGGAGACGTTCTTCGGTACCTTTTAGTTCCTCATAGGACCGCCAGACCAAAGAGAACCTTGGAAGAACTAACACATTAGAACAACCAAGCGAAAACAGAGATCCAAAATATTAATACGTAGCAGGCTATCATAACCATATATGCAATAATGCAATTTGTGCAATGCATGCTCATATTATTTTGTTAAGTCAATAAGTCTTAATCAATTTCAAAGTGACCATACATTACACACAATCATCATTATACTACTGCACAACATCAATCATTGCATTATCGCTTTTATAAGGATATTTTAACAATCATACACTCAGATCATATCATACTTTCAACAAGCACTTATTTGGTTATCTTTACTTTACATATTCAACTACTTACAAGTACAACCAGTATAATATGACTGAATTACTCACCTGCTCATACTTCCTCAATCGTAGTAATCCGCTGGTAGATCCTCTAGTGAGTCAAAGTCACCTATTTAAGACAAAGTATTCATTAATACAAATTAACTAAATTCCTATATGTGATTCGTATCCTAGACTCGATATTTTGGTAATTATTATTACTTAGTGTTGTTGTGTTTCTCCTATTTTATCTCGCATAATTGTTTTGTTATTTTTAGAAGTCATAATACTTGAAAATTTAACTTATTTCAATTTCCATTCTTACTTATTTTATTTATCTAGAAAAAATATTTGACTAATACTAACTTTGATTAACACCTAATATCTTTTCTTAATCTTAGGGTTTTAAGGAATATTAGATATTGATCTAAATAGGCTTAAATACTTGTATTAAATTAACTATCTAATACATACTTGTATAACACATATATATACTCAGTAGATATATTATACATACATATATATATAGTTTCTGTTTAGGTCAGAAAAACTTGCGTTGAAGAAAATTTGGCTGTACGCCGGCTTAAAGCCGCCGGCCTTTAAGTCCAGATGCCGGTGTAAAATTGTTTTTGAAGAAATTTTCATATCGAGTGCACCGGTGTTGAAAGCTGTCAGCTTTCAACGTACGCCGGCTCTACGCCGTCGCCGTAGATCTCCAGTAGCCGGCTTTCATTCAACCTCTACGTGAAAAATTATTTTACGTAGCCTCTGATCAGTGTAAGCCGCCTATACGCCGCCGGCCTATCCATGTAAGCCACCGGCATTGAGCGTTTACACTGCCGGCATTGGGGCAGTGCTGTACTGTTCATCATCTTTTTCCTCGGTTCGATTCATGTTCTTTGATTTTTACACGTTAAAAACATATTTAAACTATTTCTAAGTGTTTTATATTATATATAAGGACATAAAACACGTTTAAACACGTTTAAAAACATATATATATATATATATATAGATCTAGATTCTTAGAAAATAAAGCTAGGCTTTTGGATTATTACCTCGTTGGAGCTCGTTTGATGTAATCCGAAGCTCGTGTTTGTGTTTATTATGTTCCTAAGATTATTATAAGTCAGTTACAAAGCTTAGATTTGAACGAAAATAACTCGAGTTACCTCAACTTACCTTTGAGCTAGTATTCAAGGGTTTTTAGCTTTGTTTTTCCTTTGATCCGAGCTTGGGTGTTTTGATCGGTGTGTTCTTTGTTTTCAGTTTGTTCTGGTTGATGTTTGAGAGTAGTTTCGTGTTGAGGAGTTTTGGGAATTGAAGAATTTTGTTTGTTCTTCATTAAGTGTCTTAAAGGCATATATATATATATATATAGAAGAAAGGAAAACTTCGGTTACGTTGTTTCTTCCAATTTATCCCTTTGATTCGTTCTCCATTGGGCTATTATTTTCACTTCAATTAATGTTGTATTGAGCTGTCATTATTTGGTTGGTCATGTGGGTTGATTTGGTTGACAAATGGTTACATTATTGATCCAAAATCCGGCTCTCTCTTCTCCAACGTAATCCCCACCGAAAAGCAGCCGTAAATCATATATATATATTAGTTTATTATTTTAATTAAGTTTTGAGTTAATTAAACGAGTTATACGGGTATAAATCAGCTAATATTTGGAAGTTTTTGTACAAAAATATGTGTATAGGGTTATACAAAACATTTAGATTTTCAAATAATACAAATTTAAGTTATATATATACGTAGTTATTTATTCGTATAATTTTATCTCCCGTTATTAGGATTTCTTAAGCTCGTTAGGTCAATTTTTGTTTCAGGCTCCGATAGCTTAAGAAAACTCGGTTTAGAACAATAGCGTGATCCGATTATTTGTTTGGGGTTCAGATTTTGAGTTATTCGACAGTTTATATTTTCGTTGTGTATTTAAAATCTTAATGGTTCATTTTTGGATCATCGTTTTCTGTTTATAAGCGTAAATAATCATTTATGCAGTATTAGACTTAATACAGAAACCAAACTATATATATATCTTCAGTTTTGATACTGAACATGAATTCTTATTAGTAGCTTTTAATTTTAACTAGGAATCTTGAATTTAGGGTTTAAGTCTAAATATAAACTCATCACTACTCGTTATTCTAATCTTGAATCATTATCGGGATAAAAAACAATCATTTAATCCCTAAATTCATATTTTCTATTTAAACCTATTTGTATATCAGGTTTCGGGTCTAAATTTTAGATCATATCTTGAATTATTTATTCAAGATACAAAATCTCGTTTTTGGTATTAACTAGGGTTAAAGAATTTCTTTATTCGCTTCCTAAATTCTTAATCTATCCAAAATCTAAATATTAATCTATTATTAGACTTCAATTAGAATCTAAATCTATTATCTAGTTTATACAATCTATTTTAAGGTCTTGTACTAATGTGAAAAATTCTCGGGGTTTACATTATTACTTTAATTGTTATCAATATAAATTGTGCTACTCCGACGCGCTTTCTTGATTGTGATGTATACTTTGTGTATGATATGGAAGCCTTTATGTGACTAAGATAATTATTCATAGGCTTTAATATTGTGTACGATGGGCTGTCATGTTTAAGGTACTCTTTAGGGCATGATGCGCACACTCATGATTATCAAAATTGCACTTCTACTATTCTCTAAAATGTATAAAATTAGCACAATTGTATAAAATCATACCAAACCAAAAAAATTGCTAATATTTAGAATCGTATGCCTAAATTTATATTTTCATATAAAGTCTACACCTAAACAATTTGTATTCATTTTAACTAAGAAAAAAATAATTATAAATGTGTATAATAATATATTTGACTCACGATTTTGATAATTATGCATACACTATACATATTTGCACATGCACAAATTTTTACACACATGGATTATAGACTTAATTCACATTCACATAGTCAAACACATATACATAAAAATTCATTAGGCACTTCACTTTACATACACACACTTTATTTTAGGCATAACACATTGAATGTGTCATACATTGATTTTTTTTTTTTTTTTTTTGTGGACAATTAACATCAAAGTATTAATGCATTATTTCTGCTTGAGTGGTACATTATTTCTTAAACATTTGTATCACTTAAGAAAGATTTGATTGATGTCAAAGTTTGAAAAGAAAGCAAAAAGTGCATGAGGTGGTGGAAAAAGACTACCTTATTGGCTTTTTTTTTTTTATCCACTATATCGTAAGTTTTAACATCTTAAAATGATACTATTGCTTTTCTAATCCCTAAAACTATGTAAGCATATGTAACAACATAAATTAATATAATTGGTTTTCCTTCACATTATTAACTTACTATCTAATTATAATTATATGTAAAGTTGCATTTTCAATTCATAAAACATCCCAGCATAGCAAAATTTGTTGAAAAAATTGCAATAGCAAATTCGCATGTAGAAATAATTAGATACTTCAAATTAATAAAAAAGAAAAAAAATGCATTGTTCATAGGTCCATGGGTCTAGTACCTATGCTAAGAACACCTGCACATGGCATTACAAACCTTTAGAGAACACAAGTTATATGCCAAGTTTTCCAAGTGTGATTTTTGGTTGGATGGGATTTCATTTTTGGGACATGTGGTATCAGGAGAGGGTGTATCTGTGGACCTTGAAAAGATAAAAGCTATAATGGACTGGAAGCCGCCCAAGATAGTAACAGAAGTAAGAAGCTTTTTGGGTCTGGCCGAGTATTATAAGAAGTTTGTTAAGGATTTTTCCAAGAAAGCTAAACCCTTGACCCAATTAACCCAAAAGAATGAAAAGTTTATATGGACAAAAAAGAGAGACCAAAGCTTTCAAGAAGTTAAGCAAAGACTTGTTTCCGCTCCAATCTTGGTACTACCAAATCCCGAGAAGCCCTATACAATTCATAATGATGTATCGAGAAATGGTCTCGGATGTGTACTTATGCAAGAAGGGAAGGTGATTGCCTACGCTTCAAGATAGCTAAGGCCACACAAACAGAATTACCCTGCACATGATTTGGAGCTAGCCACAATGGTGTTCGCTTTAAAGATATGGCGACATTACCTTTATGAGCAAAGGTGTGAGATCTATACTAATCACAAGAGCCTTAAGTATTTGTTCACACAAAAGAAGTTGAACATGAGACAAAGGAGATGGCTCGAGTTAATTAAGGATTATGATTTGGGATTAATTACTGCCCGAGAAAAGTGAATACGATTGCCGATGCATTAAGTCGTAAGAACCATGGAGAAGTTGCAGCCCTGCTCACCGATTAAAAGAAATTAGTAAAGGAATTTGAGAGGTTAAGTATTGAGTTCACTGGAGGAGATACTGAGATATAAATAGAAAATTTGGTGATGGAACCCACTTTAGTGGAAAGAATCAAGGAAGCTCGGTGTTACGATGAGATAATACAAAGAATAAAGAGAGAAATTCAAGAAGGAAAACATGCTGACTTCACGGTGGATGACAAGGATGTAATAAGAATGAAGGGACGACTCTATGTACCAAATGATGAGGAAATATAAAAAGAGATCATGAGTGAAGCTCACAATTCTAGGTACACGGTACACTCGAGAGGAACAAAAATGTACCAAGATCTCAAAGGACATTATTGATGGAATGGAATGAAACGGGACGTAGTTGAATTTGTGTTGAAGTGTCCAATTTGCCAGCAAGTGAAAGTAGAGAATCAAAGACCGGGAGGATTGTTGAAACCCTTGCCAATACCTGTCACGCCCCAATGGGTACCCTAAACGTGACAGTCCACCACACTCAATATTAAAGCTTAAGTATGACAACCTTAGCCGTTCCCAAAAGCTTTTATATTAAGTGAAAGGCGTACTTTCACAACTTTAGAGGACCATGTATGGAGTTATGTAGTTTAAGATGATATAAATAACGTATTTAAGAAAAGAGGATTTCATAATAATCATTCATTCATATCAATGGCTTTACGAACTTAGGGGCATTTCATTTGATAACTAATCTAATACATGGATATTTGCACATTAATACTAATGCTTCACTTTTATCTATTATCCAAAAGAGATTGCCTGTCCACAGGGTCCTCGTGGCCTTAACCATAAGCAAGGGAATTGCAAAAGATATCTATTGGGGTATAAGCTAAATGCTTAGTGAGAACTATTTCCATAAATAACTTCTTGTAACAAGATTCAAACAAGTTGATTTAATCAAACAAATGTAATGCACAAGCACGTGGGCAAACAAGCATATAGTTTTTTCGGGAATATGTTGAATGGATTTGCGCCCTCCATTCGGGGTTTGGTGGTACATAACCTCAATTCAAGTAGTTTTAAATAAAAAGTTTTCATGCTCGCGAGCACTCATCGCCAAGCATTCCGAATCTACTTGATTGACCTTGCTTTCGGATCTACCGCCAAGCATATTCCATTAAGCCGCCAAGCAATCGCTTTCGGATTTCCCGCCAAGTGTTGCTTTCGACATGAGCTTACTATCCTTCTCACCCAAGGATAATAACCCAAAATGCAATGTGACTCACTTCGTGGTATGCATGAATTCATTTATTTATAAGGTCATAGCACAATTATTGTCAGATCTAAGGCGATCAAGGAATTTCATACAAATCGATATTATACTAAAACAACCATTTAGAACAATTTTGACTTCGATATTTTTAAAATTCTTTCAAAGAATTATTTACATACGTATCGGTTTATCTTTTTCCTAACTCTAATGCAACTAATTTACAAGCACAACAAATATAGCATTTAATGGACATAAACTCACGATGCCATGGTGACTATTCCTCTATGCGGGTGAGTCATTCACACACTCCACTTAGTCGTAAAAATCCTAGGGGTAAAGGAATCCTTTCTCGGGGTCACCTAGCCAAAGAAAATACCCACAATAAGTTTTTCTTGATGATTTTCTTGAATTTTGAGAAAACAATGTCAAAAGAACGTTAAAGTTCGTATAAATGAATGTTCCAACTTAAAATGGCCATAACTTGGTCATTTTAACTCGGAATCGCGCATATAATATACCGATTTCTACCTACTCGAAAAGATATAGCCATTTCTAAAATTATTTCCATCAAACGAAGCCATATAGGCTCCAAAACAGTGGTGACAAATTCACCACGGATTTTCTAGCATAAGACATCTTTGGTTCGAGAAATCAAGATTGTGTTTGATAAATACTTAGTTATCTATATAGTTGAAAAATTCTCTTTTGATGATACTTAGCTCATATTCATTCATGTCAAGTGTTTTGTTGTCCATTTATTTTTCTTAAGAAAATCACGTCGGTTTTGAAGTTGTTTTGGGAAAATATAGTTTACAAAATTTCCATGTTGGTAAACTTCTTGAAATGATTATGTTGTTTCTTTTTACTTACGAAAATGTTTCATATTAGCTTATCTATATATATATAGCTAAGTAACTTTTTGGAAATAAATTTTCGAAGTTTTCTATACTAATACTAATTTGGAGTTTTTAGAAAATACACTATTATTAATTTTCTTGTACAATCTCCTTTGTCACTTTGCTTGAAGTTTCTCATTTTTTTTCTCATGCTTCATAGAAATCATTCATAAAAGTTTATTTTCTTGGTAAAAACAAAGTGAATCAATATGTGACTTAAGAAACCTTTTTCTAAAATTTTTGTGGTTTCTTCTTGTAATTTGAAAAGAAATAACTTTATTATTTTCAAACCATAAATTTTCTTTGCCTATTTGTTTACAAAGGTCTTTACTTGAAAATTCCAAAGAACCATTTTCTTTTGAAAAACAAAGTGGAATAAAGGTTTAAGTAGCTTTTTAAGTAAAAATAGTTTCTAAAATTATAGTGAGTTCTTTTTGTAAATTAAAAAGAAATGAGTTTATTTTTTTGTTAGATTTTATGCTTTACGTAAACTTATTTCTAAGTGACAAAATCCTTCTTTTGTTTAATTAAAATTTTGGACAACAATCTAAATGAACATGATTATGAGGATAATAATAAACAAAATAACATAAAACATAATAAAGTCAAGTATTGGAGTCTTAGCTTTTTCAAGGCTCCCGGGACTAAGAAGTAAACTAGTCCCAAAATGAAATAAAATGAAAGAAAGAAAACTTGTTTTGACTTGATGAGGACAAGTCTAAGACTAGAGACTAGTCTTAATTTCAACAAGAAATAAATAAATAAATTGCTTTGCATGAAATAAATAAATTGCAAGTGAGCTTATATGCTCTAAAGAATATGTATATATATATAGATATATTAACAATAATAAAATAACATAAACATAAATGGATTGACATGAACAAGAACAATACATGAACATAATGTAGTTTCCATAACTTGTAGTATTTGGAAACTCACACTATGGTCATGTAAAGTTACATGACATGAAGAAGAAGAAAGAAATATAAAGTGGTTACCTAAAGAAGACTTTGATATGATTATGTGGTTATGGGTTTTTGTTGGTGGAAGTTGTTGTGGAATTATTTTGAGAGAGTTTTGGGATAGTATTTTGAGAGAGTTTTGAGAGGAGATTTTGGGAGAGTTTTGGTATGAATTTGTGGGTAGTGAATGTGTGAAAGAAGTGAAAGAGGAGGGGGGTATTTATAGGAAATTGAGGAGTGATTTTTATGTGATTAAAATAAAAAAAAAATAAAACAATTTGAGAGGGAAAGAGGGACAAGGGGCGCCGACCATGCATGGGGGAGGGGGAGATTGATTTTTTTTTTTTTTTTGACTTTTTGGAAAATAAAAGATGTAATATGTGAGGTAGATGTGATATAAAGTTATGGAAAAGGTAAAAAGTTAAGATTATAGGTTATGTAGAGTGTAAGAATAGGTGTAAGAAAAAGTAGAGATAAAAGAATAGTGTAGAATAGTAATGAATAGTGTAATGTAAAGTAGATATGACTAATAAAGTACGGGTAGTAAGAAAATATGTGTATAATAGATATATCTGTTATTTTTACTTACCGAAAAATTACGAAACTGATATTTTTGGAAAACTTATATTTTTACAAGTCTAACGGTGTATTTGGAATATTTTTACTATTCTGGGCTTTTGGACACGTTTTTCGAGAACTGTGTCCGATCGGGTTCGAAGGACACCCGAATTTCGCGAAAATGAAATTTTTATAAAACCTATGGCTATTACGAACTATTCTAACTTATCATCCCAACTTCGTTTTCTAGGGCCAAAGAAAACGGCAATGCCGGATTTAGTTTGACACGATAAACTAGGGTTTTGTTAACCTTTAGGGTTTCATTTGACTTCCGGTTTAGGGTTTTATGCTAAACCGATTCTGAAAATTTTGGGGGTTTACAACCTACCCCCATGGAAGTGGGATAAGATTTCCATGGATTTCGTGTGTGGATTGCTGAAAACGCCAACAGGGCATGATGCTATATGGGTTATAGTAGATCGGTTAACCAAGTCCGCTCACTTCCTACCAATAAGTATGGCTTATTCTATGGATAAATTGGCAAAGCTCTACATTAAGGAAATCGTTCGTTTACATGGAGTACCAGCTGAGATTGTATCAAATCGAGACCCAAGGTTTGTGTCTAAGTTTTGCGGGAGCATGCAAAAGCGTATGGGAACTAAATTGCACTTCAGTACAACATATCATCCTCAGACCGATGGATAGTCTGAGTGAATCATACAAACCTTAGAAGATATGCTCCGAGCATTTGTGATAGAGTTTAAAGAAAGTTGGGAAGCACACTTACCCTTGGTGGAGTTTGCTTACAACAACAGTTATCACCCAACAATTAAAATGCCACCTTATGAAGCTTTATATGGACGAAAGTGTAGATCCCCATTATTTTGGGATGATGTGGAGAAATTGGTTCTTGGACAGAATCTTATAAAAGATGCCGCTGATAAGGTACAAGTTATTCGACAACGAATGAAGGAGGCTCAAGATTGACAAAAGAGTTGGGCAGATCTAAAAAGGAGAGTTCTTGAGTTCCAGCTAGGAGATCATGTGTACTTAAAGGTAAATCCTATCAAGAGTATCCATTGGATCTGCTCACAAGGAAAGTTGAGCCCTCGGTATATTGGTCCATTTGAAATACTTGAGCAAGTTGGGGAATTAGCGTACCGCCTTACTTTACCACCAAATCTATCTGGGGTACACAATGTTTTTCACGTTTTTGTTCTTCGAAAGCATATAGCTGACCTGGATCAAGTTGTGGAATTGGAACCAGTATTGTTAAACGGGTACCTCACTTATGAAGAGCATCCGGTGTAGATTCTAGATCGAAAGGTTCCAAAGTTGAGAAATAAGAAAATCAAATATGTTAAGGTTCTTTGGAGGAATCACTTATACGAAGAGGCAACTTAGGAGGCCAAAAATGAGATGCAATTGTAATACCTCAATTTGTTTGAGGAATCAGGTACGCACTTCAAGTTTTGAGGACAAAACTTTCTTTAAGAGAGGTAGGTTGTAAGCCCTTAATTTTTAGGGTAATATCAAGTTCGAACCCTAAATCGGAATGTCAACCGGAAACCCTAAGTCAACAAATCCCTAGGAAACCCAAACCGTTTAGATCCGGCAATCTCGTGTTCCTAAACCAAGGAGTCGAAATACGAGTTGAGAGTGTGGTTTGGTTCGTAATAATACTAGGATGCTTAAAAAGATAAGATTAGCGAATTTTCGACCTATATCGAATCTGATCAGATACAGACTTTGAAAAGCATGTCCCGAGGCTTGAGATATTAAATATATGATATTAATACCGTTAGACCATAATTTCATGAGATTTTCAAATATATCAGTTATATAATTTTTCGGGTTATAAAAGTTATAGTTATAATCTTTTTGTCATATTTTCATTATTACCGATAATTTAAATGTCTAATCTACTTTTTGAATTCTTCTACACTATTCATCAAGTACAACTACCCATAACCTATTTCTTACATCCTTACAACCTATTCCTACTATTTCATCATTTCCTTTACCGTCACGCCCCGAGGGTACCCTAGTAGTAGTAAATAAGATACACTTGAATACTATTACTAGTTTACCTTCTGAGAATGACATATTTTCTATAAATAGGATCTTTTAGTTGCTTTGATAAGAAGGTCAAGTATATATAAGACATAAATTAGTAAATAACTGTCATCCCAAGTTGAGAATAAAAATACTATTATAGACAATGTCATTTCCATAAAATCCTCAAATACATAACCCAAGTTTCTAATGCAAGATACTTGCAACTAAATAGAAATATATATTCTTATCCTATACTTGTAAGCCTCGTACAATTTTAGTAAATAATTCCAAAATGCACTTCGAAAATAAACCCTAAAAATGACTCCAAATTAAAACCAAACTTCAACTAGTCCTAAATCACGAGTGAATTTGGAAATTTCTTAATCTTGAAAAAAACAAGAATCCTTAAAAATAAAATAAAAACTCAACAGTCTTCAAATTCAAAACCACTACGTACTACAAATTCTATAAGTAATTCTGACTTATAAAATCGGGTAATATAGAGCCCAAAAAAATTATTAAAAAGTAAATAATGATTAACCTTCGGAAATAAACCCAATTCAATAATTTCGAAAACGTTAAGAGATGTTAAATACTTACAAAAATAAAATTTAAAATAAATTTCTCAAATTAAATATATTGTATAAACATAAAATATCAGTTTCCAAATTGGCAAAGATCTAAATCAGAGAATCACCCGAAAACCCTAAGTGGAATACAGTAGTTTAAGTCCGGCAATCTCGCGCCCTTAACCCTAGAGGCCGAGGTGTAGTTTAAGTGTGTAGAATAGCTCGTAGTAATATAAGGTCGCTTAAAAATATCAGATTAGTAAACTTTTTACCTATTTCGAATCCATTCGGATACAGACTTTGAAAAGCGTGTCTTGGGGCTCGAGATATAAAAAATATACCATTAATATCGTTAGACTTGCATTTTCATAAGGATTTCAAAAATATCAGTTTTATAATTTTTCGATAACTAGAAATATCTGATTTTGCAATTATATTTGTATTTCAGTACTACCGGTAATTAACTAGTCTTTTAGCACTATTCACTACTATTCCTTACAAAATTTTATTATTCTTATAAACCCTTATGTTTTTAGATAAATATTTTTATATATCCTAGGAACTTCCGTTTTTCCAAAATTTAGTACGTTTCGGGTTTTTACGGGATCAGTTTCTATTTAAGAGCCGATACTAAAAATAAAATAAATTAATTTAATAGCTCATGTTCGCGTATTTTGAACATACCGGTAACATATTTGTTGAAATACTAAATTAATTCAAATAATTATTTAATTTTATTTATGAAAATTCTGCCACTCATTTAAAGATATCTTTCTTAATTTTATTTTATATATTTTCTTAATAAAAAGTACTTTTTCATAAAGCTGGACAAATGGGCTATAACCCGTGGGTTGGCCCGTTTAACCCACTTTTAAAACGGGTTAGGGTTGATTTTTTTCAACCCGTTTAAAAGCGGGCTAAAAAAACCCAGCCCGTTTAACCCACGGGTTAAAGCGGGTTAACCCGCAACGGGCCGGGTTGGCCCTTTTTTTTTTTTTTTTTTACTACACGAAGAAAAACTTCCAAACAAACCTATAGTATTTTTACTCGTGCTTTTCACTGATTTAGCTATTTTCCCACCTTTTCCATAGGATTAGTTAGTCGCTGACAAAAAAGAAGAAAGACAAATAAAAGAAAGAAAAACAGAAATTAGTTGGTAGTTGAGCAGCTACCCTTAAGTTTATCATTTCCTTATTGATTTTTTTCCCCAAATTCTTCGCTTAACCCTTATCTTTACCATTTCATTTATTTATTTTTTATTTTTTTCAAATTCCTTACTTCGTCCCCCAAAAAAATTTATATATATATATAAAGGCAGATTTTATGACTTACCAGAGTGAAACAGTTAAAGTTGACAAAATTTACAATCTTTTTGTGTAAGCATTCCAATTGCAAAACAAATCTCATCGACGAAGAGAAAGAATCATCTTTTTGTTACGTCAACGATGGCTGATGAAATAGAGGAACTTCCTAAATCAAGCTCTTCTTCGGACTCACAAAGAGGATCGCCATCCACGGTACGTCGTCAACATTTTATTACCACAGTAGTAGATAACAACAAGACTTAAAATTCAAGAAACGAAATGCGTGAAAAATTTAGTATAATATTGTTCTTTTGTTAAATTTTAAATGAGTCAAGTTAGTGGGCTGGCCCGTTTAACCCACCAGCCCGTGTGGGTTGGGTTAGGGTTATAAATTTTGGCCCGTTTATTAAAGTGGGTTAAAATTTGTTGGCCCGTTTAACCCACCAGCCCGCATGGGCCGGGCCGGGTTGGCCCATTTAACCCACTTGCCCAGCTCTACTTTTTCAACCCATATTTCAAGTACACTTCAATTGTCACTTCTACACATTAATCAAGTTTTCTTTCGCTCATTTTACACTCCATTTCCTCATAAATGGCAGTTGACCACACTCCTAAAAATAGCCATTTTTCTTTTATTTTATTAATTTATTTAATGAATTAAAGCCTCTTTTAGTTAGCACATTAAAGTAACACAATTTACACTTCAAAAATTAAGTTACAAATTAACTTCACTTCTCTCTCTCTCTCCTTGTATTTTCACGTGCAGCTACCACCCTCACCCCATTTGTTGCCATTGTTTTATTTTTTGTCTTTCAATTAATACACTTCTCTCTCTATATATAATGTCTCTTATTTATACCCTTTCCTTCTTTGAAACCCTACACCATCTACTCTCTGTATTCCTCTCTTTATTTCTTTCTTTGCCTTATTCTTGCAAGATAATACAAGCTGCCCCCATTTCCATTTCTTGCTTCCACACTCCATTCTTGAAGATCCTTAGAGTAAACCTTCTTCATTAGCTTCCATAGATGATATAGGTAAAGTATAGTGAGAGTTTCATGCATCAAATGACCTTCCATGAGCTTAAAAGCTAAGGATGATGATGACACAATGAAACACTCCTCTTATCCATGATTATTTTCTTGTATCATTATTATTTTCTTGTTAAAAGTAGTTATATTTTGTAGATCTAACTTCTTTTTTTATAGCTTTGATTTTGTTTATGTTTTAGATCTTGTTATATGAGTTATTATTTTGTTATTGCTAATGATTTATGCATATATTCATCATTCACATAACCATCATAGTGTTCATACATTTATAACTATTATAGTAAACTAGATCTAGTTGTTTTAGGTTCATAAATGCATTAGACTTTTGATTTATTTTCTTAAATAACTTGTAATAGCTTGATGATAGTAGAAAAGTTCTGGAAAGCTCAAGATCTATTTTAGTTTCAACAAAAATCATTTTTGAAAATTCGGATAAAAAGGGAGCCATATTTAGAAAAGCTATTTTTCAACTTCAAAATGTGTATTTTTCATTTAAAATGAAGGGCTTAAGGAATAGATATCATAAATGAATGATTTTGAGGAGTAAAGTTTAGATCTATGAGTTTATAGTTTACTACCATGCATTTCTTTTATATTCATGTTCATATTATGTGTAGATCTCAGATTTGAACTTGAAAAATAGTGAAATTCGTATCTTCACAAAATCTATATTTAAAAACCCTCTTCCAAATCTCAAAATGGGAGTTTTAGTTGAAAAGATGAAGGTTTAGTGGATATATATCATCAAGACTTCTTTTTACAAGAATCAAAGATGATTTTCAAAAGTTACTTTCAAAAATAAAAATCATATTTTCGGATTTAGGCCAAGACATGGTTTGAAAACATGTTTTACAACTCGAAAATAAAGTTTTTATTCAAGAAATGGAAGGCTCTTAAGATAGGATATGTAAAGGATGATTTTTCCTAAGTTTAGATGGATTTTGTCAAAATATATGTCCAAAAATAAATTTGGTAAATTCGGATCTCAACCAAGACCAATTTTGAAAACCCATTTTTCAACACCAAAATGAAATATTTGTTTAGAAAATGGAAGGCTTATGGAATATGTATCAATAGGTGGTGTTTTTGATAAGTAAATGGTAGATCTACTAGTAGAAATTCTCAAAAATAGGAAGAGATTACAAAATATGAAATTTGAGTTTTATCCAATTTTGTAAATTCGGATGGTTTCAAAACCATGCCTTAAAAACCCATTTATCAACTCCAAAACTTGTGTCTTATATGAAAAATGAGGAGTTTAGGTCATAGATATCATAAAGTAATGATTTTTATAAATTAAGATGAGATTTACTAAGAAAAGTATGTAGAACAAGGAGTAGAAATAAAGTAGGAAAATTTGAGTTGTTTATCATTTTAAGAAATTCGTAATAATGGAGTAATGGTATGAAAACTCCTACTTTTCAGACTCATTCAGTGGCTAGGTATGGTTGAGTCTTAATTTTCTAAGTATCAAAAGAGTTTTCTTAAAGGAATCACCACAAAACCAATTTTTACAAATTCGAATTTTGGGATGAACCAATTTTAAAAGCATGTTTACAAAGTGTAAAATGGAAGTTTTTATTGAAAACCAAAGGCCTTAGGGAATATACATAATGAAGGCTTAATTTTAACAAGAATAAATAGATTTTATCAATAAATTTTTCTAAAAACAAGTAGGGATTGTCAAGAATACAAGAATAACCTTCCTAAGTTGATTTTTGATAAAGTCTTACAAAGAAAAAGTTCTCTAAAAATTCCTTTTATTAAATATCATCAAAGACATGTGTATATATATATATATCATGACATATCATTTATGATAGAAACTTGTTCATATTGCATGTATACTTGCTTTGGATAGTAGAAACATTAAAAACTTTCACGAAACTATTTTTTGGAATTGAATTTGGCTACTGATCAGAACTGATCAGACTTTTTCGAAGCTTCAAAGTTTTCAAAAGTTAAATATGATATTATAATTAGATAGATCTTTCGAAGTAGATAGAAATCGGTATATAATTTGTTAAATTCCTACTTAAAACGACCAAGTTATGGCCGTTTTAAGTTGAAATTCCTGCTTAGGACGAGAATTACGAATTTGATAGTTTGTATAAGATAGTTTGGATTAGTTAAGTGATGAAATGCTTATTATGGTATTTCTTTCTTTTTAGGTGACCCCAAAAACGACGATTTCCTACCACCATATTACTTTTACTAAGAGACCGGTGATCCAATGGCCGAGTGAGCTTTCTTCTTATTTTGTTACCTTGTTTGTGCTTATCGGTAGTTGCATTAGAATAATAGGAACAAGATAAAAGCCGATATGAATGGGGATGGGATAATCGATGAGATTTTGATGTATGTATGCCAAAGAATACTAAAGCATATCGAAACCATGATTTGATTTGATAACTACACTGTTCATACTATTTTTGTTTATGTGTATGATATTGGTTGGTCACTCTAAAGAATGTATGAATGATTTGATCTAAGCAAAAAATTAAATTGGTCATGTATCGCATTGGACATGTTGCATTTGGTAGTGTACTACTCCTATGCAGGTCGATCGGTATGGTCCGAAGACTCGTTTGGATAATGAGACCGAGTATCAGAGCTCATTCATAGGGAACTAAGGTGCACCGGGGATGCATTCCATGTGTGAGCTTAGCCGAGTTGAGTGCTATGAGCCGGAGGGCTTAGGGACTAGCAGCGGTCATGTAAACTTTCAATACCATCCCTAACCTAAGATACAGAGGGCGTAAATCCATTCTGTGTATGGGTTCTGGATGCCCATACATAATTGTCTGCTCATGTGTTTGTTCATGCATAGCATATGGATGATTTTTAACTTGCTTGTTATGGTACGTAATTAAGGGAATTCTCACTAAGCTAGTGTAGCTTATACCCTAATAGATGTTTAAATGAACAGCTTATCTGAAGAATGCTAAGTGAGGACCGAGATGGTTAGAGCCAACTATGACTTCGGGATTCCGGCATGAAGTAAAAATACTTAAAGATTTTAGCTAGGTTTTGTGAATTGCTTTGTAATAGTTTTATGTAGTGAAATCTTTTGATGAAATGAAATTGAAGTATAGTGAATTGCATATCCTTTACATTGTTACTCAAGTTGTATCAATATAAAATGTGTCACTCCGATGTGTCTCCTCCATGTGTTAGACGCCTTATACATAGTATGGAAGCCTTCGCGTGACTGAGGTGGTCATTCCTAGGCTTTAATATTGTGTACGGTAGACTGCCACGTTTAGGGTACCCTTCGGGGTGTGACAATACTACTCCTTAAGCTTCCAGCTTCTAATTTCTTACCGGGACCATGCTCCTGGTAGTAATGAGCCAAGGTCGTAATGTGAACCTGAAAGGACTATTGGAGTGTGAGCTAAACCACGAGCTCAGTGAATAATTAGAACTTATTACATAACACACAAGTTATTCAAAAATCATATGAAATGTATCAATCAAACATATATACAAATACAAGCCTGGATAACCCAAAATCCAAACAGGATAAAGATTTATGTCCTCTCATTGGCGTTGAAGGATCACAATCTATGGCCTACCTACCTAGGAGAGACTTAAGCTTTCAGGAAACAACAATACTCAATTTGATTACCTCTTTGAATTTATTGTGTCTTAACATTCATTTCCTGTTTTAGCTTTAGAAACTCCACTAAGTGCTAGTCATTTCTAAGCAATACCATAAGCAGCGTCCTTCATTTACCATTTAGTTCCTATGGTATCAACAGAACAAAGGTAATCTTGCGATTAACTAATAGCATTCTTGCCTAGATAAACCAAGCATTACTAGAGATTTGAAATACTAACACGTAGTAGGCTACCACTTACTTAAATGCTACTTTATGCAAAATATGCAATGCATGTACAACTACTTTTACGGTACTAGTAGTATTAATTAAATTGAAGGCGATCAACCAATGTACAAACATTCAATCATGTTATGTAACCAATATAATCATACATAATTCTATTGTCATTATTATTAGAATGACTTGGTAATCAATGTCTCATACAACAAACTGTTCCCATAAACCTAGTTAATACACTCAATTTATTATCTTTTCTTTATGGTTCTTTAAGTTACAAGCACATTGTTGGGCTTTTTCCCTTCTCTGAACCATTTCTTCAGGAGTCAAATTTTTTATCGGAATGGTGGATTTTGTTGTATTAGAAGAGGAAACAGTAGAAGTAGGTAATGATGATGTGTATTTAGGTATAGGTTTAGAAAACTGCAGGTTAGCAGAATTAGAAAAAAAATTTGTTTTGGATAAATGGTGAGAATGGGATGGTTTGAATGTATCTGTAAACTTCGATTCATAAATGCATGCCAAATACATCGCATTTAGTAAGTCAGAAGGTCTTGCAACTTGAACTTCTCTCCTAATCTCAAGTTTAAGACCTGAAATGAAACAACTGGTGAGAAAAGAATTGGGTAAACCAGTTATTTGATTCGAAAGATGATGGAATTGAGATTGATATTCAGAAACAGTGGTGGTTTGAGTTAATTTGGAAAGTTGACCCTGAATGTCTTCATATAATGAAGGACCGAATCGATCCTGAAGGGATTTCTTGAAATTGGTCCAGGAATTTAACTGTTGATTATCATACATCCATTGATACCAGTCTAGAGCATCACCTTCTAGAGCAAAAGAAGCAATTGTGATACGTTGTTCATCCTGAATATGATGAAAATTGAAAAATCTTTTTGTTTTGAATATCCATCCTCGAACATCTTCCCCTGAAATTTGGGAATTTCTAGTTTGATGCATTTTAACAGATCATTGCCTTCGTTGATGGAAGATGATGATTCATTAACAAAAGGAGGAGAATGAGTCTGATTCCTTTCATTAATCAATGTAGACAATTTCTATTGAATAGAATCCATCAAAAAAGAAATTTTCTGATCCAATTCTGGGTTTAATTGTTGTTGAAATTTGTCTAATCTTTCTTCTAATAAAGTGTTTCTTGTGTCAGGTGCCATTGATGAACAACAACAGCAAGAACAATGCAACAATGGAGGATGATTCGGGAACGAGAGCACCAATGTTGGGCTGGCTACTCCAAATAAGCCCGGTCCACTACTAAATCAAAATAACCAGTGTGGATACGAAACCCTAATCCTCCAACACAGCCACTATCAGTAAGCTCTTGCTCTCTGTTTTCTCTCTGTTTTACGATACTAGGGTTTCTTCCTTTACTAACTAAATCTTGTTTAATGAATATGCAAGGTACATCAATGGTGCAGGCTTGTTCGAGAAGCCACTCTCCTAAGACTCAGATCTCATTACTTGCAGGGGGATAAGTCCATCCTTTTCCCTGTTTCGTTTATTTATTCATTTCCATGAGCTGTTAACAGCTGTGTTTACAATCTGTTTAGATTCTGTTTTAGATCTATTTGTCTAAACTACTATTACAACTATCAATTACTCATTCTGTTGCAATACAAGTAAATCATGTATTTCTGTTTATACAAAGTCGTTAAGCCAACTAGGCTTTCTGTGCTGCCGTGTTAGTCTAACAGTTGTATCACACATACAATGTAATAAGACTGAGTCACTCACCTTTTTATGTTGGTCAATCATAGTAATTGTCAGGAAAGTCTTCACAAGTCGTCATGTCACCTATTGATATGATTAATATATTCATCAATGACACATAAACTATATGATTAAATTCCTATGAGTGTCTAAGTGTCCTATTTTGATGCTGGGTTTTCGTTCTATTACTATATTAGTTCTTTGGAGATCTTATGACATTCAAGTATTAGTTCATATTTATTTTTTTAAGTTGTTTGTCTTGATTTTGTTTGATACGTATATCTATCAAGTGGGTATTCGGGAATTTGACAATTTAGTTAGTTCACTTTCATAGTTATTACTGTTTAGAACTATTGGTTTTCTTTCGATTTATTTAATAAATTTCTTGTAAAGTAAATATATCCCTATTTTCATAAATTTAGACTATTTAAATTTCCATTGTTATCCATTTATTTATAAGTATCCATTTAAATAAATACTTTGTAATTACTAAACTTATAACTTTTCTTGTAAAACTAATTAAATACATCCATAATGATAATAAATTTAATAACATAAAGATTTTCTAAATTTAATAATTATTTTCAAAATATCAATAATATTTTCTTTTTGGCAGAATAATAACAACAACAACAACAACAACAATTACGGTAATAACAATAATAATAGTAACAATAATAATTACAGTAATGACAATAATAATAAACAAGTTTAATGATAATAATTATTATTTTGGTAATAATGATACTTGTAATATTCATCATATAATTTAAATGAATAATAATTCATAAATCCTTACCCATTAAGGTTAATATTAGTAGTAATATTACTAAAATAGCTTTAAGCCTAGCTTTTGGGTTCTAATTATGATTACTAAATATAATAATATTTAAAAATGATAAATCCAGAAATATTATTAATTCAAATATTTTTAATGGTATTAGTAATATTAACAACCATAGTCGTAAAGCTTAATGGACTTAAATTAAATTAATAATAGTGATTTATATCACTAATAATCCTTTCTTGATAATGTTAATATCACTAATTCATAATACTTATGTCAATAACCTCATTATATATAACTTAAATACTATATATTTATTAATACAGAAAAATTTTTAATCTCAATTTTCAATAATTTCATTATTATAATACTAACATATAATAATACTCTTAATAATACATAAAATAAATAAATAAAAGTAATAACAGTACTAAAAATACTTATAATATTAATTATTACATTATTTAATTTAATTATTTTGGTTTTTAATTTTTTTTATAAAAAGTGAAAGCTGAGAGGTACACGGGGTGGAACACGCCTGTGTTCCTCTCATGCTCATCAGGGGAAGTACTGTTCATCGTCTACCCCGATGAACTCGACCACTTTCGGCCGAAATCTGACGTTAGAAACCTCTCCAATTGATTCCTATGAGTTCCTACAATGTTTTACTACATCTATATCAACTCAAAACATCAAAACAACAACATGATTCATGGTCTTTGGATCAACATGGTGCAACTAGGGTTTTTGAAAATTACCTTATTTGAGCCTATCCGATGAAATTCGAAGCTTGTTCTTGGGTTGGTTGTGATCCTATGATCATCAAAAGTCAGTTCTAATCCTTGTTTTTTTTTTAAAAAAAAAACAAACTGAAATACAACAACTTACCTTGGCACCAGTTTAAGCGTTTTTTCGTGCTATTTTCTTCTTGATTCGAATTGGGATGATTAGAGCGATTTGATTTCTGTTTTTAGGTCGATTTGATTACTCAATAGGTGTTTATTTGATCTGGAAATTTCGAGAGTGATTGGTGTTTGCTTGCTTATCCATTATGAAGCTTAAACATATATATATAGAGGATGAATGAGGATGGTTTCCTTCGACAATTTGCATGCGATTTTTCCACCTTTTATCACTGTTTCATCCAGTTGTTTTACTATCATTAATGAAGGATATGAGTTGGCAATGTTTGATTGGTTGTTTAGTTGATTTTGTTGACAAATGGTGCATAAATTAGATGATTTTCCAAGCAAGTTTCGGCTCTCAACTTTCAAGAAAATCAAAACCCTTCATTTGTTCATCTAAGGACCGATCCTGCAAGTATATATATATATATACACGCTAATATTTAAATAATATCAATCTATATTTTCGTGTAGTTTATTACATTAATTGGGTACAAATTAGCTAATATTTGAGAGTTTTTGTCCAAAAATATATTTATAGGATTCTATAAAATGTTTAGTTTATCAAACGATACAACTTTAAGTTTTAAATTTACGCAATTAATTGTTTTTAGAATTTTATCTCCTGCGATTTAGGTTTCCTAAGCTTATTAGGTCAATTTTTTGTTTTAGGCTTCAATAGCTTAAGAAAACCTTATTTAGAAAAATGGTGTGATGCAAATATTTATTTGAAGTCTAGATCTTTAGTTATGCATCTGTTTATATTTTTATGGTGTATTTATAATCCTAACAATTTATCTTTAGGTTATTGTTTCCCATCTATAAGCGTAGTCGGTTAACTACTCATTATCGTATTTGATATATAAGCTAAATTACTATATATCTTCGGTTTTTTATATCTACTATGAGATCTTATTGGTAGTGTTTAATACTATCTAAGAATCTTGAATTTAGGGTTCAAATCCATGTATAAGCTCATTACTACTCATTGTTCTAGTCTTAAGTCTTTATTGAGTTCAATAGTTATCATTTAATCTCTATATTAATATTTTTCTATCTAATCTATTTGTATGACAAGTTTTAGGGTTTGAAAAATTTGGGTTTCCTTTAATTATATCTTGAATTATTAGTTCAAGATACGAAATCTCATTTTTGGTATTAATTAGGGTTAAAGAAGTTCTTTATTCGGTTTTAAGATCCTAACCCAGCCAAATTCAAGTTATTGATCTATTCTTAGGTTTTATTGGATTCTAGGTTTACTAACTAGTTCACACTTTCTATTTTAGAGTCATGTATTAGTGTGAAAAATTTCCAGGGTTTATACTTACAATTTACTTTTCCAATACAACTTTTACTACTTAAATTACTTATTTAATTTTGAAACTTACACAACATACATCTCTCTCTCCTTTATGCAAAACCGATGCCCCCTCTGCCTCTTTCCCTCTCTCCAATTCGTTTTATTTTCTTTTGTTAAATTAAAGCAAACCCTAATCCACTTATCTATATATATATATATATATATATCCCTTTATGTCAACTTCATTTCATTTTCTCTCTTTCTTCCTTTTCACTTTAGAAATTTTTTTTTTTTTGCAAAACCCTCTCTCCCTCTCCTCTACATGCCGTGACCTCCATCTCTCCCTACACACACATACACTTTTGATTTCTTCAAGTTTTCTTGATCCAAATACTAAATAGGTAATAGATCTACACTTTATTATCTTAAAAATATGTAATGGCAAGATCAATCATGTGTAATTCCACTCAAAAATCCCCATGAGCTTTAAGCTAAGGATGTGGAAACATTTAAACATGAGATCCTCACCATCATAATGTAGTAGATTTTGTTATTTAAGACTATTTTGCTGTTATCTTGTTTTATTGTTAAGATATGTTGTTATTATTAACGTTTTGTGCATATTCATCATCTAGCCATATCCACATAATATACATAGTGTTCATGCATTTATAACTAGTATAATAAACTAGTTCTAGTTGTTTTGAGTTCATAAATGTATTAGGCTTTTGTTTTATGTTTATAAATAACTTGTAATAGCATGATGATAGTAGAAAAATATTATAAAGCTCAAGATCTACTTCAGTTTCAACAAAAATAATTTTTGAAAATTCAGATAAAAACCTATTTAGAAAAACTACTTTTCAACTTCAACATATGTATTTTACATTAAAAATGAAGGACTTAGGGAATAGATATCATAAATGAGTGAGTTTGATGAGTAAAATTTACATCTACTAAGGAATATTTTCAAAACAAGGAAAAATTTACAAAAGTTATGTTTCAATCTCAATAACAAGTTTTAAATTCATAATAAGAGAAGCTTGAAGTGTAAACACCCATTTTTCAACTCCAAAACAAGATTTTTATTAAAGAAAAGGAAGCCTTAACGAGTAGGTTTGATTAGGAAATGATTTTTGAAAGACTAAATGAGTTTTACAAAGAAAACAATCTCAAATGAAATTTTTAAAATTTGGATTTGAAAATAGACACTATTTAAACACCTATTTCCAAATGCCAAAATGATGATTTTTATGAAAAAATGGTAGTCCTAGGGGATACATGTAATAAATACCTAATTTTGATAAGGATAAGAGAGGTTTATTAAAGTATAATCCTAAAAGAAGGAATGGTTTCAAAGAATAGATTAAACAATGTTTTCATTCTTTAAAATTTTGTAAAATTCGTAATTAGGTAAACCATCTATTTAAACATCTATTTTCTAACCCCAAAATGAAGGTTTTTATTGAAATAATGAAGATATCGGTTATATAGGTCATCAAGGTTAAGTTTTGATAAAAGCAAGTGTGATTTTATAAGAAGAAAAACTATTTTTCTTAAGTCTAGTAAATTTCAAAAGATTTGCAAAGCAAAAGTTTTTCAAAAAGAATTCTTGGTACTATATCATTAAGAATATACATATAGATAGTTCATCTCATAACCTTCATGACAATAGTATGTAGGTATTGCATATATACATGATGCACTTGTAGAAACAAAGTTAGGAAAGTAACATCCTATACTTCTTATTTGACATTATCCAAGTATATGAGAAATTAGAATTACCAACACCCATAAATCATGGATGATATTGAGTTATATATGTATATAATTGAGTCTTACAAAATATAATGATAGCTAAGTATTTATCAAAGCTTTAGTATGATGCTTGGTTTGAAATTAGGAGTTGAATTGTGGACTGGGGAATTCGTATAGTATTTTGTACCCTACTGTTCATGGACCAAACAACCTTGTTTGTTGGAATTAACTCTAGAAATAGATAGCTCTCGTCGAATAGATAGAAATCGGTATATAATATGCGAATTCCAAGTTAAAATGACCAAGTTATGGCCGTTTTAAGTTGGAATTTCTTCTTAGAAGAATTTTGATGAACTTGTTATAATAGAATTTATAAGTTCATTCAAACTTCATAGAAATACTCATTAGAGTTATTTCTTTTGATTAGGAGACTTGAGAGACGAATTAGACCTTCCTAAGGACTATTACGATTAAGTGGATTTTTGCACCATGGCAAAGTGAGTTCACTATCTTTAAATTATATGCTTGTGATTGTGCTTGTAGTGTTAGTGGCATTAGAATTAGGGCAAGATAAAATTTTAACTGTGTGTATATGAGTTCTACTTAGGTGAATTGATGTTAAGAATATCGAAATGAGCTTGTTGTAAATATTTGTATGATTTAGTATAGAATTGACGTGTTTGCAATATCTATGATCACTCATAAATTATTAAATTAATATGCCATGATCTTATAATCAAATTAACCATGCATACCATATGTGAGTCACATTGCATAGGTTATTATACCTTTGTGGGAATAATGCATAATAGCTGGGCAACAAGGGGCCTGTAAACTCGATTGTTGGCGTAATGGCCGGAAATTGAAATGTTGGTATAAGGGCCAGAATTAAAAATGTGTGTGGGTGGGCACCTGTATCAACTACAGTATAAACAAGAAAAATTGAAATCTATGGTCGTATGGGCCTGAAACACCTAACCCGAATGGAGAGCACAAATCCATTCAACATAAGACTTCTGGACGATCTTATGTATTGTATACTCACTACTTGTGCATTTCATATGGTTGTTAATATAACTTGTCTATTATATATTACTTGTTGAGCATTTAATTTTGGAAGTGAAACTCACTAAGCTTGTAAGCTTATACCCTTATAGTTTCCTGTTGCAGTATGAATATTTATGGCTATCTCCGAGAGGCCACGTTCCTCAGGTACAACTTTTGGAACTTAAGGAACTTTTGAAGAAGTTGGAACCTAGCTATAGGTATAGACTTCTAGTTGGATCTCCTTAATTGATATATATGATGGATGTTATAAGAGACATTTGAAAACTTAAGAATTCTTAATATTTTGTTGAGGGTATGCCCCTTAGATCATGTAATAGATTAAACCTGGTTATAACTGTTATGATTTACATTCCTATTGCTATGTATGTCTCCTTAAGCTATTTCGATTCAAAGTATGGTTCCTATATGTTGACGTGAGCCTTACACTCGGTGTTTAAACTCATGGAGCTACTAAGGTTATCGTATTTGCGTTTAGATATCGAGTGTAGCGGACTGTTGCGTTTAGGAAACCCTTTGGGGCGTGACAAAGGTAAAACCAACTCACTAATTTAGAAACCAACTTAGAAAAATAAAATTTTCCAAGAAAGTTAAGTTTTAAAATGGTAAACATATTTTCTGAAGAAGTAGAAAAATATAAAAATGAGAGAAAACATACATTTAACACAACACGAAATATTAGACAACACCAACGACTTAAGAAAAAATTTTGAAAACCTTATTTTTTTCAATCACTATAAATAAAATTTAGAAATAACTTAAAAGACTAAATTTTTGGAAATTAATTTATCTTTGAAAAGTTAGAAAAAAAATATAAAATAAAAACACTTATTTATAATAACAAAAAAATTTATAATTTCCTTTAAACCACTAAAAGAGAAAATTTTCAAAATCCAATTTTTCATACACATAAGACAAGTCGTTTTATGAAAAATAATTATTGAGACAACACCAATAGAATCAGGTATAAAATATGAGTCTATTTATATATGAAAAGGATTTTCTAACCATATATATATATATATCCATATATTTGTTTAAGAATTTTTAGGTGATGAAAAGTTTGGAAAATCATATTTTTAAGGGCTAGGAATTTCGTAGCTATTCTGTAGCATGATGTTTTGGATCCCAAATTGCTTTTTATGATAAAAATAACATTAGAAATGGATAGATCTTTTCGAGTAAGTAGAAAACAATATATAATATATGAAATTTCTAGTTAAAATGAGTAAGTTATTATCATTTTAAATTGGAATTTCTTTCTATCCGAATTTTAATGCAAATACTATAATACAATTAGAAAGTTCAAGTAGAACTTCCATGAAATACTCATTCGGGGTATTTCTTTCATTTAGGTAATGAAGCTTGGGAGGATCCGTATTCTGAGGACTATTACGAGTAAAGAATTTTGGCAAGGATGGCCGAGTGAGTTTATCTCCTACTTTTACATACTTATTTGTGCTTGTAGCTAGAGGCCCTAGAAGTAGGAAAAAGACGACAATGGAATATACTTGATAATATTGGTTGAAAGTATACTAAGCATATCGACACACGAATTGTTGTTAATTAAATTGTATTTTATTATCATGATGGAGTATCTACAAATTCTATGATCGCTTTTAAATTATCTTAATCACATATTAAAAGTTATATTAATTGATTCATGCATCTCATGTAGTGAGTCACATTACATTAGCTACTATGCTTAATGGGACAAGGGTATAGTAGTGGGGTTCCCGAGAACTCGCAAGTCTACAATGATGGCGAACAGGACCCGAAAGAACTATTTTAGGATGGACGAATAGGAGCTTGAAAGAGCTATTTCAGGATGAAGCAAGTAGAAGAGTGAAATAAACTATTTTATCGGATTTCAAAGATGGGTTTTAAAGAGCCTGAAACACCTAATCATTCAAATATATGATTTCCGGTAGATCATATGTATTGCTTACTCACTTGCTTGATGCATTTCATATGCTTGTTTAATAACTTGTTTGAATTTATTGATATGAGTACGTTAATCCAGGAATATTCTCACTAAGCTAGTTGAGCTTACACCCCTTTAGATTTTTGTTGACACAGGACCGGTATCTCTTTTGTCCGAGGACTCCATATATCCAGGTGAATTATGTTTTGAGAAGCTTTAGAGGGAAATTCTTTTGAGGATCTCAGAATTGATTTCCTTTAAAATCTTTTAGTTCTAGTATTGTTTCTTTTTGTGTAAGACTAAGATTATATTTTAATCTTTTGGAGATTTATCGGGGGAATGCTCCTAAGATAATGTAAAGACCATATTCCTATAAATTTAGAAATTAGATATTTACCTAGATTTATTGTATGTTATATTTACTTTCTCGGACTACACATTTAACCGGTGTCTCCTATTGTTGTGATAGACGCCTTACATATGGTGCCGAAGATTTTGCATGACTTCGGGAAGTCATTCTTGAGCTTTAACACCGTATGTGGCGGACTGCCACATCTAGAGTACCATTTAGGGCATAACACATATGTTTTTGTTTTCTAGCTTGTCAATGAAAAGAATAGGAAAAAAACCCTTCTTTGTTTTGTCTTTCATGTTCATTGAGTTTCCAATTTATAAAAGAAAAAAAAATCCATTCTTTTTTCTAAGTCGTGTCCTTTTTTATGAGAAAAGGAAAAATAATATAGAATAGCTTTTGATTTCATTATAGTGACAATCTTAGAAATCAATCTGGTAACACATGACGCATGGATTAAGTTGAGATTGACCGTGAAAATTGATATTTAGTTTGATTGGAAACAAGTGAGGATCTTTGCTTTTTATATATTAATCTTGATTTAAGAATTGAAAGCAATATTTGAGGAAAATTCTTCCAAAGAAAGTGTCTAATGTGAATGAAGAAATGATTTTGAGAAACGTGAAAAGAAGATCAATTTGGAGTCAAGAAGATTTTATTATTTTCTTTTATATATTTCTTTTATAGTTTATTAAGATTATATTTTTTTAATAACTTATTAGGATTTTATTTTGTTTTCATTATTGTGTTATTTTTTAAATTGTGGGATTTTATTTAGTTTTCCTTTGTGTAACTATTTCCTAGTTTTCATATCATATTTTATACCTATATATAGGATTTGATTGTAATAGAAAAAGAGAAAAAAAGAGATCAATAAATATGAAATTTTAATAAGTGCGTATTCTTCATTATGGTTTTTAAATTTATATTAAGGTTTCAAAATGCTTATGGTTAGCGTTCAATTGTTTTAAAAACTACTCATGATTGTCTATCACGCCCAAAGAGTATCCTAGTTGTAATACATATATTACGACATAGCCTGATGACCCAGACAGTATCACATATACATATTATTAATAAATCTACTTTAGAAAATGACATAGGTTTAACAAAACAAGATCTTTTTGGTTGCATGATAAGAAATGATGAAAGTGAATAAAATTACAATACCATAAATAAAACTTACTGTCTGAATAACAACTATTACAAACCATGAAACATATCTAAGTTCTCAGATAATAAAATTGATGTTCTAACATCAATTAACATATATAAGTAGTAAAACTATTCTCCTTGTTTCTAAGACTCTTCCAGCTTTAGAAACATACCGGCTTTAAACTCCTAGAGGCAACCAGTCGAGGCTTTAACATCATCTTGTAAGGACTATAGGAGTGTGAGCATAAACCACGGGCTCAGTGAATAACCAGAACATATCACACAACAAGCAAGTTATTATTAACCATATGTAATGCAGCATTCAAACACATGAACAATTACAAGCTTGGACAATCCGAAATCCAAACAGGATGGAGATTTACGCCCTCTCATCAGGGTTGAAGGAAAACTGATCTATGAATCACCTACCCAGGATGTAAACCCCTAAAATTTTCGGTTAATTTTAAGTTTGATCTTAGAATTAAAAGTCAACCGAAACCCTAAAGGTCAACAAAAGTCTAAGATAAACCTTAGATTTTAGATATGACATTCCCGTTTTCTTTAGCCCTAGAAAACGAAGTTAGAATAATTAGTGATAATAGTTTGTAATAGCTTTAGGTTATATAAAAATATCATATTTGCGAAATCCGAGTGTCTTTCGGACTCAAACGAGATCAGTTCTCGAAAATCGTGTCCTGGAGCCCGGAATAATAAAAATATTCTAATAACACCGATAGGACCGATTTAATATAAAAGTTTCAAAAATATCATTTAGTAATTTTTCGGTAATTAAAAATATCATATATCACAATTATACGTGTATTTTCTTACTGTCGTTATTTTACTAATCACATCTACTTTACATTACACTATTCATTACTATTCTATACTATTTATCTATCTCTACTTTTTCTAACACCTACTCTTACAACACCATAACTATTATTTTTACTTTTTACCTTTCTCATAACTTTATATCATATTTTCTTTACAAATTATTACTTTTAATACACAAAAATCCAAAAAATTATATCTCGCTCTCCCTCTTCTCCCTTAGGCCAGTGCAAATCTCTCCCTCTCTTCCTCTATTTTATTTCAATTTTCCTTTAATTAAATCACTCAAAAATCACTTCACATTTTCCTATAAATACCCCCCTCCTCTTTCACTTCATTCACACGTCTTTTACTCACAAATTTCACTCCTATTACTCTCTCCATTTCCCCTCACAATTACTATCCCCAAAACTCTCTCAAAATTCTCTCACAAAATCTTCTTCTTCTTCTTCTTCTACAAAACCTTTAGGTAAGAAATTTTCTTTAAGATTTCTCTTACCATGTCATGTAACTTTACATGACCATGGTGTGAGTTTCCTAAACTTAATGTTATGGAAGTTACACTTTGTTCATGTATTGTTCTTGTTCATGAAATTATATTCATGTATTTCTATGTTATTATTTTACTTTTGCTCATATTTTGATTTCATTTTAATCCTTTATATGTAACTAGATATAATTATATACTAATATATAATCATTAGAGCATATAAGCTCATTGTTATTTATTTACTTCCAAGTAATGCAATTTATTTGTTTATTTCATGCTATTTTAAGACTAGTCTCTAGTCTTATACTTGTCCTCATGAAATCAAAACAATATATTTACTTTCTTTTCTTATTTTTCTTTTGGGACTAGTCCATTCTTAGTCCCAGGATACCTTGATGAAGTTAAGGTTCACAATACTTGATATATTTCTTTACTTGCTTATTTTATTACCATTATGTTTTTCCTATGTTTTCATAATTCTATTTCATGATCATGCATGAACATAGTGATTTTGTCTCAAAAAGATAAAGAATAAAAGTTTTCTTAAAATAGAATTTCTTCTCCAAAAATAAATGTTGTCATGAAAGAAACAATTTTTCTATGAAAACTTAAGGAACCAACTTAGTATATGTTTTCTAAGAAATTAGTGGAGCTCATAATAGAAGTTAGAAACTAAAGAAAGGAGGAATTCTTAGAAAATACACATTTATTGGAAAAGTATTCTTTAAGATTAAGAAATTTCAAATTCTTGTTTAAATAAATAGTTTTACCAAAACACTTTTCATCATTCAAAAAGACTAGTTTGACAAACACCAGAAATTTCCTTTCATAAAAATAGAATTAATGAACAACATAGTAAACCACTTCTTCAAAATATAGAATTATTACTTTCAAAAGAATTAGAAACTAAGCTATAAGGAATTTAGAAAGTGGAAGTCATTCTTTTGAAATTTAAGGAAATAGAATTAAGAAAATACAAACTTCAAAATGACTTGAGAAAGTTCTAGCAAACTAAGAGGGAAATTTCAAAAGTTTAGAAGACTTTACTTTTACCAAAAATTTGTAGTTGAGACAACTTCATTGATTTCATGCATTTAACATGAGTAAACAAATATTTCTATTTTTTAAAGGTCTTACAACTATTATAATATCTATCTCTTTGATTCAAATTTTTATAAAAAGAAGAAAGTAAGTTTTGTAAAATTCGTGGTGAATATGATCACCACTATTTTGGAGCTCAAATGACTTAGTTTGATGAAAATAATTTTAGAATTGGATGGATCTTTTCAAATAGGTAGAAAACGGTATATTATATACGCAATTCCGAGTTAAAATAACCAAGTTATGGCCATTTTAAGTTAGAATTTCTTTCTATATGAATTTTAACGATCTTATGACATAGTTCCTTATTAGTACCATAGAATAAAAAAGAAATACTCATTTTGATATTCTTCTTGATTAGGTGATCTCGAGGAGGATTGTTCATATCCCGAAGATTACTACGATTAGTGAAAATCCCGAACAACTCATCCATTATAAGAAAAGGTGTCATCATGGCTGAGTGAGTCTACTCCCCATTATTTTTCATACTTATGATTGTGCTTGTAACTTTAGTTGCATTAGAATTTAGGCAAAATCAAATGGAAGTTGTATGATAATATGTTGAAAGAATATTAAGTATATCGAAACATGATTTGTTTGTAATAAAGTTGCATGTATATTAATATCTTGAAGTGTTTGAAATTGGTTGCTCACTTGAAAGAAGTTAAATATAACAACTAGACTTTAATTAAGAAATTATGCATGCACTTCATATGTTAAGTCACATTACATTCACTATTATACAATTGATGGGACAAGTGTATAATAGTGGTGGTAGGCATAACCGGTATATCATGTAAGTATCAAGTAGGAGCCGATAAGAACTACATAAATTGGTGGCTAGTAAGAGCCTGTAATAACTACAAGTTTTTGATGGTATATAGGAGCTGGTAAGATCTATAAAAGTGTTTAAAAAGTCGTGGCCGTAATTAGCCTGAATACCTAACCCCAAATGAAGGGCGTGATTCATTCAACATATGATTCCTAAAAAGTCATATGTCTTGTATGCTCATGTGTTTGTTGCATTTCATTTGCTTGACTAATAAACTTGGTTGATAGTTTACTTCAAGTATGAATTTTTGGGATTTTCTCACTAAACCCGTAAGCTTATGCCCCTATAGGTATTTGCATTCTCAGGAACACCTATTTTTGTACCTGAGGTCTCCTCATATCCGCGTAAGTATTCTTTTGAAGCTTTTGAAGTAAATCTACTTGAAGATTTATATTAGAATTCCTTTGAAATCTTTAATATAGTATTTAAGTATCGTAAAGACTATTTTGATCTTTAGGATTTAGCAGGGGTATGCCCCTAAGAAATCATGTAATATACCTTTCGTTATTAATTCTATAATATATTTTATTTCTGGATTCTTGTATGTTCATTTTTACTTGCTTAGACTATGCTTCCCAAAAGCGTCTCCTATTTTAGTGCTAGATGCCTTACATGTAATATTAAGACTTTCGCGTGACTGAGGTAGTCATTCTTGAGTCTTGATATTATATGTGGTGGGCTGCCACGTTTAGGGTACCCTTCGGGGCGTGACACAGGAGAAACTAAGTACATAGGAAAGCCACAATTGTCACGATAGTTATCTCTGTATGTTAATGTTGTTTAAAGCATTCATTTCCTATTTTAAGCCTTAGAAACTCCACTTAGTTTTAGATATTTCATAGCGATACTATAAACCTCCAAAGTTTTATGATCAATTAAGCTTAAACCCTAATTAGAAGGTCAACTAGAAATCTTAAAGTCAACAAAACCCTAATCAGATGTAACCGTTCAAGTCCAATAATCCCGTGTAAGCAACCCTAAGAAAGTAAGTAAGAGATTAGTATATAGAATAGTTTTTAATAACATAAGAAAACTTAAAAATATCAGATTAGTTAAACAGCGATTCATTTTGAGCCCAATCGGATATAGTTTTCCAAAAACGTGTCACGGGGCTCAAAATAGTAAAAATATTCCGAATATACCATTAGACTGGTAAAAACATAAGGTTTTCAAAAATACCAGTTTTATAATTTTTCGATAACTAAAAATATAATATATCATAATTATACGCGTATTTTCTTACTACTGGTACTTTAATTATCATGTCTACTTTACATTACACTATTTATTACTATTCTACACTATTTATCTATCTCTACTTTTTCTTATAACCTACTCTTACAACCATACCTCTATTTTCTTACAATTTTCATTTCCAATACAACTTCACATCTTTTATATCTTACTTTTCATTAACAAATATACAAAAAAATAAATTTCTCTCCCTCCTTCTCTCATGTTTTGCACCGCCCGTCCCCTCTACACACACAATTTGTTTTATTTTTTCATTTATTTAATTAACATAAATTATCTTCCACTTTTTTCTATGAATACCACCTCTTCCTTCCATTTCCTTCACACCATTCATATACTTCTCTTACTCTCTCAAAATTTCTCCGAGAGTTCTCTCAAGTATAGTTTTTATAGGTAACACTTCTTTAAGTTTCCTTTGCATTAATTTACTTAGTATAAGCATAATATGTGTTTTCTAAAACCATGAAGGTGAAGAAAGCAACAATATGTTTATACTTTGTTTTTGTTCATGAATATATTTTTCCTTTATGTTGCTTTCATATATATTTAACTAAATATATCTATGTAGCTATATATATCTTTTAGAGCATATAATCTTCTTTGTTTTGCAATTTATTTACTTTCTTTGCAATTTATTTATTTACCTTGCAATTTATTTTACTTTCAAGTTGTTTTAAGACTAGTCTTTCTAGTCTTAGACTTATCCTCATCAAGTCAAAACAATTTTCTTTTTTTCTTTTGAGACTAGTCTATTCTTAGTCTCAGGAAGCCTTGAAAAAGCTAAGGTTTCCAATACTTGACAATTATTATTGTGTTTATTTATTCCTTATGTTCTTTATTATCTTATCATATGATATTTTTAGCTTTTATAAACTACATAATCATATTCATAAATGGCTAATAAGTTTTTGTCTAAATAAAAAATGAATTTTCTTGATAAAAGAATAAAACTTTATCAAAGTTTTTTTTCATAGACTTAGAAAAACATTTTAAAAGAAATCTCTTTTAAAAGTTTATGTAAAACTCATCATGAAATTTCAAACTATTAAATGAAGTTTCCTTAAAGTTTAATGATATCTCATTTTCAAATAAAGTCTTGATATATAGATAATAAATTGGTAGTATTTTTATCAACTTTCTAAACCAAAATCAAAATAAGTTTTCAAGAAAATCAATTTACAAGGAAAATAAATTTTCAAAGAATAAACTCATCAAGTTCTACTAAAGAAAATTTTTTGGAAACTCTATTTTTCAAATCCTAGAAATAAATTTAGTAGATAATTTCAAAGGACCAAACTATATTTTCAACTCACTTTAGATAAACTAAAGAATCAAAATATAGTATATTAGATTTTGATAATCCAAAAATTTTATAAGTTACTTCACCCACATAAAGCAAAAATCTAACAAAACCAAATTTCCAAAACACTAGAAAAAGTTGTTTTAAGGAAATAAGTTAAACAAGACAACATCTATAGCTTCATGCATAAATTATGAGTATATTTATATACATAAGGAATTCTATTAAAAAAAATACATATTTGAGTTTTACTTAAACAATGTAATCCCCCAAATTTTACGTAACCTAATCATAACAAATACTAAAAATGTAATATTTGATTATTTAGAATATTTGGAAGAAGTAGTAAAAATCACTCCAAATTTTTCTTGATTTGAAAATGTTAAAGAGTGAACGAAATTGATTATAATTAGAAAAATTAAAACTGGTACTAATAAAAATTTTTCGAAATATAAATTGTAACAAATATGATCTCAAATAATTTATAAACAATGATAAACTGATTGTTAATATAAATTTCTGAGTTCCTTTTTACTTAAGCTCAATAAATAATGAAATAATAGTGTTCAAACTATTTTCGGTCGATTAACAATATTAAGTAGCACTAGACAAAAATATGTTAATACTAACAAATTAGTATAAATAACTCCTATACAGTAAAACATAATATTTGGTAAAATGATCAATAGTCTAATAAGAAATCATAGCTAACTTTAATTTTAAATCATGATAACGGACGATTAATTTTTAGAAACTAGAAAATATAAAATTATTGACTAAAGATAAATCACTAGAATTACAAGAGATACGATAAGATCAAAAATAGATTGATATCTAAGAATCTAAATTCTTAAGTAAATATTTAAATTTCACTAATATTCTAGTTAAAAGATTTAGAGAATTTAGAAATTGAAATCCTGAATGGTTGATATAATCTTCAATAATTTTCATAACTAGAAAAGGAACAAATTAGCAAATGTGAAACTAATATCAAATATATGATTCAACAAAAATCTTATAATAGACCTATGAGATGTAATAAACTCAATCCTAGTTTGAAAAACTCGAATGAAAATTTTCTTGATCGTAACAGATACCAAAAACGAGATTTCGTATCTTGAACTAATAATTCAAGATATAATTATGAGTATCTCTAAATTTCAAAACCAATAAGATATAGTTTAATAACAAAACTCATCAGTATAAAACGATAATCTAAAGATGAATTACCAAGATTATAAATACATAATAGATACTAATACCGAGCAATAATTATTAATTTAGATCTAAAATTAAAATTCCAAACCCACTATTATACTTGTTAGGAAATTTTGAATTTATTAGGATTTTGTTCCTAATTTAATTTATTGAACTTGAAAAATTTAATCATGTAAGTTAAATACTAAAAATAATTAATCGTGTAAACTTTAAACTAAAAATTTGAAAATATAAATAATCTAGAGTTTTTGTAGTAGCTTAGATAATTTTATCTCGATAAAACTTAAATATAACGATTACAGATATACGTTTATAATTTAGTAATAGCAAAAATATTTTAGTTGATAATTATTAAATAATTAATAATAAAATACATATATATGGAAACCGCTGCACATAAACACCTGTTGCATGAATGGAATCACGGACGTGGAGCAGTAGAGGATCGCTGCATTTCTTCACGCGTTGGAATCACCAAACAGAAGAATTCCCACACGCTGCAGAGGGTGATGATCGAGCAGCAGCCTCACGCCAGAGCCAGCAGCTGGCTTCTACGCGCACGAGCAAGAACCATACTTCACGCACAGTACACAAGCAGTGCTGCTAGACATCACGCACAAGAAGTCCCTCACACATGAGCAAGCTAAGACTCCACGCGCAGCACAGCAGTAGCCATGGTCGAAGAAGGAAGTGTCGAACGAGCTGCTGGAATCCACGTACCATACAATCTCCATGTAACAGAGCAATCCTCCGATAGAAAATAGAGCAGCAAGTCCAAGCAAGCAGTAGCAGCAACAGCAGCAAAGGAATCGGCTGCTGAAGTTCCACGCAAGAAGCAGAGGACAGCAAAATCTAGCCACGCATGATCATGTTGTAAATTCCATGCTGGAAGTTCATGAACAAAGACAGGCAGCAAATTCAAAATCTTCGGCTGCATCTCCATGTTCACAACTCCAAGTTGGAAACAGCGGAATTCCATATAGAATGACCTCATGAGAACAGGGGAGTTACGACTGCTTCATATCCAACTTTGACCCAATTTTAAGCTCCAATAATCAACTTGAAAATGACCTACAAACCAACCACAACACTTCACGTGTGATCAACATTTAATGCTAAGAAATTCAACTCAAATAAACAACCAAAACAGTTCTAAATTTTCCTTCAAATACTCAATAAAAACAAGCTGCAGTAGGAGAATTCAAATAAAACTACAACATTCACATCCAACATATTTACCCAATATTGAACACAAAAATTCAACATCAAAAGGACAGAATCTCCAACCAAAACAATCCACATATAATCAACATTAAATGCCAAGAATTACAACTCAAATAAACCACCAAATCAACTCCAAATGGCCTTGAAATTCACCAAATTAGTACCTACAGCAAGAGGAATTCAACAAAATACTGCAGCAGAAATTCTAACTTTCAACCTTGGATTTTGGCCCGATTTTTTATCCGATTTTTGTACAACTTGAGCCCCTAATTTATACATATAAATGACATTAAATAACTAGCAAACAAACACAATTAAAGCTCCTTGAAATAAGTCACAAATTCAATACAAATTCATCAAAAATCATCCTCAAATTCACATGAAATTTCTACCCGAGAACAACAGCTGGGATTTGTATTTTTCCAAGTCCAAAACACCCTCTTTTGTGTCCTAACTCTAACCTAACATTAGTACATATATAAAGCCTTAAGTTTGACACAAAATTAGCTCAAAAACTCTACAAAAACAATTTGAAATCCTAACTACAAAAGGAGTTGTGTCCAGCCTCTTCTTCTTGTGTTATTTGCACTTAGACAACCTTGAACACATTCCAAAATAGAACATAAACCTCTAGTTTACTTCCTATATTCCATCTACATACCAAACACATTAAGAACATCAAATTCCTTCCTCCAACAACACCAAAAACCAACCCAATAACTCTTAGTTTGTCATGACACCAAGCTAGAACTCAATATCAACAAGGTAAGAAATAAAATAGATATATATGTTAGTTTAGCTAGATTAATTTTTCCTTAGTTACTCATTTTCTTACTACCCTCTTTAGATCATTATTTTCACCAAGGAGGAGCTAAACCCCATCTATTATCCAATCAAGGTAAGAATTACATTAAGTTCAAATATTTGCTATGTTGATTTACAGGAATTTGTCTTATAAATATATCAAGATTAGTCTAATAGTATATTTATGCTATCTAGACTATTTAGGATATAAACACATCAACTTAAAGTATATAAATTCAAATCTTAGAAAGGAAAAACCAAAACCGCACTTAAACTACAACAAAACTAAGTTGGAATTTAGATGACTTATGTGTATACCTAGGAAGAATGAATAAATTGTATTGATGTGTTTATTATAAGCCAAAAACGACCCCACCAATGGAAAGAACACGAATAATCCTATGAAATCGACTATTTATTTGTTAAAAACGGATAAGAAACGAATTAGATATTGCGAAAGCAAAAATGGAAACACTGCTGTCAGATCTACTCGAGAATAGCAAACTGTTATTGTATTGTTCACCCCCTTAATGACTTTGTTTGATAAAAATAACACCATTAATGGATTTTACTCGTAAAATACTATGAAAACGACAATTTATTCGTAAAAAAAGGACTAAAAATGAGTTAGATATGATCAAAACAAGTTTTGACTACAGTTGATAGGATTCACTTGAAACCCATGCATGTGTTTCATAATTTTAAAAATTGTACAAGTCTCTTTTCTTGAAAATAATCCCACTTCTAGAAAGTACTCTTCGAGTACTACTAAATCGACTATTCATACAGCAAAATCGGATTTAAAATGAATAAGAAATCATAAATAGAAATTCACTCAATTTTCACTCATAATAAACCAATATTAAGGTTACTGTTGTTTTTATCAATATAGTTATGATATTACTACTGTATATAGTATTCAGTATTATTGATATTTTCATCACGACTCATTATGATTATTAATACTATTATTTTTACGTTAATGTCACTATATTTATATTATCGTCAATACTATTATTATTTTTGTCACTAATATTATTATTTACTAATAGTATGATGATGATTGTTATTATTATACCTGTATTTATTACTAATATCGATATTAACGTTTCCAAACTAATATTACTGATAATTTTATGTTATCAAACTTAGTTTGTTTTGCAATAAAAATAAAAAATTAAGTATAATAAAAGTTTGATATATCTAAACTCCATAGACATACGATTTTATAATTTTGGAAGGTATAGGCACTAGAATATATCCTTAAATAAATAAAAATATCAATTTGAGAGACAGATAAGGTTGACAGACAAAGAATTAATAAATAAAAATCTTCTATTAAAAGCAGTAAAATAAGAAAAAGACAAACCCCTTAAATAAAAATATAGATAGCAATTAATAAAAACTATATCAAATACCGATACGGAATAATTAGACACCTATGAGGATTCAATTAAATTATTTAACGATACAGTAATTAATATGACAGACTTAGTCTAATATCCGACGATAGAGATCAACACCTTTAAATTATAAGAAGACTTCTCTTACAAAAATAATCCAATAATAAATCTCTATTATTTCCTTCATAGGAAAATAGATCAATTCCCGGACTTTCAGTAGCTTATACAACAATTTAGTGAGGACCACAGGTGAGGGAATTCTGATGATCTACTATTTGCTTGTGATTGCTACTGCTTACTGTTATATTGATTGTATTGCTTGTATGTGGAATGATTGATTGGTGTGAGTGCTATCATCTGCATGATCACCTGAATGAATAGATAAAGATAATAATTCGACTTAATTAAGTGGATATACTCATCGCATGTGCTTGATCCCCTTGTAGGAAATGTTCCGAATTTGAAACCAAAAGTATTTTGAAATGTATTTTTAAAGAAATTTGACTTGGAATATTCCAGGTTACTTTTATATCCTTTGAAAAGGATGAATCTATACTAAAAGAGTTTATGAGATAAACATGAGATATTTCTGAGTATTGTTGTGATAGTGGATGTTGCCTGAGTCGGGGTCCACTGGTCACATGGCGATAGATGTTACCTGAGTTGGGGTCCATCTGCTGGATTCACCTTTAGTAGGTGATGGTCAGTATTGACAGTAGATGTTACCTGAGTCGGGGTCTACTTGCCTGATTCACCATAAATTGGTGATGGTTAGTAAAAATCGCCATTAAATTAGCATTATATATATTTAAATATTAACCAGCGTAGATCATATGAACACATTGAGGAATATTTACTGTTACCAATGGCATTTAAGCATTGGGTAAGTCTGGATGGACGCTACCACCAAACAGCCTCGTGCAACTAAGACGAGGTGTCCCACGCGGGTAAGTATGGGAGACAATTGAAATGTAGACAGGTAAATCTACGTCGTCTATGGATCCGGAGTCCCATAGATGTGTTGCTTGCATTCATCACGTATGCATTCATATTGTATGTAGATAGATTTGCATGAATACATAATTAATGTTTAATAACTTGCGTGACCAGTGGTAGTGAGGAATGAACTTACTGAGCCTGTGGTTTTGCTCACTCCCTAATAGTTTCTGTGCAGGGATAACGCTAATTGGGACTAGGATAGGAATGTGTGAAGAGTGCTCCTCCATCAGTCTATAACGAAGTTAGATATATAAATGACACTGCTCTTAGAATGCAAAATTTGTAATTTGTATAAACAAACGAGACTTTATTTTTTAAGCTAGAACTCAATTTCATTATTTGGTAGGGGATATCAATTCTCTGCGATCTTGGTAGAAATTGGAAAATCGGATTCCATAGTTGAAATCCTGTAATATATTATATCATTTATATGATAAACAATGATAAATAAATAGAGTCTTGCACACTCTGACATATAAGACGGCTCTCATGTTACGAGTGCACACGTGATATGATAGCTTTAGATTAATCCTACTAAGCCCCATATTTGCAGGCGTGACAAACAAGCCTTAGTAAAGGAAAGATTAGAACTTCTTGTTTTTCAAGGATGGAATTTTCGTATTAAATCTGTACTGTAAGCCCCTAGATTTTTCGGTAAATATAACTAAACCCTAAGAACCGAAAGTCAAAGTTAACCTAGTTTTATGTTTAGTCTAGTGAATATAGATCCGGCAATCCCGTGTTCTTAAACCCTAGAAAACAAAATTAAGATAATTGTGGAATATGGTTCATAATAATATAGGAAAGCTTAAAAATATCAGATTCTTAATTTTCTAGTATCTTTCGGATCCGAACGAGATCAGTTTTCAAAAACCGTGCCCTAATTCACTAGATAGTAAAAATATTCCGAAAATACCAATAGATTCATAAAAATATAAGGTTTTCAAAAATATCAGTTTTAGAATTTTTCGGTAACTAAAAATATCAGATATATGCCGTTTATGCGTATTTTCTTTACTACCGGTATTTTAATTGTCTAGTCTACTATTCATAGTACTTTTTTACTATTCATTAATATTCATCTATCTCTACTTTTTCTACTACCTATTCTTACAACCTATATAACCTACTTCTTACAATTTTCTTTTCTCACAAAAATTCTACACCATAAATTACCAAACTTCTCTTACACTTTTCTTTTAAAATTAATTTTTAATTTCTCCTTCATTCATGCTATCAATTTTCTTTTCTTTTTTATTTATTTAATTAACTATAATTTCTCTCTAACTTTTCCTATAAATACCCTCATCTTCTTTCATTTCTTTCACACTTTATCTACCCACAAATTTACTATCAAAATTCTCCTCTCAAAAGTCTCTCTAAATACTCTCTCAAATTCCTTTCTACATACCCCAAAAATTCTCAAATACCACCACTTTTCTCCACCATCAAATATCTTTTAGGTAATAAACTTTTTTTATATTACTTCTACCATGTCATGTAACTTTACATGACCATGGTGTGAGTTTCCTAAACTTATTGCTATGGAAGCTACACTATGTTCCAATAATTTTCTTGTTCATGAATATCCATTCCTATATTTCTATTGTTGTTATTATGTTTTGCTCATATCATTAATGTTATTATGCTAACTTCTTATTTATATCTAACTAAATATATTTATGTACCTATATATATTCTTTAGAGCATATAAGCTCATTTGTTATTTATTCATTTTCATGCTTTGCAATTTATTTATTTATTTCATGCTATTATTAAGACTAGTTTTTCTAGTCTTAGACTTGTCCTCATCAAGTCAAAATAATTTTCCTTCTTTTCTTTTCTTTTCTTTTCTTTTCCTTTTGGGACTAGTCTATCCTTAGTCTCGGGATACCTTGATGAAGCTAAGGTTCCGAATACTTGACTTTACTATTATACTCTTATTATATTTATCCTATTATGTTTTTTTTATCGTTACATATTCTCATTCATGCATGAACATGTTGATATTGTCTCAACCATAATTAAAATGAGTTTTCTTAAATAATAAAAAGAAGAAATCTCTTTAAAAATAAATTTTGTCATATAGGAAATGACTTTTCCATAAAGACTTAAAGTTTTATCTTAACAAATATTTTCTAAATTTAGATAAGTTTAGCTCAAGTTTTACTAATAATACTATACGGGATTTCATCAATAAATACATAAAATAAAGTTATCACAAACTCTCTTTTTAAACCAATAAAATAAGAAAGTTTTTTTAAACTTAATTGTTTGTTTAACAAAAGTTTTCTTAAACTCATATGTAAAGCTTCCATCAACATACTAAGGTTTGGATAAGAATTACAAAAATTATCAAAGAATAACCTTTCTAAGGATAAGCTTTGCTTAGAAAATAAAAATAATAAATAATAAATAACTTATAAGATCATTGGTATTATTTATTTAAGGTTATCTAACTTTAGAAAAACTTTAGAGCACATAACTAAGAAATATTTAGAAAAACTACATTTTTCAACCACTAGAAATAAAGTTATAGGAATCATAAAAGGATAAAATTACTTTTTGAAAAATTAATTATTCTTAACATTAAGAAATGGAATTAAAAGAAGGAAATACTCACTTATAAAATTTTCCCAACAAAACTAAAAAGGAGATTTTCAAGTCTTAGTTTTTCTCACTTTTAAGACACATTGTTTTGCAAAATCATTATTGAGACAACACTACTAAATTCATGCATATAGTTTGAGTCCATATATATATATATATATATATATTCAAGGGATTTTTCAACCATACAAAATATCTATATTTTTGTACAAGAGCCCTTGAATGAAGAAAAGTTTGAAAAATCTAGTTTTGAAATCTTGATTTTCCGTATCAATTTTGTACATCACTATTCAAGACCCAAATGACTTCTTTTGATAAATTAACCTTAGAAATAGATAGATCTTTTCGAGTAGGTAGAAATCGATATATAATATGCGAAATTCCGAGTTAAAATGAACAAGTTATGGCCATTTTAAGCTGGGATTTCCATTCATACGATTTTTAATAAATTCAATAAGATAGAATTAGAGAAATTGAGTAGATCTTGGATGAAATACTCATTTCGAGTATTTCTTTTGTTTAGGTGTTGAGGATCAAGATCTTCTCTTCCCCGAGGATTACTTCGACTCATAGAAGATCGCTATGGACGAGTGAGTTTCCTTTACGTTTATGTATTCACGCATGTGCCTATAGAATAGAGCACTAGATGTTAAGAAAGGATAAAATTGATATGCATGTGGGATATCTTGGGAATTATGTATATGAATTGTTATATGCGATCAATGAACGATAAGTATATCGGAACCCGATCTGTGATTGATATAATTGTTTCTATGTAGGTATATTGCTTGATCGCTTTAAATGATTTAATATCATATTGGAATCCCCATATAATAAATTGTTCATGCATATCATTTAGAATATCATTTCAAAATTTTGCTACTACTCCTCAGCGTGGAACCGGAAAGGTAAGCTGCCTAGCTACATCTTGAGGGTTAGGATGTTCGAGGAATACGATCTCAAGTTGTAGCCAAGCCGGATCGATCGCTTTAGGTAAGGAAAGCCCAGGGACTAGTAGTACGGTTCGTTGGAACCTCAAGACGTGCACAAACTTTTAAGGAGGTCGTTTGGGGCCCAGTTCAAATCATTCCCTAACCACTAATGGAGAGGTAAATCCATCACATATACGAAACCGGATAGTCGTATGTAATGTTTGATCATATTATTGTTGCATTTCATATGCTTGATTAATAAACTTGGTTGATTGCCTGTTATGAGTACTTTTGCATAAGGAATATCTCACTAAGCTAGTTATGCTTATACCCCTATAGACTTTTGATATTGCAGGACCATTATTTTGTACCTGAAACCACCTTGATCATCTGGGTAGAATCTATATTTTGGGAAGCTTTTGGAGGAACTCTGTTTTGAAGTCTTAGAGCAGATTTCTTCTAAAATCTTCTGGCTTAGTTATTTATTTAGTAAGACCATGTTGTTATGGAAATTCTTAAGGGAATGCCCCTTAGAAGTTGTAAGACTTTTTATTTCAATGAAATATATTAAGTATTATTTTGCATGTTCCGCTGCCAATATCTTAAAATGCATTACTTCACCGATCTTCCTTTGATTTGAATGTACGCCTTGTATCGATATGAAAGCTTTTGAGTGACTGGGATAGTCATTCTTATGTTTTAATATTGTGTATGGTGGGCTATCACATTTAAGTACCCATTGAGACGTGGCAGTTTAAGTTGGTATCAGAGCATCAAGATTAGGGAAAGAAACAGTAAGTTTAGAAGTAGAAGTCTTAGAGATTGGATAAATTTAAGATTTAGTCGTAAGAGTTTTAGGAAGAATCCTAAAATTATACAAGGTGGGGATTTATGGGAAACCACATGTTTTATGACCATACCTAAGATATGTAGATGGCCCTAGAACTAGTTTTTACCCTTAAGAAGAATAGGAGGATTACCAAACCGTTTTAAGCCTTAAGAAAGCACAACCTTTGTAAGTTGCAGCTAGTAAAAAATAGAGTTAACTTGCTTTTTGATAATGAAACTAAAAGAAGAATATGCTTACGTAAAAGACTATACAACCAACCTTAGATAACATCAGAAACGAGTCTCGTAGATGTCATCAAAGGACCGAAAGCAAGGATTCTTTCAAGAAATCGAAAGCGGGAAGAAGACAAAACCAACTAAATCTCAACGGAAGCATGGAGAAAAGAAGTAAGGAGCTACGATGAGAAGAAAGCATCGCGTTCAGCCAAGACGTAACGCCTTAGTATTAAATCGCAGCTAATTAAAATATGTAGTTAAGTGTTTAGCAAATAAAAGTAACCTAATGATTTCTTAATAATGTGATTCTTTTGTTTTATTTTTATGGAATTTATATTATTTCTTTTTGTGAGTAAGATGCATGATTTTGATTTCTTACCTTGTGATTTCTTTAAATTGTATTTGAATTTCTTATTAAGCTCCTATTAACTCCTATTTTGCAAATTTTTTTTGCTTAAGTTTTGTATTTTGATTTAAATTTCTGGTCTTTATATTTGAGATTTCCGAGATTTCTGCAAACGTCAGTATAGAACGTATAATAGAAACTAAAATCTAAACGATTAAACAGCCATGCAAGAAGAAGTAGAAATAGAGAGCAGCGAGATTCCAACGTACCGGCTGAATAAGGACTACCTCCGTAAAATCAACCGGAGAATAACCCTACTCCTGCCCCGAACCAGCGAAATGACTTTGCTGTTGCCCTTGGACAGATGAACCTGTTGTTGACTATTTTGATTCAGTAACAAAATAAAAGTAATCCAGCTCCTGCTCCACCTCAGAATGCTCCTGAAGCTACGGTAGAAGCATCCGGCGAACGGTCGCATGCTGCACCATTTCCACCACCACCACCATTGAGTTCACACAAAACTTGCTTGCCGACTTCATCAAAAGTAACAGCTACTTCGATGGAGCCTTCGGAAAACCAGATGAAGCCGAAGACTGGTTGGCCCAAATCGAGAGATTGTTTGATGCTTATGAGATACCCCACCACTTAAGAGTCAGTTTTGGGACATTCATGTTGAAATTTAATGCCCGAATATGGTGGGAATCGAAGAAGCGAGAATTGCTTGCTCCAGTTACTTGGGATATGTTTCGAGAAGAGTTCTTCGAAAACTATTTTCCAGGGAGTCTTGAATCCTATAAGCACAACGAAGAGTTGAAGAGACAAGTTTTCTTGAATGGGTTAGATGAGGACCTAAAGATTCGTTTGGTGGAGTTTGATATTAGAAGTTATAAGGGGCTAGTGGAAAAGGCTTGAATTACAGAAGGAGCCAAAAAGATGAAAACAAAAGCTCCAAAGAAGAAAGTGTTTGTGTTTAGAAGGAAGCCTTATGAAAGACCAAGTTCTGGATACAATAATAAGAGGTTTAAGACCTTTGGAAGTTACAAAGGAAGTGAGAGCAATCAGAGGGAAGTGACCAAGGTAGATGTCACATGCTGGAAATGCCGAGGGAAGCATTATCAAAAGTCTTGCCCACAATTGCAAAATAAGTGCTTCTTTTGTGGAAGCTCGGATCATAAAATCTTGGAGTGTCCCAAGAAGAACACCAGTGTCTGCTATGTGTGTAAGCAGCCAGGGCACTTTGCAAATGAATGCCTAAAGAGGCAAAATGCTTTAGTGAGGTCATCCAACACCTCGGGAGGATCTGCCCTTGGCAGAACCAACAATAGCAATGGAAATGGGAACCCCTCTGGCACCTCGATGCATGGAGAGTTTACAACCTAGAAGGCCAGTGGATGTGCGAGGAAGTTGATGATGAAGAAGAAGGATGTGAGTTCGCTGCCTTGGAGGGAAACGAAGGCTATGATCATGGAATCGTTGCAGGTTAGCCTTGACCTTAAGCTATCATTTTGTTTGTTTATAGTATCTTTTTACGCTATCAATTTGTAACAATAGAATCCCTATATCTCTTTAGCCTAAAGCTTTAGAAAAGTTAGATAAGTGTAGTATGGTTAGTAACTAATGTGTGTTGAATGCAGGAAGTATACGAGTAGCTAGTGAGGCCGCCTATGCCTTGTTTGATACCGGAACCACCCATTCGTTTATCACCCCCAACCTTGCTAAGAAGAGTGGTTTACCTATAGTCACCACCGCTACTAGCTTCAAGATAAAGATACCCACGGGTAGCATCATAACCACCCGAGAAATGTTGAAGGAATGTCCTTTAGAGATCCAATGACACCATACGACAAGTGACTTGATTGTGTTGGAAATGAATAAGTATAAAGTAATTCTTGGAATTAGTTGGTTGACCCATGTTAAAGCCACGGTAGATTGTCAAGAGAAGAAGGTGAATTTTGAGGATGTAAATGGGAAGGATGTTCAGTTTAAAGGAGAATCCGCGGTCGTAAGGAGGCAAGGATTAAGTTCGCTCTAGTTAGTGATGAATGAGGAGGAGATCGATCGATTGACAAATCAATGCTATAGAAGAAGAAAGCAAAGGACTAAAGGTGGAGGATATACCTATAGTCAATGAGTTTCCTGATGTTTTCCTGAGGAATTGCCTGGATTGCCACCAAAGAGGGAGATCGATTTTGCGATTAGCTTGATGCCAACTACCGAGCCAATATCGAAAGCTCCATACCACATGGCACAGATAGAGTTGAAGGAACTCAAGAAGTGTATCACCATGGGGAGCACCAGTCTTGTTCGTTAAGAAAAAAGATGGGTCTATGAGATTATGTATCGATTATCGGGAGTTGAATAAGGTTATAATCAAGAATAAGTATCCATTACCCCGGATTGATGACCTCTTCGATCGATTGCAAGGAGCAAGTGTGTTTTCACGCATCGACCTGAGGTCTAGATACCATCAATTAAGAGTAAGGCCAAAGAATGTACCAAAGACCGCTTTTCGGACTCGATATGGGCATTATGAGTTCTTAGTGATGTCTTTTGGATTGACAAATGCACCTACCGATTTCATGGACCTGATGAATCGAATCTATAAGCCCTTGTTAGATAAGTGCATTATAGTTTTCATCGATGACATTTTGGTCTACTCGACTACACGAGATGAACATGAGGAACACCTTCGTATGGGGCTTCGGACATTGAGAGAACATAAGTTATATGCTAAGTTGTCAAAGTGTGACTTTTGGTTGGATAAGATATCCTTTTTAGGACATGTTGTTTCAGGAGATGGAATATCGGTTGATCTCGAAAAGGTTAAAGCAGTGATGGAGTGGAAGCAACTGAAGACAATAACGAAAGTAAGAAGCTTTCTTGGTCTAGCTAGCTATTATCGAAAGTTTGTAAAGAATTTCTCGACTATAGCCAAGCCATTAACACAACTTACTCAAAAGAATGAGAAGTTCATCTGAACCGATAAAAGAGAAAAGAGTTTCCAAGAGCTCAAGTAGAAGCTTGTATCCACATTGATACTCGTTTTGCCAAACCCTAAGAAGCCTTATACGATGCATAGCAACGCATTGAGAAATGGTCTTGGATGTGTGCTAATGCAAGAAGGAAAAGTGATTACTTATGCTTCGCGATAGTTGAGACTGCATGAGCAAAATTATCCAACACATGACTTGGAGCTAGCTGCCGTTGTTTTCGCACTCAAGATATGGAGGCATCACTTGTATGGACAAAGATGCGAAATATATACGGACCACAAGAGCCTCAAGTACCTATTCACTCAGAAGGAGTTGAATATGCGACAATGGAGATGGTTAGAGCTCATAAAGAACTATGACTTGGAATCAATTATTGTCCGGGTAAGGTCAATGCCGTTGCCGATGCCTTAAGCTGAAAGAATCACGAGGAAGTTGCTGCCTTATTGACCAACCAAAAGGAGTTGGTAAGAGAATTCAAAAGGCTGAGTATCGAATTCATTGGAAAAAATGTGGAGGTGGAAATATCTAACTTGGTGATGGAACCAACCCTTGTGGAACGGATTAAAGAAGCTCAATGATATGATGAAGTCATACAAAGGATCAAATGGGAAGTACAAGCAAAGAAGTATACTGATTTCACCATAGATGAAGAGGATGTAGTGAGGATGAAGGGAAGGTTATGTGTGTCGGATGATGAGGAAATGAGGAGGGAAATCATGGGTGAAGCTCATAACTTGGGATACACAGCACACCCGGGAGGAACTAAGATGTATCAAGATTTCAAGAGCCACTTTTGGTGGAATGGAATGCAACGGGATGTAGCTGATTATGTGATGAAGTGCCCAACTTGTCAACAAGTAAAGGTGGAACATCAAAGGCCGGGAGGATTGCTAAAGCCTTTGCCGATACCCGAGTGGAAGTGGAATCAAATCTCGATGGATTTCATGTGTGGACTAACAAGAACATCGGCAGAATATGACGCCATATGGGTCGTGGTAGATTGCTTGACCAAATCGGCTCATTTCATACCAATCAACATGACGTACTCGATGGACAAGCTAGCCAAGCTTTACATAAAGGAAATAGTACGTTTACATGGAGTCCCCGCTGGGGTTGTGTCAGATCAAGATCCTAGATTCGTATCTAAGTTTTGGACAAGTTTACAAAGGTGTATGGGGACAAAGTTGCATTTTAGCACGTCTTATCACCCCCAAACCGATGGATAATCGGAAAGGACGATCCAAACCTAGGAAGACATGTTACGAGCCTGTGTTATGGAATTTAAAGGAAGCTGAGTTGCTCATTTGCCGCTCATAGAGTTTGTTTACAACAACAGCTACCACTCTACCATACAAATGCCACCATAGGAAGCTTTATATCGACGATGCTGTAGGTCGCCTCTGTTTTGGGATGATGTGGAAAAGCTTGCTATTGGACCAGACTTGGTACAAGATGTAGCAGATAAAGTAAGAATAATTCGACAGTAAATGAAAGAGGCCCAAGATAGACAGAAAAGCTATGCATATCGGAAAAGGCAAGTTCTCGAATTTCAAGTGGGAGACCATGTATACTTAAAGATAAATCCAATTAAGAGCATACATCATGTATGCTCTCAAGGAAAGTTGAGCCCACAATACATTGGACATTTTGAAGTGTTTGAACGAGTGGGAGATCTAGTTTATCGCTTAGCCTTGCCGCCAAACCTATCAGGAGTACACAACGTGTTCCATGTGTCCGTCTTGCGTAAACATGTGGCTGATCCAGATCGAGTAGTAGAGTTGGAGCCAGTATTGCTAAAGGAGAACCTCACTTATGAGGAACACTCAGTGAAGATTTTGGATCAAACAGTCCAAAAGCTACGGGATAAGGAGATTAAAAATGTTAAAGTCCTTTGGAGGAATCACACCCATGAGGAGGCAACTTGGGAGGCTGAGGATGAGATCCGATGCAAATATCCAAATCTTTTCGAGGAGTAAGGTACGGTAATCAAGTTTTGAGAACAAAACTTTCTTTAACGAGGGTAGGTTGTAAGCCCCTAGATTTTTTGGTAAATATAAGTAAACCCTAAGAACCGAAAGTTAACGTTAACCTAGTTTTATGTTTAGTCAAGTGAATATAGATCCGGCAATCCCGTGTTCTTAAACCCTAGAAAACGAAATTAAGATAATTGTGGAATATGGTTCGTAATAATATAGGAAAGCTTAAAAATATCAGATTCTTAATTTTTTAGTGTTTTTCGGATCCGAACGAGATCAGTTTTCAAAAGCCGTGCCCTAATGCACCGGCTAGTGAAAATACTCCAACAACACCAATAGATTTGTAAAAATATAAGGTTTTCAAATATATCAGTTTTAGAATTTTTCGATAACTAAAAATATCAGATATATGTCGTTTACGCGTATTTTCTTTACTACCGGTATTTTAATTGTCTAGTCTACTATTCATAGTACTTTTCTACTATTCATTACTGTTTCTCTATCTCTACTTTTTCTACTACCTATTCTTACAACCTATATACCTATTTCTTACAATTTTCTTTTCCCATAAAAATTCTACACCACATATTATCAAACTTCTCTTACGCTTTTCTTTTAAAATTAATTTTTAATTTCTCTTTCTTTCATGCTATCAATTTTCTTTTCTTTTTCATTTATTTAATTAACTATAATTTCTCTCCAACTTTTCCTATAAATACCCTCCTCTTCTTTCATTTCTTTCACACTTCATCTACCCATAAATTTACTACTAAAATTCTCCTCTCAAAACTCTCTTTAAATACTCTTACAAATTTCTTTCTACATACCCCCAAAATTCTCAAGTACCACCACTTTTCTCCACCATCAAATATCTTTTAGGTAATAAACTTTCTTTATATTACTTCTACTATGTCATGTAACTTTACATAACCATAGTGTGAGTTTCCTAAACTTATTGTTATGAAAGCTACACTATGTTCATGTAATGTTCTTGTTCATGAATATCTATTTCTATATTTCTATTGTTGTTATTATGTTTTGCTCATATCATTAATGTTATTATGCTAACTTCTTATTTATATCTAATTAAATATATTTATGTACCTATATATATTCTTTATAGCATATAAGCTCACTTGTTATTTATTTATTTTCATGCTTTGCAATTTATTTATTTATTTCATGCTATTATTAAGACTAGTCTTTCTAGTCTTAGACTTGTCCTCATCAAGTCAAAACAATTTTCTTTCTTTTCTTTTCTTTTCCTTTTAGGACTAGTCTATTCTTAGTCTTAGGATACCTTGATGAAGCTAAGGTTCCCAATACTTGACTTTACTATTATGCTCTTATTATATTTATCCTATTATGTTTTTTTTTCATCATTACATATTCTCATTCATGCATGAACATGTTGATATTGTCTCAACCATAATTAAAATGAGTTTTCTTAAATAATAAAAATAAGAAATCTCTTTAAAAATAAATTTTGTCATATAGGAAATGATTTTTCCATAAAAACTTAAAATTTTATCTTAATAAATATTTTCTAAAGTTAGATAAGTTTGGCTTAAGTTTTAATAATAATACTATATGGGATTTCATCAATAAATACATAAAATAAAATTATCACAAACTCTCTTTTTAAACCAATAAAATAAGAAAGCTTCTTTAAACTTAATTCTTTGTTTAACAAAAGTTTTCTTAAACTCATATGTAAAGCTTCCATCAACATACTAAGGTTTAGATAAGTTTTACAAAAATTATCAAAAAATAACCTTTCTAAGGATAAGCTTTGCTTAGAAAATAAAAATAATAAATAATAAATAACTTATAAGATCATTGGTATTATTTATTTAAGGTGTATCTAACTTTAGAAAAACTTTAGAGCACATAGCTAAGAAATATTTAGAAAAACTTCATTTTTCAACCACTAGAAATAAAGTTATAGGAATCATAAAAGGCTAAAATTACTTTTTGAAAATTAATTATTCTTAACATTAAGAAATGGAATTAAAAGAAGGAAATACTCACTTATAAAATTTTCCCAACAAAACTAAAAAGGAGATTTTCAAGTCTTAGTTTTTCTCACTTTTAAGACACATTGTTTTGCAAAATCATTGTTGAGACAACACTACTAAATTCATGCATATAGTTTGAGTCCATATATATATATATATATTCAAAGGATTTTTCAACCATACAAAATATCTATATTTTTGTACAAGAGCCCTTGAATGAATAAAAGTTTGAAAACTCTAGTTTTGAAATCTTGATTTTCCATATCAATTCTGTACATCACTATTCCAAGACCCAAATGACTTCTTTTGATAAATATAACCTTACAAATAGATAGATCTTGTCGAGTAGATAGAAATCGATATATAATATGCGAAATTCCGAGTTAAAATGAGCAAGTTATGGCCATTTTAAGCTGGGATTTCCATTCATACGATTTTTAATAAATTCAAAAGATAGAATTAGAGAAATTGAGTAGATCTTGGATGAAATACTCATTTCGAGTATTTCTTTTGTTTAGGTGTTGAGGATTCAAGATTCTCTTCTCGAGGATATATTCAACTCATAGAAGATCGCTATGGATGAGTAAGTTTTTTAGTTTAGTATTCGGCAGTGCCTGTAGAATAGAGCACTAGATGTTAGGAAAAGATAAAATTGATATGTGTGAGATATCTTTTGGGAATTATGTATGTGAATTGTTATATGCAATCAATGAACGATAAGTATAGGAACCTGATCTGTGATTGATATAATTGTTTCTATGTATGTATATTGCTTGATCAGTTTAAATGACTTAATGTCATATTGGAATCCCCATATAATAAATTGCTCATGCATATCACTTAGAATATCATTTCGAAATTTTGCTACTGCTCCTCAGCGTGGGACCGGAAAGGTAAGCTGCATAGCTACATCTTGAGGGTTAGGATGTTCGAGGAATACGATCTCAAGTTGTAGCCAAGCCGAATCGATCGCTTTGGGTAAGGAAAGCCCGGGGACTAGCAGTACGGTTCGTTGGAACCCCAAGACGCGCACAAACTTTTAAGGAGGTCGTTTGGGGCCCAGTTCAAATTATTCCCTAATCACCGATGGAGGGGTAAATCCATCACACATATGAAATTGGATAGTCGTATGTAATGTTTGATCATATGGCTGTTGCATTTCATATGCTTGATTAATAAACTTGGTTGATTGCCTGTTATGAGTACTTTTGCGTAAGGAATATCTCACTAAGCTAGTTATGCTTATACCCCTATAGACTTTTGATATTGTGATAGTTTCAAAAGACCAAGTTTTAAATTTATAAATTTTCTAAATCGTTTTCTTTTCAACTATGGTCTTACAGGGCAAGCGCACCCATCAGATGTAGCATAGAGAAATGATCTAGGTCGTATTCCTAGGGAACGTTGATGAGTACTTCTACTCACTCTTTTCCTATTATCAAGCCGAAAAAATCAGAATTGGTTTTATATACAAAAAAAAAAACTAAACTAAGTCTAATATTCACAAATTTCACAGCAAGCATGCAAAAGGATAAATCAATTCACAAGGTTGCTTGGGTCATGCTTCACCTAAGATCTATTCATATGACTCAAGAATTTTCTCAAAAAGTTGTATTGATTATTGAACCATCGAATTCACTAAATTATGCTAATGCTTCTCTCAAAGTCAAAAGCACCTAAACCTAAGTCAAACTGCCGGAATGTCTTCCTGACTATTAGCAACTTAAATTTGCATAAAGAACAAGAATCCTTCGTTTTAAAACCAAACTGATGAATTCAAAACGAGTGACAGAAGATTTCACCATCCCTATCTCTAGGTGATTATGAGCAATCTCATCAATTGCTTTAGATCTATTCATTAAATCAACCTCTCGGTCTATTTTTACAAAAATCAAACATAAATCCAATGGGATGCACCATCCAATTAGACTCATTCTTTAGACACAAGCTATTGAATACAATAAAATCAATACGTTTTGAAATTAAGAACAAAGGAATCATATGAAATCAATCAAGGATCCACAATACCCAAGCAATATTAAACTACTCCTCCATAGATAAAACAATATAAATCAATAACAAGGAGAAATAGAAAGGATCTAAAATTATATTAGCAATACAAATGATGTTCCTTGATAAATTGATACACTCAAGCACAAATGCTGCTGTAAAAATACATAAAAGTGTGTGTTTTCTTGTCTCTGTCTCTCCTTTTCTTGTTCTTCTCTCCTTTCTTGTTCTTGTCCTTCTTCTTCCTTCCATCTTCATTTTATAATGATCTTTGCATAAATGGAATTGAATGCTCATTGATGGAGGAAATGAGAAGTTACGGGAGTTACAGGTGTTATGAGTCTTTTGGCTTTTCAAAGTAACACATAAATGGAATTGAATGCTCATTATGGAGGAAATGGGAAGTTACGAGAGTTAAGGGTCTTTTAGCTTTTCAAAGTAACACATAAATGGAATTGAATGCTCATTATGGAGAAAATGGGAAGTTACGGGAGTTACGGGTCTTTTGGCTTTTCAAAGTAACACCCCTTTAATGTCCAATAGATGTTTCTTTAATAAATAGGGGGTTACTATTCAATAAAAAGCCGTTTCTTAAAAAGTAACGGACTATCAAATCGACAGGTTTGGGGACAGGTCGTGTCACTTGAGCATGTCTGGCTGTTTTCCTCTACATAAAAATTGACACGGCTTGGGATACGGCTTGTCTTTGTTATGTTAACCACTTTTTGGTCCAAACTTTGCAATTTTGACCCATTTTGCTGTCTTTCCATAAAATAACTCCTTTAAAGGCCTGAAAACATAAATTAATATTTTTAAGTGCCAAATTCATAATATTTATCAATAAAATGATCAATAAAAGTCTATTTTGGCATTCATAAAATAGGAATAATTTTGGTTTATCATATTGCAGGACCATTATTTTGCACCTGAAACCATCTTGATCATCCGGGTAGAATCTATATTTTGGGAAGCTTTTGGAGGAACTTTGTTTTGAAGTCTTAGAGTAGATTTCTTCTAAAATCTTCTAGTTTAGTTATTTATTTAGTAAGACCATGTTGTTACGGAAATTATCAAGGGAATGCCCCTTAGAAGTTGTAAGACTTTTTTTTCAATGAAATATATTAAGTATTATTTTGCATGTTCCGCTGCCAATATCTTAAAATGCATTACTTCACCGGTCTCCCTTTGATGTGAATGTACGTCTTGTACTGATATGGAAGCTTTTGAGTGACAGGGGTAGTCATTCTTAAGTTATAATATTGTGTACGGTGGGCTATCATGTTTAAGGTACTTGTTGAGGCGTGACATGTACCCTTCTAATCCGAGATCCAAATGACCTTTTATAGTAAAAGTAACCTTAGAAATGAATAGATCGTTTCGAATAGGTAGAAAATGACATATAATATGCAAAATTCCAAGTTAAAATGAGCAAGTTATGACCATTTTAAGTTGGAATTTCCTTCAATCTGATTTTACCGCGAATTCAAGATAGATTTAGAATCTTCAAAGTAGAAATTCTGTGAAAGAATCATTTTGGATATTTCATCTTGTATAGGTGAATAAGGAACCGATATCGCCTTCCCAAAAGATTACTTCGACTAGGAGCGATCGTCATGGAGTGAGTTAATCCCTTACTAGTTACATTTTCTTGTTTATGCTTGTAAGTAGTAGCACTAAAAAATAAGGAAAAAGCTAAATGAACAAATGTTGTGTGATTTGGATTCATGATTGATTCAATAAAAGCTAAGAATATTGAAAGAGGAATTGATGAATAAATTATGTTTTCTTGCAATGATATGTTGAATATTATTTTGATCACCTTTAAGTTGAACTCGACAATAATGAAATAACTCTATATTGAAAACGATTCATGCATATCATATTTGTGAGTCACATTTATTTTCATTACTATTTTTCATGTGGGGAAATGAGGAGTTATAGTGGTGGCTAGTAGGAGTCGGAAAGTCTACATAGGCAAGTAGGAGCCAGAAAGTCTATAGGGCAAGTAAGAGCCGGTAAGTCTGCAATTATTGATAGTCGTATGGGCTAGTAACCACCCAACCCTTACATAGAGAGCGTAATATCCATGCTACACATGGTTTCCGATTAATCGTGTGTATTTTGTTTGCTCATGTGATTGATGCATTCTCATATGATTGTCTAAATACTTATGTGTTTTATGGTAATGTTTTGTAGATGGGAGTTATCTCACTAAGCTAGTTTTGCTTATACCCCTATAGCTTTTTGTTACAGTATGATTACTTATGGTTGGCACCAATGAGCCCCTTTTGTTAGGTATGAGCCAAAGCTACTAGGAGTTTTTGGAAGAAGTTTATATGTATTTAGTTTTAGATATAGGCTTCTAAGAAAAATCTCTATAGTGGACTTATGTTATATTTATGTATATTTTGATGATGGCTTAGTTGAACAAAACTATTAGAACGGGGGAATGCCCTTAAGAAGTTGTAAGAGACTTTTATTCTAATGAATATTACATGTTTATCTATAGAAGTTCTTGCATGCTTTTATTATCTGCTTAAACGTAATACCCCTGTGAGTCTCCTACTATCTTGGAAGCACGCCTTGCACGTGATATCGAAGCTCCTGCATGATTAAGGTTGTTATTCATTAGCTTTAATATTATGTGTGGTACACTACCACGTTTAGGGTACCCTTCGAGGCGTGATAGATACCATGGGCGGCGTCCTTCATTACCAATTAGTTCTCATGGAACCAATAGAACAAAGGTAATCTTGAGTAGAACTAATAGCCTCTTGCCTAGAAAAATCAAGCATTACCAGAGAACCGAAATTCTAACACATAGTAGGCTATCACATAATTATAATGCAGTATGTGCAATTTATGCCATGCATGTCTATTTTATTTATAATTCCAATATTTATTAGTCAATTTAAAGGTGCTCAGACTTCATACAAACAATCAACATGCCATGCACTCAACAGATTCACAAGCATTCCATTATCACTTTTATTCAGTATTGTTTAGCAATCAAGTAATTCCGAACAATAAGCAAAACCCATAACCCATATACACGTGAGTTCATTATTATTATTCTTATATTATAATGTAGCTAAACTACAATACAAACAATGTAATAAGTCTGAGTTACTCACCTGCTCATATTGATCAATCGTAGTAATTGACCAAAAAGTCCTCAATAGTATCAAAATTACCTATTGCAATGAAAATATTCATCAATAATACTTATAAATAGAATATTAAATTCCTATGAGCATCTAAGTGTCCTATGTCGGTATTTGATATTATTCCTACTGCTTATATCGATTTCCTAAGGTGTTGATTCTTATAGAAAAAGGATTTTTACTAGTTTCATTGAATTTCTTTTGATTTAAAAAAATATTAATCATTCTATATCTAAAATAAGCTTAACTAAATTTTCTATTAGTTTTCTATTCAAGTCTTATATTGTTTAATATCCTTGTTAGTAGTAGTCTTTTATTTATTTATTTTACTTTGCCTGTCAACCTTGGGTCTGTTTGGATTAGCTTTTTTCTGGCAGATACAGATACTTTTTCAAACTTTTTGCTAACAAATTATTTATCAAGAAATAGATATAGATAAAAAAAAAGTTGACAGTTCTCATCAAAAGATCAAATAGAACAAAAATAGATAAAATTTAAATGCAAATTGAATATATTTACATATATCATTTTAAAAAAGATACAGATACAGATGAAATACAGACAATCCAAACAGACCCCTTATTTTCTCTCTTTGGTTAGAATTTGTATTATTTTAGAGAATCTCATTTCATCATCTAGATCTTTATTCATTTCCTTAGCTCATTCATAAATTATGAAATTATTAATATGTGTAATTTCTATGAATTATTCATAATATTTTTCTTGTAATGTAGAACTCCTAATCATGCTTTTAAAGCTTGTTTTATCAAGTTTTATGTTCATATAAGGTCCTAGGAGCATTAGACATGAATTTAGACTAGTTTAGATGAAATTTGAGCATGGTTTTGGCTCATTCCTTCCTAGATCCGAATTTACTATTCCTAAGTTTATAACATTTCTAAGTTGATGTTCTTCTTAGCCATCAACATTCAAGCATTTCTAATACAACAAGAACTCATCTACTTGAATTCATCAATGGAATAACCATCTCTCCTAATCACATAACCTTTCTCCAATGCTACACATTTCAACCTAATGTCTACACACAAATGTAACAAGAATATGTTGATAGTTTAGGAGTTACCTTGGCTTGAAGTGGAAAAGGATTCCTAACTCCCCTCCTCAGCAAGAATCAAACCTATATTAAATGTTGGATGATAAGTTTTATCTATATTAGAAGTTAACTAATTCTAACCAAGATTTATTACCTTATTGAGCTTAGATTCCAACTTGGTTGTATGGTAAACCAAGGCTATTTAGCTTGGTTTTTGAAGTTATTTAAAATATGGAATGGATGTTTTTGGATGTGTTTGATACTTTGATAGGATATAGGAAGTAAAACAAGGGTTATATTTGGTGTCAGAGCTCCTTATGGGTTGTCCAAGTGAAGAAAATGGTGAATGAAAGTGGCTATTCGTTTCTCCTTTTGTAGTTATTTTGTCATATTGTTTTTGTGGGAGTTATGAGCTAATTTTGTGGCTAACTTAAGGCTATATATATGTATTAAGGTTAGGCTAAAGTTAAGAGGCTAAGGAACGTGTTTTGGGCTTGGGAAAAATCACAAATTGCAGCTGGAAAATTCGGGTAGATATAGGGCTATTTTGGATGACGATTTTTGGCCATGTTTTGACAAATTTTTCATGGCTTATTTGAGTGCATTTATTATGTTTGTTTGGTAGTTAATTAATATCATTTATATGTGTAAATTTAAGACTCAAGTTACTTAAAAATCAGATAAAAAATGGGGCTGAAATTGAAGTTGAGAAGTTTGAATTTCTGCTATAGTTTTTCATGGATTTTTGGACAGATTTCTTCATCAGATTTTTAATTAATTGTTGGTGCTTGAAGTGTCCATTTAGAGGCCTTCTATTGGTTTTTATTTGTTAAAAAACATCAACTCAACTAAGTGAAATCATCTAAATTTAAATTCTATTTAACTTCTATGTATATATTTATTTATCTTAATTATTGAACTAAATGAGCATGTTGATTTATGACAGTTGTGGTTGGTGATAGTTTAAATGTGTTTAAGTTAGTATAATTTGAACATTTCATGTATTATTTTGCATATGTAAAGAAATCACTATCATTGTTTTATATATATTAATGTGTGTATGGTATAGTTAATAATTCTGTCTTTTATACATTAATATGTTAAGTAAGTTTAAATCTATAAAATCAACTTTGGTTTTTGCTTAAGAATTGTTGACAGAAATTTCCCTTAGTTGAGCCAATATTCATGCCTAAATAAAACCAAATGAGCCTCAAATTATCTCAAATGCAACCTAAACTCAAATAAGCCTTAAAAGTCAAATATGAGATAAGATTAAGACCAAAATTTGCTTATTTAGGCTCTCTTTTGGCAGCCTTCTCTTTTCATCCGAATTTTCCTTTTCTTCTTTCCTTTTTTTCTTCTTCTTTCACTCCAAATTCCAAGCCCAAACCAAAGACAACATCAAGCTTTGTGAATCAAAATTCTCTCCAAGACAAGGCTGATTCATGTGAGTTAATATAAGTATAGCTTTTGTTTTGTTTCCATTTCTTATAGTAGCTATGTGAGATATTGGATAGAATGAGTTTAATGTCATCTAAATTGCTTGTTCATGTATTGAAATTAGGTTGGATTGTGTTTTGTTATTGTGTGAGTTTGTTTATGTGTTGTGGTAGTTATATGGAGTGTTGGGAAGGAATAAAGATGATTGGAGTAGTTAAAGTTGAGGATGAGGGGAAATGGGATTTGAAGTGATTATGTATGTTGATTTAATGTTCTAAGTTGCTAGGATTGATTAGTGTAGATAGGAGTAAGTATATGAAGCTAAAAATGAAATTGAAGAAGGATTAAAAGTGTTATAGGTTAGAAAAATACAAAGTGAAAAACAAGGGAAATGAGTTCTGTTCGAATAGGTCTGTTTTGAACATACGTCGGCATTTGGAATTTCAACGCCGCTGATGTAGAGGCGGTGTTGGAAGCAAATAGAAGTGATTTTTTAAAAGCCGCTTTGAACACCGCCAGCTTTTGCAAGAAAATTTTGCCAGCGTTTGTTTTCCAAAATGTACGCTGACAATTAGAGATTCAAAGCCGCCGGCGTATGGGGCGGTGTTGAAGTGGAACAGAACCAAATATTTAAATGCTAGAGTGAAACGTTGCCAGCGTAAACTTTCCATACTGCCGGCGTTCATTCAAATTTTGCAAGCTTAAGAAGGCAGCATATCCCCTGAGTTTTTTTTAAATTTAAACTTCTTCAATCTTCAATCTTTACTTCATATATGATTTCCTAATGAATATATAATCTAGATAAATATGATTTATGCATGAATTAAATATTAAAACTTTATACAAAGTTTAATGAATCCCTTGTATAATTAATGTAGAATTGTGATATATATATATGGATGTGAAATCTATATTCAATTATTGATTATTTTGATATTCTTATTTCAGTTAAAGGTTCTTCGGTTAGTTCCTCACCGAGTGACTATAGTGATATACTATCGGGTTCAGGTACGCAATAGCTTGTTTGATGTTTGTTAGGACTAGGCATTCCTAATTTGACTTAAATTGATTCGGCTTAATGTTTTGATGAACTGGATGTCTATTACGCTGTTTAATCTGGTCCGAGGAGCAGCAAACCTGTCATAATGCAATGACATGTTAGTTAGGCGCTTAACCAAGTCATGATGCAATGACTTTACCATGATGCAATGGTATACTATGATGCAATAGCGACTCTTTTTGGTTAAGTGGGAAGCCGATAGGGGGAATAGTATCTGAGTAACGTTTACTTAAACTTAGGAGAAAATACCATGGTATAGTTCAAAGTTTATGGGAACTTGTGAACTAGGCTCATGTTATGGACTGAGTTTAAGTAGAGTCGGGCAACGACTTTTGAACCCTAAATGAAGCTATTTTCTTTATGAAATAGATATAGGAGATATAAGTAGTCGGACTACTTATATCAACCCCTTGAGTAGCTGCCGTTACTCAGAATCCCTAAATTCCCAGAGCGTAATTCCGGGGTTTGAATACCCTCCTGTTGTTTTGTGAAAGAAAACTTAATAAGATAATCACTTGTCTATTGATGCATTTCATTTGATTTTTAAGTTGGCTTGATAACTTGTTCTTGCATTTTGTTATTGTGTACTAGGCCTTTGGCTCACTTTTGCTGCTTTGCAGATAATGGAGACGAGTTTTATGATGATTTGGGTTACGAATCAGACTTTGAAAGATTCATGGATGAGTGGGACGAATAGGACTCAAACACCCTAGACTTTTTGGAGGAACTTTTGTTAAAGGAAAAGTTTTGTATGGAAGGCTTGATAGATAAGCCTAAGATGTAAAGACCTTAAGATCTCCTAGGATTCTTTTTGCTTTAAGAAAACCTGTAATTTTGTAGTATCTTGTATTGACACTAAATAGTGTACATATGATGTAAATGTATGTATAGATTGCTTTTATTAGCAATCTTGTTTTGTTAAAAGTTCTTTATAAAATTTATTAGTAGTTTTGATCAAACAATTTTCATAAATGGTTAGTTTTAGGACAACCTTACACATAATGTGAAAATGTTATATGTGGTTGGGGACTCGGTACTCTAAATCTCAGGATTTAGAGAGTGGGGTCTTTACACTAAGCCTATGATTTTTGTCGAAATCATAGCTGAAATGTGTGTGTGTAGGGCTGTTTTTGTTGGAATTTTTCCTTTGCTACAGTTTCTTTTCTCGATTGAAATCAAGGCAATTTAGAGCTGATTTTGTTGTTTGTTTGAGCTGGAATTCTTTGTATTAAATGTTGATCACATGTGGAGTGTTTTGATTGAGTTAAATGTCATTTTCAAGTTGAATTTTGGGTGTTAAAATTTGGCAAATTGTGCACGATGTAACTTGTATTTGCTGCAGCCGAGAAGTTCCAATTCTGCACCGTGATCCTCTGTTTGAGCGTGATGAATTCTGCTTCTTCGGTTTTCGTTTTTTTTCTTCCTTATTTGTTTAATAATTAACTAAATTATTTTAACAAATATTAGTTTATAAACGTATGATATAACGGTTAGATAAGATTTTTATCGAAATAAAATTATCTAAGTTCCTATAAAAATTATAGATTGTTTATATATACAAATTTTTAGTTTAAAGTTTACATGATTAATTATTTTTAGTATTTTAACTTATGCGATTAAATTTTTCAAATCTTATAAATTAAATTAGGAACTAAATCTTAATGAATTCAGAATTCCTCTACAAGTATAACAGCAGGTTTTGAAATTTTCATTTTATATCTAAATTAGTAATTATTGATCGGTATTAGTATCTATTATGTATTTAAAATCTTATTAATTCATCTTTGGATTATTGTTTTATACCAATAAGTTTTGTTAATAGATTATATGTTATCGGTTTTGAAATTTAGAGCTACTTCTAATTATATTTTGAATTATCAGTTCAAGATACGAAATCTTGTTTTTGGTATCTATTAATGTCCAAGAAATTTTTATTCTAGTTTTTCAAACTAGGAATGAGTTTATTACAACTCATAGATCTATTCTAGGATTATTATCGAGTTCTAAATTCACTATCCAATTCACGTTTTCTATTTCATTATTGTATACTATTGTGAAAAATCTCAGGGTTTACATTGTCATTTTTTGTTCAAAAAATATTAGTACTTACCTACTATTCATTCGAATACGTGGTTTAGTAATACCAATAAATCTTTTTTTTTTTTTCTTAGAGCAGGTACATCAAAGGTGCTTAACACAATTTTATATACTAAAAACATACTTTATGGAGTTATCTTACCATCATATTAGTCTTATTATTATTTTTTTTTCCTAAAATGTATGACAAGTATTAAACCAACTAATAGAAAAATGAATAGACAACGTTAGAGCAATTAAATGGCATCTGGGACCATCAATTGAAGGACCTTCAGATCATATAAAATGAAACTATAAATAAAAGAACTACCTTTGCTTCTCTTTCGTTTGTACTTGGTTTGCTGATTATCGGACGAACGCACCGTCTCTTGGTTTGCTGATTATCGGATGTACCTTTTAACATCGTAAAACACGGTTTGTAAGAAAAGTCAAACCTTAACATGAGTGTATTCAGGAAATGCAACCTGGGGTATTAAAACTTACAATGAAATAATGAGTATTGCACTGTGTCTGGCGATTTAAAAAAAAAAAGAAGGAATAATAGAAATGAATGGAAATAAATAAAGAGAATGAAAAAAGAAATAAACAAAAGGATCGATACTTTTATTTTTTTTTGGGCATTAATAAAATAAAAATAGAAGAAAATGTTTCCTTTGCATATTGTAAATAAATTAAATTATTCTTAATTTATATCTTTAGCTTTGCTTTTAGGGTTACTTTTATATTTTTGCATGCTTTGGACTGATTTTTACTAGTTTCTTTTCGGAAACGGAAATAGACTATCACTCTTAATACTAGAAAGGTTTCCACCAATATCTCCTCATTTTTATCCTTCTCTACTTTTATTTTGAAGTATCCATACATAAATTTTTTTCTGATATCCTCTCACTCTAATAATTTTCCACCTATTTCATTACTGTCAAGAATAGAGTTAGTGGGGACACTAAATAAAGAGATAAGATTTTTTTCATGTGGCTGTAGAGAAAGGATTCCAACTCCAGCCAATGGGGATACATGTGACCGAAAATCGCGGGAATCAATGAGTGGAAATGATTGAACTTGAATTTCAAAGAGACCTTTATCCAATATTCTCTCCAGTTGGCCACACCAGGGAGCAATAGGGAAATTGAGAATTTTATACCACATTCATACACAAATAACACGATTTAATTTTGCGTATGCCGAAAGAAGGATAAGATAACTTAGTTTCTAATTTGTTATGTTGTAATCCAACAGGTACGTCATAAATCAACCATACAATTTCAATGTAGGACACGGCTTAAAAAAGTTTATGGGTACTATCAGACCTTGTCCATCTCCATGTTGGACTATTGCCTGTAAAACATAAGGACTTAATCACTTCTAACTAAGATTAGGGATCAAATTGCTTATGACTGAAAATAAGGCTAATTTGGTACTTCCCTTTTGTATAAATAATGTACAAGAGATTCTCCTACCTCATGTTGAACTGTTGCTTCGAAGTTTAAGGAAACAAAATTGGATTTGCCCATCCTTTATTTTAGTGTATAGTTGGGTCCATTGCCCTTTTCTTCATCTTTACTTTTTTTCCACGGAATATATTGAACTATATATGTTTCTAGCAGTGAAAGTGAGTTTCCCGAATAGAATTTAGTTCGTATCTACCAATTTACTTTTTCATTTTCTTTTTATCAACATTGCTTTGTTGATTTTGCTCTTATTTCTTATTGTTGTTATTTAAAGTAGAATATCTATCAATGTTGTCAAACCCGAATTCGCCCGCCCAATTCAACTCCTTTAAATCTGTTCCAGTCTTAGAATGATTTGCTTTAATTGCTATTCAACCGGTAATATAACCCAATTTTACCCGTTAACTTTTAACCTTCCAGCATGTCCAAATAAAATCTCCAAACCGGATCTAACAGCATCGGTATATAATTACAATAATGTCACAAAAGCATAAAAAATGTTGTCGTCTCAGATGCTCATTAATCCAAAGAACTCTCATATCAAATGGAACGAACAGTACAAGCCAGACTTTAACTTGGAATGAAATTGCATAACGCTTTACCATTTGAAGGCCCACCACTACCCGAAGGTTATCACCAAGATGACATCCATTATAAGATATAACCAACCAATTCTTGAGCTTTGTCATTACTAGAAAACCTTTTATCAATATGTGCACCGAATGATGGATAATGCTAATATATTATGTACCCGATTCTCAATGTGAGCAACAACACCACAAATGAAGTAATTTCTTACATCAAGATATTTAGTTCACTCATGATGTATAGGGTCCTCAGTCAAATGCATAGCACTTTGTTTATCACGGCATACCGTAATATTACCAGGATTCTTTGTCAGTTTAGGGATGAGTTCAACTTAATTAAGCAATTTTCACTTATTTAGTAACCCCATAAGCATAACCTATATAACGGGCAATGTAACAAATCGGGATGTAATAAAGCTTTTTGTTAGACAACACTACCAATAATGGTGAAAAGATATCTTGTGAGAGATCGCTAATGATCCAATGCCTTATAAAGTGGGAATTCACATAATCTCCATTCTCCTATTTGCCAACGACATTTCCTTAGAAAAGTTGCACCTTTCACAACACAAATTACATGTATTATGTCTTAGTGGGTGTAATGCCCTAAACTGACAACATTAAAACTCGTCACGTGTCATCACTAAAGATGGGCATGCTAAGGTTCGGATTCTACTAAAACATCAAAAGAAAAACCCTTTTTCTTGATTTTTAACCTAGACCAAGCTCCTAAAATACCATTACCTGAACACAAAAGACGTTCTTTCCTTCTTTGATCGCAAAAACACCAAAGTCACCAAAGATGGAACTTAGGGTTTCCTAATTTTCTTCCAAAGATTGAATCCCTTTAATACCAATAAGAAAACTCAGAAAAGACAACTCTTTTAGATCACTAAAAGATTTAAAAGAAGCAAACTTACCTAGATAATTGACTTTTGATCTTCCTTGAAGCGAGATACAAACTAAGGAGAGGTTTTAGAGTTTGTCTATTTGTGAAACTACTTAGAGAAAGACATATGTTTTAGATGAGGGAGAGGAAAAGGTTTTTTTTTTATCATTATTATTCATATTAGGGTGGATCATAAAACCATCTTATTTATCGACATATAATAACTTTGCCTTTCTCTATGATTTATTTATTTTTATATTACATCTCTTCCCCCTTAAAAGAAACTTTTGTCCTCCAAAGTTATCTTAATTACTGTAACTCTTCCAATTCTTGTTTCTAACTCCTTAATCCATGCTTCTATTTGTTCTTCAGCATTTAAGTTATTTTCTACTCAATTTCTGATTCATAACGCTATAATCTTCTTAATTTTACATAACCCGATTATAATAAATATTATAAATAAAATGTAGAATCATAAAAAAACTATAATAAAAATATCAGAAATCACTCCAAATTTTTTACAATTTGAATTTTAAGAACAAACAAATTAGAATAAAGAATTCTTATTAATAAGACATAAAAAATATAGAATGTTCGACATAAATTAAATGAAAGAATAAAGAAAACTTTTTAATATTTAAGAACTTAAGTTTTAATATTCGAAACATATCAATACCTTTAAGTTACATAATTCTGAGTCTATAAAAACTAAAATTATGATCTAACCTAATAACTATAATTAGTAAAAAGTACCAAGTAAAAAATATAAAATAAATATTAAATTTTTAATCTAATAACAATTTTAGAATAAATCTATAATTAGTAATGAATACATATGCAATTTCAAACCCTATAAATTTATAATAAAGTCAAATCAAGGGTAATATAATACTTAATTTATCAAAATACCACCAAACAAAACTTTTAAATAGATAAAATATAATTTATGATAGCAAATATAAAATATGAAAAGTAAAAGCCTTAAACTAAAGATTCTATGTATACTATAGTATTCAGAATATTTAATATCGATAATATATAAATTTTTATCCAAAAATATTATTGAATCAGTATTTATCGTACGTATCATTTAGACCCGCAAAATTGACTTTTTACACAAGTTCATATTTTTGCCCACTCCTTACATAGTTGTTGGTTATAAATTCATCATCTTCTTTTTGTTTTTGTATTTTCATTCATCCTAACTCCCTTACATTTTTTTTTTAATTTCGTTTCACGTTTCTCATTTTCTTCAATTTTGAACTCCCATGAACGTAACAAACATGCACAAAATAACACAAATACACATATCTTCAATAGAAATTCTATGTATACCATAACATTCAGAATATTTAATATCAATAATATGTAAATTCTCATCTAAAAATATTATCGAATTAGTATTTATTATATGTGTCACTTGGACCCACAAAATTGATTTTTTTCACAAATTCATATTTTTCCCCACTCCTTACACAGTTGTTGGTTATAAATTCATCATCTTCTCTTTATTTTTGTATTTCTATATATCCTATCTTCCTTATATTTTTTTTCATCTACACATTCTTCATGTCTTTTTAAAATTTTGGAGCTCCTCTGTACATAAACAACGAATCAAAACTCTCAAAATAAACGATATATTTGTACCCATTTAAATTGATAAATTACCTTAAAGTTAAGATAACTAATTAATTAAATATTATTATATTAATATATATATGTTTGTTTTCAGTGGAAAGGGACATTTATGGTTGAAATTTGTGCAAATTATCTCCATCCGAAACTTCATGCAACTTGCCCTAAATTACTCCAACAAGTCCACAAATTCAACATATAACCACCAATCAACACTCCTCAATTAAGCAACACAATAAATGTATTAGAAAACATGCAAACCAAATAGTTTTCGATGGAGAAAAAGATCACTCAACTTGGCTGAATTTTTGTGGAGACAATAACCTCCCCTTGCATATATATACAACCTTAAGGAGCTACAAAACAAAGCTTTAACAAACACAAAAACAACCCACAACAACAGTTCAAAACAACAAACAGCAACACATACAAAAAACACACCAACACATCACTAACAAGCTACAACAAGAATCACAAATTCAAGCTTGGAAAATCCAACATAGAAAGTAAGTACAAAATTTGTTTGGGTTAGTTTATGTCTTGAACATTAGCTTAAACAATATCTCTATTGACTTAGGTTCGTATCAAACTTTGAGAAAGGGTTTAGCAACACTATACCAGCTCAAACAAGGTAACATCTCATCCTAAAACCCCATGTATGTATTATGATATGTGGAAGCTAGGAAATCATAGAGTATGATAATTATAGGATGTTATATGTATTGATATATCACTTATAATACATGTGGAGTATAGAAAAACACTTAGAAGTAGCTTAAACTGTAAACCCCAAAAATTTTCATAATCCCTAAAAATAATTCTAGAAGTATAAATATAAAAAAAAAACCCGAAAAATCAACTTGAGATTAAAACTCAATTCTAGACTGAGTCAAATACCGAAAACAAAACCCTAAAACTTGAACCAAGTTAAAGCTTAATTCCAAATGAGAACAAAAACGAGTTTTCTCAATCTTGAGAAAACAGGAACCCTTGAAACGAAATATAAAGTCTAACTACCAGTTTAATCAACGTTCGTACATCAATTAAATTACCTAACCGTCTTCTAACACGCAAATCAAGACAATATATCCAAATAACGATCAACAGCAAAATCTTAAAACCTTCGATAAATTTCAGAAATCACAAATTTTAAATTCTCACCAAAAGTCAAACTGAGTCAACTCATAACTCTAGACTCGGTTAAACGATTCCGAGAACTAAAAATTATTAAATAATCACAAATAAAATAAAATATAAATTTTCGAGCTAAAAATTCTAAAACGATCAAGACTAAAAAATTATACGATCTTACGAATATCTCGACGAAAACAGAAATCAAAACGGAACCCTAAAAGTCAACAAGCCTATAACGAACCCTAGTGTTTAAGATCCGGCAATCCCGCGTTTGCGAACCCTAGAAAACGAAATTAAGTTAATGACCTAGAATAGTCCGTAATAACATAGGATAACATAAAAATATCAGATTCGCGAATTTCGAGTGACCTTCAGACCCAAACGGGATCGGTTCTCGAAAAGCGTGTCCCGGAGCTCGGAATATTAAAAATATTCCGTTTATACCAATAGACTCGTAAAAATACAAGGATTCCAAAAATATCAGTTTTAGAATTTTTCGGTAGTTAAAAATTACAGATATCGCATTATTACGCATATTTTTATTTCTACCGATACTTTAATTGTCTAGTCTACTATTCATAGTACTTTTCTACTATTCATTACTATTCACCTATCTCTACTTTTTCTTACACCTATTTCTTACACCTACATATCTATTTTCTTACTTTTTTCATTTCCAATACAACTTTAATCACATCAAACTTTACACATTACTTCTTTATTACACAAAATTAATCAAAATTGTACAATTTGATCTTCCCCATGCTAGGACCGGCGCACACCCTCTCTCTTCCACATCTATTTTATTTTATTTAATTACCTCTTAATTCCCTCCACAAAATTCTATAAATACCACCTCTTCCCTTCTCATTTCTTCACACCATTCCAAAGCAAAGAAACTATGCTAAAATCCTCTCCAAAAACTCCTCTCTATAATCTTACAAGAACTCACTTTTTATAAAAAGAAAACACTCCTCTTCCATTACCAAAGAAAGTTTCTTTTCAAAGCCTCACTACTTACCACTATCAAAAGCCTTCAAGCAATCCTTCTTTTCTTCTTATCCATTTAGGTAATGAAGAACTCTTATTCTATTTTTTCATGTCAAGTAACCTTATATGGTTTTGATGTTGTTTCTTAGGTTGAAAACAAAAGAAAACCACATTAAGATCATGTTTGGTTCTTGTTCATGGTACCACTTTTATGTATATATATACTTTGTCATTTATTATTTTATATTTTGATCTTTTGCTATAACTTGCTTATAAATACATATATACATATAATATGCATATTATATATATTTAGAGCATATAAGCTCATTTGTTATTTATTTACTTTTAAGTTATACAATTTATTTATTTCATGTTGCTTTTAAGACTAGTCTTTCTAGTCTTAGACTTGTCCATATCAAGTCAAAACAATCTTTTATTTATTTTCTTTCGGGACTAGTCCATTCTTAGTCCCGGAATGCCTTGATAAAGCTAAGGCTCCAATACTTGACTAGGATATCTTGATGAAGCTAAGGTTCCCAATGCTTGATATTTTTATTTTCTTGCTCATTAATTATTTTTGGTATTTTCTTATGTTCTTATTATTTTATATACTCATGATACTTGCATTTGCATAATGTTAATGTCTCAACTAATAAAAAAAAAATAGAATCTTGTTTTACTAAATGAACTCAAAGCTAAGTTTCCAATTATATGATTTACCACAAAAACATGAAGTGATTATCAACAACCTAGAAATAGAATAATACAAGTTTTCTCAAGTTTTCTTAAATAACAAAGATAGTTATACCAAGAAAACATAAATAAATATTTTCCTTGTATTTTATGGTAATTTAAGTTTTTAGGAAAAAAAATAAATAAATCGTTAATATCGAAAGTTTAAGACTTAAATTCTTTTCTGAACTAAGGAACAAACTAGTTTTCAAAGTTAAGACAAAAACCAACTCATCAAGCTATGAACCCACTTAGGAAAAATAATGATTTTCAAATTTCTAAAAGAAGGAACTAATTTTCAAAGGAATATAAATGAGGTAAGATTTATAATGATGGATTTTATAAAGATGATTCTTTTCAAAAGAAATGAAAGAACAAGTTTTGGAAAGCAAAAGCTTAAATTTTAGAAATGAATATAAGAAGACAAGATTCATTTTCTAAAACCATCCTAAATACAAAATTATAAAAAGGTTTTTAACAACCTAATGTACTTTTTGATAAAAATCGATCTTTTATCACTAGAAGCGAAATTTATGAAAAACTAAGGTTAAAAGGAAAATTTATTTTGGAAAGAGGAATGAAGAAAATAAAATAAGATTATACTCATTTATAACAATCTAAGAAAAATATAAAGTTTCTTTAAATACTTGAAAAGAAAATTTCAAAAGTTAAAGTTTAAATGAATTGTTTTATGAAATAAATTGTTGAGACACTATCGTTAGGATTTTTGCATATGAAGTGAGCATACCTATATTCAAAAGTGTTTATCAAATATATATTTATCTTGTTACAAAAGGATTTCCTTTAAAATGAAGTTGAGTTAGAAAATGGATTTTTGCAAAAGTATAGAAAATTCGTTTTAAATCTGTACCTGACGTTTTCGGAACCCAAATGACCTTTTATGACCAAGATAAGTTTAGAAATGGATAGAACTTTTCGAATAGGGAGAAAACGGTATATCATATGCGAAATTCCGAGTTAAAATGAGCAAGTTATGGCCATTTTAAGTTGGAATTTCTTCTTACACGATTTTACCGCGATTTTAAGAAAAGTTTAGAATCTCTCCAAGGATAGGATTTCATGAAAGACTTATCCCGGGTGTTTCTTTTGTCTAGTGACGAAGGATACGAGAATACCCTACCCAGATTACTACACTAAGAAGATAGCGAAATGGACGAGTGAGTTATTCCTTCTAATTTCGTTACCTTGCTTGTGCTTGTAATATAGTAGCATTAGTATACTAAAAAAAGATAAAAACAAATATATTTGGGGGTTTCGGGATTATGCGTATGTATATGATTCTATGTTTATGCGTGAATTGAGAATTAAGAATATCGCAACTTCGATCTGCTTGTTTAAATAATTTTGTTTACTTACTTGTATGATTGTTTATTGTTGATAAATTGATTGATCGCCCCTAATAAACCTTAATAAGGTTTGACCAAAGAATAATAAAACGTTCACGCATAGCATCCATCGAGTCACATCTATTTCGGAAGGCTGCTACTCCTACGCGTGGAGTTGGATTGGCTGTGATCGTGCGGTGCCACGGGCCATGTTCCTTCCTGGAGAATCCAAATCGCTCGGGGAAAGCGACTCTAGGTTAGGAGCCGAGCCAACCGAACGCTGTGGGTGAGGACCTGGGGACTAGCAGTAGAAGGTCGAGGATCTTCAACCCCGATTCCCTAATCTTTGATACGGAGGGGTAAATCCGTTCTATATATGGTTTCCGGATGACTATATATATTCGCGTAATCATGTGATTGTTGCATTGTATGCATAGCATATGTGTGATTAAATAAATTAACTTGTTTGAAAATATGGTACGAATGAAAAGGAATATCTCACTAAGCTAGTTGTAGCTTATACCCCTATAGATTTTGTTGAAACAGGTGTATTCGTGGATTAAATTTGAGGATCATGACATTAAGGAAGTCATGGACTGATGATTAAGGATATAGAATCATACGATGAAGAAATTTTGTAAGGTTCTTTATATGTGATAACATATATGATTAAGGACGTATATTTATTTGAAGATAATAGAAGAATATGCCTTAAGAATTGAATTGTGATATGCTTATGTTTTATATTAAGTATTCTCTTTGCCTTGTTACTTATTATTATCAATGTAAATTGCACTACTCCGATGCGTCCCCTTAGTTGTGATGTACGCCTTGTACATAATATGGAAGCCTTTGCATGACTAAGGTAGTCATTCCTAGGCTTTAGTATTGTGTACGGCGGACTGCCACGTTTAGGGTACCCCTCGGGGCGTGACATAAACACAAGTTTAATATATAAATAAATTAAGAAAAGTAAGTTCGAAACAGAGCAAAAACGAGGAAGACGATGAACAGTGCCTACACCGGTATAATGCCAGCGGTGTAAACTAATAGGCCGGCAGTATATGTGGAAAGGCTGGCGGCCTTCATGCCAGCCTTCATCGAAACAGAAGCTACGTGATTTTTGAAACACGTAAAATTATACGTACATCGGCAGTGTAGAATTATACACCGGCGGTGTACAAGCCTACAATGGCGACCTTCGAGACCGGCTTACCTTGGAACAAAACGTGTAAAATCTACACGAACGCCGGCACCTGGGAATCAACACCGGCGGCATAGGTATCAGCATACATATAAAATTTTCCAGATTAAGTCCATTCCACCCAAAGCCAACACATTAAATATATATATATATATTTACATACATGTGTAATAAGAGAAATAAAGTAAGCTTTAGAAAGTAAATTCAACTAAAAAGATTTAAACGATTAACAAAATGTAGTAAAAGTAATTTAGCAACTCCTAATTTTTTTGGAAAATATTACTACTAATATTATTACTAATAAGAATATTATTATTGTCATTATCAATATTATGACTATTAAAATTAATACTATATGATTGTTATTGACTCGATTCTTTTAATTATTATTATCAATATAATTATTATGATTAGTATGAATATTATTATCATTATCATTATAATCCATAATATTATTATAAGTATTACTCCTAATAATGTTATTACTATTATTAGTACTATGAGTATTATTATTATTATTGTGATATGTAATATTATTGTTATTATCATTGAAATTACTATTGTTTTAATAATGTTATTATGAAAAATAATATTAGTGTTACTAATAAATTATTTTATAATTATCATTATTAATATTTCTAATATTATTATTATTATTGCTAATATTAGTGTACCTTATAAGCCATGATTTTTTTTTTTTTTGTAATTTTGTATATTAAAAGAAATAATATGTAAGGTAGAAAGGAGAGGTGGAGAGATTTATTTTTTTGTAATTTTGTATATTAAAAGAAATAATATGTAAGGTAGATATGATATGAAGTTATGAGAAAGATAAAAAGAAAAGATAATAGGTGTATAGAGTATAAGAGTAGGTGTTAGAAAAAATAGAGATAAATGAATAGTGTAATGTAAAGTAGATATAACTAGTAAAATACCAGTAGTAAGAAAATACACGTATAATTGCGATATCTGTTATTTTTAGTTACCAAAAAATTACGAAATTGATATTTTTGAAATCCTTATATTAAATCGGTCCTAATGGTGTTATCAGAATATTTTTATTATTTCGAGCTTGGGACACACTTTTCGAGAACTGATCCCATTTGGATCCGAAGGAAACTCGAAATTTGCAAATATGATATTTTTACATTTCCTTATATTATTACGAACTATTATCACTAATTATTTCAACTTCATTTTCTGGAGCTAGTGAATACGGGAATGCTGGATTTAAATTCTAGGGTTTGTACTAATCTTTTGTTGACCTTTAGGGTTTCCGGTTGACTTGTAATTCTAAGATTAAGCTAAAAAAAATTAACCAAAATTTCAAGGGTTTACATCATCAATACCTATAATAGATAAAATATGAGCCATATGCCCAGTACGCAATTAACGAAAACAAAGGCGAGTGGCACGCAAGCTTAAACTACATGCAAATGCAACAACCATCAAGTTATTCATTAAATCTTTAGTTAGACAAACAACACTGGAGTATTCGAACTCCGGATAACAAGGACATCTAAGGGTTCTGAGTAACGATCTCGACACTTAGGGGGTTGATATAAGTTGTTCGGGGACTTATACCTCCTAATGATATATCCATAAATGAAAAAGTAGTTTCCTCTAGTACTTTCAGTCATTTCACTACTTTACTTAACTTATCACTTAATTCAAGTGTTCCCATAAACATTGAATTAAATTATATTACTTCTCCTTAAGAATAAGCGAATGTTATACCGATACCAATAACCCTATCAACTACCCACTATGCCACTTATTAAAGTCGTATCATAAAAAAAAGGGTGACCTAAGCGCCTAAACTACCGTGCCCCCTGTAAACCCCTGAAATTTTCATAATTCTTATAAAATAATCCTAGAAGTCTAATACCAAAAACCAAAACCATGAAAATTGACCCAAGTTAAAACCAAATTCTAAATTAGGTCAAACATGACAATTCTTAATCTTGAGAAAAAGAGAACTCTCAAAACAAAATGGAATATCCAACTATTGGTCGAGTCAATATCCGTACACCAATCAAATCATTTATCCGATTCCTAAAATGTAAATCAAGACGATATATCCAAATAATGCTCGGCAACGAAATACTAAAAACTTTAAATCCTTCAGTGAATTTTCGAATATAAAATCTCAATTTTCACCAAAAGTTAAACTAAGTCAACCATAACCCTAGACTCGGTTAAACAATCCGAGAACAGAAAAATATTAAATAGTCACAAATAAAATGAAATAAATCATAGACGTTGAACTAAAAATATAATATGGACAAAACCCCAAAATTTTATGATATAACGAATAAAATCAATAAGCCATAAGTCAAACGGAAACCCTAAAAGTCAACAAAGCTTACAAATAACCTTAGTGTAAACCCTGGTTTTTCTAGTAATCAAATAAACTTCGGAAACCGAAAAATGAAACCCTAAACCGAATTAGTTCAAGCCTTGTGAGAGAAACTTAGAAATCCTAGATCCGGCTTTCCTTCGGTTTCATATCAAAAGAACTTTTATAAAATAATTTAATGTGAAATATTGTTTTAAGGTATATTTCAAACCATAGAAAGTTTTGATTTCGAAAAATTTTCTATTCCGGGCCTTCCCGAGCCCCATTATGGAAAAGCGAGCCCCGAGACTAGAAACTCAGAAAAATATTCCGGAATACTCTTTAGAACCGAAATTTTATAAGGATTTTGAAAAATATAAGTTTTATAATTTTTCGGGTTATAAAAATTACAGTTATAGCTTTTTTCTCGTATTTTCTTTACTACCGATAAATTAGATGTCTTGTCTACTATTTATCACTATTCACAAGTACAACCTACAACACACACTATCCATACCCTAGTCTTACATCCTTACAACTACTCATTATATTTTTTTTCCAAGAAATTTTTGTTTCTTACTAAATTATTACATTTAATATATTTTATTACATAAATTACAATTTCAAGTAAAATTAAATCACTCCCTCTCTCTCATTCCATATGGTCGGCGCACCCGCCCTCATTTTCGCCCTCAATTTGTTTATTTTCTTCTTTTTATAACACAAAACAAACCCTAATTCACTTAATATATATAATCCTTTAATTTTCTCTCTCTTCCATTTCATTTCATTTGTTCAAAAATTTGTAAAACCTCTCTTCTTCTTCCCTCTCTTGCCATGACACCCCCACCATCACACACACACACATCAAGCTCATTTCTTCATCATTTCTTCACCAAATCCTTTTTTAGGTGATGATTCTTAAGCTTTATTACTACTTAATCTTATAATGGCAAGATTATTCATGTGTGTTTTCACTTTAAATCCCCATGAGCAAGTGCTAGGGATAAGAAAATGCTAATACATAATATCAAGCCATCACAAGAGTAGATCTTGTGTTTGAGGAGCTTTTGTTGAGATATTATCATGTTCATGCATATAAAAATAGAGATCTTGCATAAAAATATATGTTCATACTCTTAAACTCCTTTTCATGCATTATAAGAAGTAGATCTAGCACTGAGACACTCATATTATACTTGACATTCATGTTCATATAGATATCTTGTGTTTTCATGCATTAATGCTCATAAAGATTTAGTCTTATGTATATAAATGTGATAGTTGATAGATCTTTATGCAGATAAGATAAAGAACTTAAAAAGAAAAGGTTTTTATTAGAAATGTTCAAAAGAAAATTCGTATGATTTCAAAACCCTATTTTAAAAACCCTTGTATCAACTTTGAAACTAATGTTTTATGTGAAAAATGAAGGGTATAAGTAATAGATATCATTAAGTAGTCATTTTTATAAGCTGAAATGAGTTTGGATGAGATTAGTGTGTAGAACAAGATAGAAAATTTTGAGTTAGTAGTCAACTTATAAAATTCGTAACTTTGGATGATGCCTATGTAAACACCTATTATTCATGCTCAAAATAAATGTTTTATGTGTTAAATGAAGTCCTTAGGTAGTAGATATAGTAAAGTATTAAATTTTAATGCATTACACAAGTTTTCCTAAAGGAATCATTTCAAAAGTGGATTTTCTAAAATTCGGATTTTTGAGTAAATCCTATTTGAAAACATATTTGCAAAGTGTAAAATGCAAATTTTTATGTAGAAATGAAAGCCTTAAGTAGCATATATGATGAAGACTCACTTTTAATTAAGATAACTAGGAATCCTAAGAATGAATTCCAAAACACTAGTGTGATGTCAAAATTAGAAAATCGAATTTTCAAGAAGTAGTTATTGTTGGAGTCTTGCAAAATTAAGGAGTTTTGAAAGTTTCTTTTACCAAAAATCATCAAGATCATGCACACATTGAACTCGTCACATGTCATTCATGATAGGAAATCATTCATACTTCATATATACTTGAATTATCAATTAGATACATTTCAAACAAATACAAATTTTTTTTGTTTGGAAATGGGAATGGTTACTGATCAGATATGATCCCTCTGTTCCATGACCTAAATGTTTTCAAAACTTGGAAAATAATATTAGAATTAGATAGATCCTTCGAAGTAGATAGAAATCGATATAAAATTTGTGAAATTCCGAGTTATAATGACCAAGTTATGACCGTTTTAAGTTGGAACTTCTACAAATAGCGAGAATTACGATTTTGACTACTTTTAATGCATAGTTTGGATTAGTTAAGTGATGAAGTACTCATTAGGGTATTCTTCTTTGGTAGGTGATCCCGAGACCGATGAATCCTTACCATTCGATTACTACTATTAAAAGACCGGCGTACCATGGCCGAGTGAGTATCACTTCCAATTTTAATTATTGCTTGTGATTGTAATGATAGTTGCACTAGTTACTTAGTAAAGACAAAATAAATATGCATGATGGGGTTGAATGGGAATTATATATGTCTGCTGTTGTTATGCGAAGTTGAATTTAAAGAATATCAAAGCCGGGTGATAAATCATTGCTTGTATAGGTGAGCTAGGATTGATTGTCTGCTAATATTGATTAATCACCTATAAGAATTGGTATAATTGATTATTCGGAATGGAAAATGAAATTGAACGCATTCATAACACGAATGGGATGGAGCATTAGCATTTGTTGGTTTTTCGTGATCCATAAAATGAATATGAGTTGGTTAATCGTGATCCATAAAATGAATATAAGTTGGTTAATCGTGATCCATAAAACGAATATATGAGTTGGTTGACCATGAGCCTAAATGGCGTCGTACCGCAGGATTCGTTAATCTGCTAACCTGGGATGGAGGGCGCAAGTCCATTCGCATATGATTTCCGGCTTGTCATATGTTTGTTGAATTCATGTGTTTGGTGCATATCATTTGTCTGATTAATCACTTGATTGAATGATGTGTTATAATTATGATATGGAAGTTTTCACTCACTAAGCTAGTATAGCTTACGCCCCTATTGTTTTTATTTGTTGCAGCACGAGTTTATTTGGTTTAGACCAAGGCAGGCTACAGCTTAGGTATAGGAGCTAGGCATTTCCTATAGAAGTTGTATTCAATTTATTTAGACTTCCACAGGAAACCAAAAGACTCTGGATGACTGTAATGGACCTTTAAATATTCTTTTGCGGGAGAATGCCCCTTAGACTTTGTAACTTTTGTTTATGCGTTTTGATTTATTATCTAATGCTATTGAATGGTGCATTAAACTTCTTAACTCCATTGAATAGAGTATTCTATTATCGTAAAAAGATGCCTTACATCTATACGAGACTGCTGAAAGACTTAGATAGTGATTCGAGAGTCTTATATAGTATGTGGTGGACTGTTACGTTTAGGATACCCCTATGGGGCGTAATAGTTTAAGTTGGTATCAAAGCGCTAGGTTATAAAGCAAGACAATAGAATTAAAAGAAATCGAACCTAAAAGTTAACTAATAGGTTAAAATGGAGTTGAAAACATCTCTTTCTTTTAGTCTAATTAGGAGTCTTCTCTTGTTGTAGGTCTCCTTGGGTGAGACCCGTGAGCGAGCTTGAAATTTTACGAAGAGAAATGATGAAACCTTTGTAGAGTACCGATTAAGATTGAGGAAGTTATGTGAAGATTTTGCATTGGCGAGGAGTCCTCGGACTATAGGGGAAATGTTCAGATTGTGGAGTGAAGGATTAAGATACATGAGATGGGCCACTGTGATTGATCAATTGAGGTATGATCCAATGAGAAGAAGGAGCTGGACCAAATTGGAGGCGATATATACTCTAGAGCGGGTCATGGTAGAATACGGGCGTGAGCCCATGACTAGGGAAGCTACTTTTATTCTGAAGAATGAGGAAAACTCGACCCCTCCAGACTTTAGGGTGTGGATCACTATAGGTCCATTGTATGTTTATGCTCATGATAACCTTTCCGACCACCACGATTGGAACATAGCTAATGCGTGGAATCATATTGTATGGCATGCAATTTACCTAGATATTATCCCACCACATGTAACCATCCCACCTCCACCAGCTAGGGATGTAGTTATGCAGCTGAATAATGCACCTGTGCTAGAAGTGGATAATGAGGTTGAGGAAGAAGTGGAGGAAGAGGAGGAAGAAGAGGATCCCAAAGAGAACCCTAATTGGGAAGAGAATGTAGTGCCAAGAACCCCTACCCCACCCATAGAGTTGGAAGGAGAAGTGAACTCAGAACCCAATCATGTTGTATGGGATTTCAATCGAGTCTTGGAGATTCCTGATAGTGGGAGAATAGAGCCTGAGATAGATCCTCTGTTATGGAGAGATGTTTATATTGAAGATGAATGTCCTCCTGTGCTTGATGTGGCAATCCTCGAACCCATGGCTCATGAGCCCATGGAAGTAGAGATTGTGGATGAGGGGCTTAGGAGGGAACCAGAGATAGAGGAGAATCAAGTGAATGAGCCGGAAGTGAGAGTTAATGAGGAGGAAGTGAATCCGGGAGAAGAGTGAGGAGTGGAAAGAGAGGAAGAAAGTGAGGAGCACGGCCAAGAGGCCCTAGTCCGACCCGCTAGGAGGTGGACGATGAATGTGAGAGAGTATCTTAGCTTGTTTGTCCGTCAGGATGACGACGGCTCTTCCAGTAGGGGACAACCTTCTAGTTCGACCCCTAATGATTCTAGTGATGAGTGAGAGGTAGAAAGATAGCTCAACCCATGAAGTCCAAATGAAGTCTTTTCTTTTCTTTCTTTTGTAGGAGGCAATGCGAGATGCCAATTTGCCTTAGGAATCTCTAGGCAGTTTAGTATTTTGTTCTTTTATTTTCCTTATATTTTGTTTTGTTTTCGGATAAGAGAAAGATGTTTAATTAGAACTAGAATGTAGCTTGCCAAATTTTGTGAGATAAAAATCTCCAATGTAACTCCTTGTATGGCTTGCGAAAGTAATGAAGGATCATGTTTATTTCAATGGAAAGAAGTTATGAGGATCAAGCATGTTATGCATTAGCTATAAATGGCATTAGCCACATATGATTGCATGGGCATTCGTTCATTCATGTTATTATTCTGAACTTTTAAATTTATTTTCTTATGTATGAGTTCTTTTATTTTATGGTTTCCCTATAATTATATGAAGTTTTATAAGATTGATTTACATTCAGAAATTTTGATTTCTGAATTCCCTCAAAGTTACGAACCTTGTTTGACGAATTAACTTTTTCAAAGTTGGAAACATTAAAAAGATACTAAAAGTTACTGAATAATGTGCAAACAGATGAAACCGACGGATTCGAAATCGGGAGCAAGACCCTCTCCCGAACGAAGCCGACCAACCTGCTGCAACTCAATCGAACTTACAAGGAGCGGCGCCCCAAAACCCGCAAGGTGATGTGATGAATGCGATTGGGCAGTTGACCAATCTTTTAAACACATTCATCTAGAAACAAAATCAAAATCAAAACCTGCACCAAGGACAATGTGTAAGCCCCATAAAATTTCAATAAATAATTTCAAGATGAACTTCGAAAGTAAACCCTAAAAATCACTCCAAATTAAAATCGAATTTCGATAAGTTCTAATTCACGAACGAATTCAAAAACTTCTTAATCTTGAGAAAATGAAAACCTTTAAACAATAAAATAAGAACTCAGTAGTCTTCAAATTCAAAACCACGACGTACGAAAAATTCCATATTTAACTCCGACTTATAAAAACAAGTAATATAAAGCTCAAAAACAAATTAGTAAAAAGCAAATAACGATTGATTTTCGAAAATATAACTCAATTCAAGAATTCCGAAAACATTAAGAGCTATTAAATACTTACAAAAATAAAATTTAAAATAAATTTCTCAAATTAAATATGTTGTATAAACATAAATATCAGTTTCCAAATTGGCAAAGGTCTAAACCGGAAAATCACCCGGAAACCCTAACCGGAATACAATAGTGTAAGTCCGGTAATCTAGCGCCCCTAACCCTAGAGGCCGAGATGTAGTTTAAATATGTAGAATAGCTCATAGTAATATGAGTTTGTTTAAAAATATCAGATTGGTAAATTTTCGACCTATTTCGAACCCGTTCGGATACAGACTTCGAAAAGCGTGTCTCAGGGCTAAAGATATCAAAACTATACCAATAGTACCGTTAGACTCGTAATTTCATAAGATTTCTAAATATATCAGTTATATAATTTTTCGGGTTATAAAAGTTACAGTTATAACCTTTTTATCGTGTTTCCATTATTACCGGTAATTGATTAGTCTTTTGCCCTATTCATTTTTATTTTATTACAAAATTTTATTATTCTTATAAAGTATTATGTTTTTAGATAAATATTTTATATGTTATAGAAAATCTTGTTTTTCTAAAATTTAGTTCGTTTCGGGTCTTTACGGGATCAGATTCTGTTTAAGACCCGATACTAAATATAAAATAAAATAATTTAATAATTGAAAAAATTTGAAAAATATTTTAATTTTCATAAAATAATTTTTTAGAATTTTTCGGGTTATAAAAATATTATTTATAGCACATATTCGCGTATTTTGATCATACCGGTAACATATTTGTTAAAATACTAAAATAATTCAAATAATTATTTAATTTTAATTATGAAAAATCTGCTACAAATATTTGAAATAAATTTTCTAATTTTATTTTATTTTAATTTATTTTATTAATAAAGTACTTTTACACCTCATACCTTCAAGTACACCTTACTCATATCACTTCATTTTCACTTCAATCTTTCTACACATTATCCCACAATTGATGGCAGATTTTTGACTCATTCATGGCTGCCATTGTCCTTTATTTACTCATTTTTTGACCAATTTAATTATATTCTACTCCTTCTTAAGAAATCTACATAATACATTTATTACACAAATCAATTTCAAGTCAAAATTCAAACAAAACCCTCTCTCTCCTCTCTTTAGAATTCACGTGCAGCATGGGTCCTTGGCTGCCCTTGTTTTATTTCTTTTCCCTTTCATTTAATACAATTCTATCTCCATTTAATGCCTCTTTATTATTTCCTTTCATTTTTGAAACCCTCTCTCTTTTTCCTCTCTTTTTTTCTTCTTCTTGTTCATATTTCTTCAACAAACAAGCTGCCCCTTTCTTCCTCCATGGCTTCCACACTTCATTTTTTAAAGATTTCTAAGCCAATCTTCTTCCCGAAGCTCCATAGGTGATAGAGGTAAAGTGTAATGAAGGTTTCATGCATCAAAAGACATTCCATAAGCTTAAAAGCTTAGGATGATGATGCCAAAAATGAAACACTCTTTTTCTCCACTATTATTATCTTGTATCATAATTATTTTCTTGTTTAAAGTTGATATATTTTGTAGATCTAAATTTTTGTTGCTTTGATTTTCGTTTATGCCATAGATCTAGTTATTTGAGTTGTTATTTTTGTTATTTCTTATGATTTATACATAGATCCATCATCCACATGTGTTTATGCATTTAAAACTAGTTTAGAAAACTAGATCTAGACTTTTGAGTTCATAAAATGCCTTAGACTTTGTTTTATGTTCATGGATGACTTGCTATAGCATGATGATGGTAGGAAAATTGTAGGAAACTCAAGATCTATTTTATTTTCAACAAAAACAACTTTTGAAAATTCGGATGAAAATGGAACCATATTTAGAAAAGTGGTTTTTCAACTTCAAAATGTGTATTTTTCATTTAAAATGAAGGGCTTAAGGTATAGATAATATAAATGAGTAATTTTGATGAGCAAAGTTTAGATCTATGAGTTTAAAGATTATTTTCATGGGTTTCATTTAGATATATGTTCATATTATGTGTAGATCTTAGATTTGAACTTGAACAAAAGTAGTGAAATTCGTATTTTGGCAAGACCAATATTTAAAAACCATTTTCCAAGTGTCAAAATGTAATTTTTACTTAAGAAAATGAAGGCTTAATATATGTATATCATCAAGACTTCTTTTTACAAGAATCAAAAGTGATTTTCAAAATAAAAATTCTACTTTCGGATTTTGGCCAAGGCCTATTTTAAAAACATATTTACCAACTCAAAAATGAAGTTTTTATTTAAGAAATGAAAGGCTCTAAGGATAGGATATGTAAGGAATGGATTTTCATGAGCTTAGATAGATTTTATCAAAAGATATAACCAAAAATGAATTTTGTAAATTCGGATCCCAACCAAGACCAATTTTTAGAACCCATGTATCAACTCCAAAACTCATGTTTTATGTGAAAAATGAAGTATATAGGTAATAGATATCATTAAGCAATGATTTTTACAAGTTAAAATGAGTTTAGGCATGAGTAAGGTGTAAAACAAGTAATGGAATTAAAATGGAAAAATTTGAGTTAGTGATCAAATTATCAAATTCGTAATTTGAGATGATGCATATGTAATCACTTAGTATTTGAGCTCAAATTGCAAGTTTTATGTGTTAAATGAAGTCTTTAGGTAATTGATATAGTGAAGCCTTAAATTTTAATGCATTAAACAAGTTTTTCCCAAAGTAATCATTCAAAAAGTGGATTTTCTAAAAATTCGGATTTTTGAGTAAATCATGTTGGAAAACATATTTGCAAAGTGTAAAATGCAAATTTTTGTGTAAAAATGAAGTCCTTAGTGGTTATGTATGATTGAGCCCTAATTTTCTAACTATCAAATGATTTTTACTTAAAGAAATTACTCAAAAACATTACTTACAAAAATTCGGATTTTGGAATGGATCAATTTTAAAAATATGTTTACAAAGTGTAAAATGGAAATTTTTATGTAGAAATGAAGGTCATAAGTAATATATATAATGAAGACTCAATTTTAACAAAAATAATTATATTTTCTTAAGTAATAAATCCAAAACAAATGGAAATAATCAAATTTAGAAAACTAGACTTTTCATAAGTAATTGTTATTATGGTCATGCAAAATAAAAAAGTTATAAAATTTTCTTTTAGCAAAAATCATTAAGATCATGCCTACATTAAGCTCATCTCATGTCATTCATGTTAGGAAATCATTCATATTGCATGTATAGCTAAGTTATATAATAAAAACATTACAAACATTTACAAAACTATTTTTCGGAATCGGAAACAGTTACTGATCAGATCTGATCCCTCTGTTCCGAGACCTAAATATTTTCAAAACTTAAATATAATATTATAATTAGATAGATCTTTCGAAGTAGATAGAAATCGATATATAATTTGCGAGATTCCGAGTTAAAATGACCAAGTTATGGCCGTTTTAAGTTGGAATTCCTGCTTAGGACGAGAATTACGAATTTGATAGTTCGTATAAGATCGTTGAGATTAGTTTGAGTTGAAATACTTATTAGAGTATTTCTTCCTTTTTAGGTGATCCCGAATTCGATGATTCTCTACCACCGGATTACTATTACTAGAAAACCGGTGATCCAATGGCCGAGTGAGTTTTCTCCTTGTTTTGTTACCTTGATTGTGCTTGTAGTTAGTTGCATTAGAATTATAGGAACAAGATAAAAATCGATATGAATGGGGATGGGAAATGTGATGAGGCTGTGATGAATGTATGCCAAAGAATACTAAAGCATATCGAAACCACGATTTGATTGGATAACTGCACTATTCATATTATTTTTGTTATGTGTATGATATTGGTTGGTCACTCTAAAGAATGTATAAATATTTTGACCTAAGCAAAAAGTAAATTGATCATGCATCGCATCGAACATATTGCATTTGGTAGCGTGCTACTCCTACGTAGGTCAATCGGTATGGTCCGAGGACTCGTTTGGATAATGAGACCCGGGATCAGAGCTCATTCATAGGAAACTAAGGCGCATCGGGGATGCATTCCATGTGTGAGCCTAGCCGAGGCGAGTGCTATGAGCTGAGGGCCTGGGGACTAGCAGTAGTCGTGTAGACTTCAATACCATCCCTAACTCGAGATACGGAGGGCGTAAATCCGTTCTGCGTGTGGGTTCCGGATACCCATACATAATTGTTTGCTCATGTGTTTGTTCATGCATAGCATATGGTTGATTATAACTTGCTTGTATGGTACGGAATTAAGGGAATTCTCACTAAGCTAGTATAGCTTATACCTTTATAGTTGTTTAAATGAACAGGTTATCTCAAGAATGCAAAGTGGGGACTGAATTGATTGGAGCCGGGAATGACTCCGGGATTTTGGCAAAGAATGTGAATGTTGAAGTTATCAGCTAGATCATGATTTGTCTTGTAATAGTTTATGTAGGGAAGTCTGTGGATGAATGTAATCGAAGTTGAATGATTGTAATTTGAAGTATAGTGATTTGTATCTGAAGTATAGTAAATTGTATTTCCTTTACTTTGTTACTCAATTGTATAAACATAAAATGTATCATTCCGATGTGCACCCTTTATGTGTTAGACGCCTTATACATAGTATGGAAGCCTTCGCGTGACTAAGGTAGTCATTCTTAGGCTTTAATATTGTATATAGAGGACTGCCACGTTTAAGGTACCCTTCGGGGCGTGACACAAAGTGTCTTGGATTCTACTCCGCTGCCACCACCACCCGCAGATCACCGAGAAGTGACTGCAAAAGCACCCGCTCCACAGGAGGAGCACTCTTACAATGTACCTTTACCACCACCTCGCCCGTACCGAAGGACTCATCGAAGCTCCTTACCGGACTTTATCAAGAGTAATCGGTATTTTGATGGGGCATTTGGTAAACCCGATGAGGCTAAGGATTGGTTAGCTCAGATTGAGCGATCTTTTGCTGCTTACAAGATCCCACCCTATTTGCAATTGGAATATGGGACATACATGTTGAGATATAATGCAAGAGTCTGGTGGGACTCTAAAAGAAGAAGCTTGGCTCCACCAGTTACATGGGAATCCTTCCGCCGGCAATTATTGGAAAATTATTTTCCCTCCAACCTAAGAGTGAAATATAGTGTGGACTTTCTACATGCTAAGCAAAAAGGAAGGACTGTGGAACAATATGAAACTGAGTTTACACACTTGCTACAGTATGCACCTGAATCCTTCAGGGACAGTGAGGAATTAAAGAAACAGGTATTTTTAGGAGGTCTGGATGAGGAATTACGGATCAAGCTGGAAGAATTTGGAGTGAGAACCTACCCTAAGTTGGTAGAAAAGGCTCGAGTGATTGAAGGAGCCAGGAAAAGGAAATATTAGGAACCCAATAAAAGAGTATTCGGGAGGAGGCCATTCGACGCCTCGAGCTCAGGGTTTAAAGGGAAGAGGTACAAGCCATACCATGGGTTCAAAGATAATACCAGTGGGAAGCCGAATCAGTCAAAGGCTAATGTCACTCGCTGGAAGTGCAAGGAAGCTCATGTCCCTAGTCAATGCCCATAGCTGAGAAACAAGTGTTACTTTTGTGGTGAATCTGGCCATATGGTTTATACATGCCCAAAGAAGATGGCTGTGACTTGTTTCATCTATAAAGAGAAGGGGCACTTGGCCTCCGAATGCTCGCAGAGGAAAAGTGTGGTTACTTAATCATTTGGGACTTCGAGCAATACCAACCCTTTAAGATCAGGAAGTAAAAGCGAGAGCCGTGCAGCTTCGGCGATGCATGGAATGAGACTTTATAACTTTGAAGGCTAGTGGATGGTTAAGGAAGATGATGATGAAGAGATGGAGTTGGCTGCCATGGACCAAGGAGATAGCGTGGAGAGCGGCCTAGTGATAGGTTAGTAACAAAACCCTCTTAAGTTGAAAGTTATTTATTTAACAGTTTTCTGTAATAAATTGAAATCTATATATGGGAAAGCTGGAAATTAAAACCACAAATAGGTAGCTATGAGAGTGTTTTAGGATTGAGTAGTGATGGATGTTTGCTGACCACATGGCATATACGGGTGAATAGAGCTGAGGCTTATGTTTTGTTTGACACGGGAGCGACACACTCGTTCATCACCACTAGTTTGGCTAATCAACTTGGATTACCTATAGCCACAACTATTGTTAGCCTGAGAATTAAAACACCCAATGGAAGTGTTGTGTCGACTCGAGAAGTGGTAAACGATTGCCCATTGGAAATTCAGGGGCACCACTCGAGGAGTGATTTGATAATGTTGGAGATGAATAAATACGAAGTAATCCTTGGCATAAACTGGTTAAGCAAGGTTAGAGCCGTAGTGGATTGCTAAAAGAGGATGGTGAGTTTCTATGATCAATCGGGAGAAGCAGTAGAGTTTGTAGGAGAAACCCTAGTTCCAAGAAAGTTTGGATGAAACTCTTTTGAACTGATGATGGAGGATGAAGAGATAGTGCCTATCGAAGGTATCTTGGATGAAGAGGAAACTCAGGAGGAGAAGGATATACCCGTGGTAAACGAGTACTTGGATGTGTTTCCAGAAATCTTACCTGGGTTGCCACCGAAAAGAGAAATTGACTTTGAGATTGTCTTAGCTCCAAATACCGAGCCGATATCCAAAGCACCATACCGGACGGCACCGGTTGAGTTAAAAGAGCTAAAGACCTAACTATAGAAACTCTTGGATAAGAAATTCATAAGACCAAGTGTATCACCATGGGGCGCACCTGTCTTATTTATGAAGAAAAAGGATGGATCAATGAGGTTATGTATCGATTACCGTGGGTTAAACAAGGAGACCATCAAGAATTGATATCCCTTACCGAGAATTGACAATTTGTTTGATCAGCTACAAGGAGCGTGTGTGTTTTCACGCATTGATCTACGCTTGGGATATCATCAGTTAAGAATAAAGCCTGGGGACATACCAAAGATGGCTTTTCGTACTCATTATGGACATTACGAGTTCCTGGTGATGTCGTTTGGATTGACCAATGCACCAGCTGCATTTATGGATCTTATGAATAGGGTCTACAAGACACTTTTGGATGTGTAATCATCTTCATAGATGATATTCTGATATATTCTAAGACTAAGGAACAACATGAAGAACATATTCGAATGGCATTGTAAACCTTGAGAGAAAATAAGTTGTATGCTAAATTATCCAAATGTGATTTTTGGTTGGATAGAATATCTTTTCTTGGACATGTTGTAACTGGAGAAGGGATATCAATTGACCCTGAAAAGATTAAGGCTATAGTGGAATGGAAACAGCTGCAAATGGTTACCGAAGTGAGGAGTTTCTTGGGATTGGCTAGCTACTATTGCAAGTTTGTGAAAGATTTTTCAAAAATAGCCAAGCCACTGACTCTGTTAACACAAAAGAATGAGAAATTTATTTGGACGGATAAAGGGGAACAGAGTTTCCAAGAGTTGAAGCAACGGTTGGTATCGGCACCGATCTTGGTTCTACTGAACCCAGAAAAGTCTTATACAGTGCATAGTGACGCTTCAAGGAATGGCTTTGGATGCTTATTAATGCAAGAAGGAAAAGTTATTGCCTATACCTCTCGACAGTTAAGACCCCACGAGCAAAACTACTCTACACATGATCTGGAGTTGGCCATAGTTATCTTCGCCTTAAAACTTTGGAGACATTATCTATATGGGCAAAGGTGTGAGATATACACGGATCACAAGAGCCTTAAGTATCTGTTCACACAAAAGGAATTAAACATGAGACAAAGGAGATGGTTGGAGCTAATAAAAGATTATGATCTGGGAATAAATTACTGTCCAGGGAAAGTTTATGCAGTTGCAGATGCCCTAAGTCGGAAAAATTATGGGGAAGTAGCTGCCTTAGTCACAAGCCAAAGAGATCTGATTAGGGATTTTGAGAAGTTAAGGATTGAGTTCATAGACCAAAGTGCAGAGCTTGAGATAGCTAATCTGGTATTGGAACCAATCTTGGTGGAAAGAATCAAGGAAGCCTCAAGGTACGATGAGGTAATACAAACGATTAAAAAGGACACCTAAGTGGGGAAATATCTGGACTTCGCAACAGATGATAAGGATTTGATCAGAATGAAAGGGAGGTTGTGTGTGCTGGAAGACAAAGAATTAAGAAAGGAGATAATGAGTGAAGCGCATAACTCTGGTTACACCATGCATCTTGGAGGTACCAAGATGTACCAAGACTTGAAAAGCCACTATTGGTGGAACAACATGAAGAGAGATATAGCAGAATATGTAATGAAGTGTCCGGTTTTCCAACAAGTGAAAGTGGAACACCAAAGGCCAGGAGGATTATTAAAGCCTTTACCCATCCCCGAATGGAAGTGGGATCAGATATCCATGGACTTTGTGTGTGGTTTTCCAAAGACTTCCTTGGGTTGTGATGCCGTATGAGTAATAGTGGACCGGTTAACCAAGTCAGCACACTTCTTACCCATAAACATGACTTATTCAATGGATAAGCTGGCTAAGATCTACATTCGGGAGATTGTGCAGCTACATGGCATACCAGCAGAGATTATTTCAGATAAGGACTCAAGATTTGTGTCTAAGTTTTGGACGAGTCTGCAAAAGAGTTTGAGTACCAAGTTGTACTTCAGTATGGTATATCACCCTCAGATCGATGGACAGTCTGAATGGACAATTCAAACCCTGGAAGACATGTTAAGAGCCTGTGTATTGGAATTCAAGGGAAGCTAGGATAATCATATACCTCTTATCGAGTTTGCTTACAATAACAACTACCACTCAACTATTCAGATGCCACCCTATGAAGCCTTATATGGACGGTGCTGTAGGTCCCCTCTGTTTTGGGATGACATGGAAAAATTAGCTATCGGGCCGGAATTGGTACAAGAAGCAGCCGGTAAGGTAAGGGTAGTCGGGCGGAAAATGAAAGAGGCTCAAGACAGGGAAAAGAGCTGGGCAAATTTGAAAAGAAGGGAAGTTGAGCTCGAGGTATATTGGACCCTTCGAAATTTTGGAAAGAATCGGAGACCTAGCATACCGATTAGCTTAACCACCAAACTTATCTGGAGTTCACAACGTGTTCCATGTGTCAATATTAAGAAAGTATGAAAGGATTTTGGAATTGGAACCCATTCAGTTGAAGGAGAATCTGACATATGAAGAACATCCCATAAAGATCTTGGATAAGAAAACCCAAAGGCAACGGAATAAGGACATTCATTATGTTAAAGTGTTGTAGAGGAATCATGCTTTCGAGGAAGCAACTTGGGAAGCTGAAGAGGAGATCCAGAAGAAGTACCCTAAGTTAATTGAAGGATAAGGTACGTCAGTTCAGTTTTGAGGAAAAAACTCTATTTAAGGTGGGAAGGTTGTAAACCCCGGTTTTTCTAGTAATCAAATAAACTTCAAAAATCGGAAAATAAAACCCTAAACCGGATTAGTTCAAGCCTTGTGAGAGAAACTTAGAAACCCTAGATCCGGCTTTCCTTTGGTTTCATATCAAAAGAACTTTTATAAAATAATTTAATGTGAAATATTATTTTAAGGTATATTTCAAACCATATAAAGTTTTGATTTCAAAAAATTTTCTATTTCGGGCCTTCCCCAGCCGCATTAGGGAAAAGCGAGCCCCGAGACTAGAATGTCAGAAAAATATTCTAGAATACTCTTTAGAACCGAAATTTTATAAGGATTTTGAAAAATATAAGTTTTATAATTTTTCGGGTTATAAAAATTACAGTTATAGCTTTTTTCTCATATTTTCTTTACTACCGATAAACTAGATATCTTGTCTACTATTTATCACAATTAACATGTACAACCTACAACACACACTACCCATACCCTAGTCTTACATCCTTACAACTACTCATTATATTTTCTTTTCCAAGAAATTTTTGTTTCTTACTAAATTATTACATTTAATATATTTTATTACATAAATTACAATTTCAAATAAAATTAAATCACTCCCCTCTCTCACTCCATATGGCCGGCGCACCCGCCCTCATTTTCGCCCTCAATTTGTTTATTTTCTTCTTTTTATAATATAAAACAAACCATAATTCACTTAATATATATAATCCTTTAATTTTCTCTCTCTTCCATTTCATTTCATTTGTTCAAAAATTTGTAAAACCTCTCTTCTTCTTCCCTCTCTTGCCATGACACCCCCACCATCACTCACACACACACACATCAAGCTCATTTCTTCTTCATTTCTTCACCAAATCCTTCTTTACGTGATGATTCTTAAGCTTTATTACTACTTAATCTTATAATGGCAAGATTATTCATGTGTATTTTCACTTTAAATCCCCATGAGCAAGTGCTAGGGATAAGAAAATGCTAATACATGAATATCAAGCCATCACAAGAGTAGATCTTGTGTTTGAGGAGATTTTGTTGAGATATTATCATGTTCATGCATATAAAAGTAGAGATCTTGCATGAAAAATATATGTTCATACTCTTAAACTCCTTTTCATGCATTATGAGAAGTAGATCTAGCACTTAGACACTCATATTATACTTGACATTCATGTTCATATAAATATCTTGTGTTTTCATGCATTAATGCTCATAAAGATTTAGTCTTATGTATATAAATGTGATAGTTGGTAGATCTTTATGCAGATAAGATAAAGAACTTAAAAAGAAAAGGTTTTTGTTAGAAATGTTCTAAAGAAAATTCGTATGATTTCAAAACCCTATTTTAAAAACCCTTGTATCAACTTTGAAACTCATGTTTTATGTGAAAAATGAAGGGTATAAGCAATAGATATCATTAAGTAGTGATTTTTATAAGTTGAAATGAGCTTGGATGAGATTAGTGTGTAGAACAAGATAGAAAATTTTGAGTTAGTAGTCAACTTGTAAAATTCGTAACTTTGGATGATGCCTATGTAAACACCTATTATTCAAGCTCAAAGTAAATGTTTTATGTGTTAAATGAAGTCCTTAGGTAGTAGATATAGTAAAGTCTTAAATTTTAATGCATTACACAAGTTTTCCTAAAGGAATCATTTAAAAAGTGGATTTTCTAAAATTCGGATTTTTGAGTAAATCCTATTTGAAACATATTTGCAAAGTTTAAAATGCAAATTTTTATGTAGAAATGAAAGCCTTAAGTAGTATATATGATGAAGACTCACTTTTAATTAAGATAACTAGGAATTTCTAAGAATGAAATCCAAAACACTAGAGTGATGTCAAAATTAGAAAATCGAATTTTCAAGTAGTTATTGTTGCAGTCTTGCAAAATTAAGGAGTTTTGAAAGTTTCTTTTACCAAAAGTCATCAAGATCATGCACACATTAAACTCATCACATGTCATTCATGATAGGAAATCATTCATACTTCATATATACTTGAATTATCAATTAGATACATTTCAAACAAATACAAATTTTTTTTTTCGGAAATAGGAATGGTTACTGATCAGATATGATCCCTCTGTTCCATGACCTAAATGTTTTCAAAACTTGGAAATAATATTAGAATTAGATATATCCTTCGAAGTAGATAGAAATCGATATAAAATTTGCGAAATTCTGAGTTAAAATGACCAAGTTATGACCGTTTTAAGTTGGAACTTCCGTAAATAGCGAGAATTACGATTTTGACTAGTTTTAATGCATAGTTTAGATTAGTTAAGTGATGAAGTACTCATTAGGGTATTCTTCTTTGGTAGGTGATCTCAAGACTGACGAATCCTTACCACCCGATTACTACTATTAAAAGACCGGCGTACCATGGCTGAGTGATTATCACTTCCAATTTCAATTATTGCTTGTGATTGTAATGATAGTTGCACTAGTTACTTAGCAAAGACAAAATGAATATGCATGATGGGGTTGAATGGGAATTATATATGTCTGTTGTTGTTATGTGAAGTTGAATTTAAAGAATATCGAAGCCGGGTGATAAATCATTGCTTGTATAGATGAGCTAGGATTAATTGTCTGCTAATATTGATTGATCACCTATAAGAATTGGTATAATTGATTATTCGGAATGGAAAATGAAATTGAACGCATTCATAACACGAATGGGATGGAGCATTAGCATTTGTTGGTTTTTCGTGATCCATAAAACGAATATAAGTTGGTTAATCGTGATCCATAAAATGAATATATGAGTTTGTTGACCATGAGTCTAAATGGCGTCGTACCGCAGTATTCGTTAATCTACTAACTAGGGATGGAAGGCGCAAATCCATCCACATATGATTTCCGGCTAGTCATATGTTTGTTGAATTCACGTGTTTGGTGCATATCATTTGTTTAATTAATCACTTGATTGAATGATGTGTTATAATTGTGATATGAAAGTTTTCACTCACTAAGCTAGTATAGCTTACGCCCCTATAGTTTTTATTTGTTGTAGCACGAGTTTATTTGGCTTAGACCAAGGCAGGCTACAGCTCAGGTACAGGAACTAGGCATTTCCTATAGAAGTTGTATTCAATTTGTTTAGACTTCCACAGAAAACCAAAAGACTCTAGATGGATGTAATGGACCTTTAAATATTCTTTTGTGGGAGAATACCCCTTAGACTATGTAACTTTTGTTTATGCGTTTTGATTCATTATCTAATGCTATTGAATGCCGCATTAAACTTCTTCACTCCATTGAATAAAGTATTCTATTGTTGTAAAAAGACGCTTTACATTTATACAAGACTCTTAAAAGACTTGGATAGTGATTCGAGAATCTTATATGGTATATGGCGGACTGTTATGTTTAGGATACTCCTATGAGGCGTGACACTTAGTGTTTAAGATCCAGCAATCTCGTGCTCTTAAACCTTAAACAACGAAATGGAAAATAATTGTTGATAATAGTTCGTAATAATATAGAGAAGCTTAAAAATATCATATTCGCAAAATTCTAGTGTCCTTCAAATCCGAACATGATCAGTTTTCCATAAACTGTGCCCCGGTATATCGGATGGCAAAAATATTTCTTTAATACCAAAAGACTCATAAAAATATAAGGATTCCAAAATATCAGCTTTAGAATTTTTGGTAACTAAAAATTACAAATATCGCATTTATACGTGTATTTTTATTACTACCGGTATTTTATTTGTTTAGTTTACTATTCATTACTATTAATCTATCTCTACTTTTTCTTATTACTTATTCTTACACCTATTGTAAACCTTGAGATTTCTTTTCACAATAGTATACGATAATAAAATAGAAAACGTAAATTAGATAGTGAATTTAGAACCAGATAAAAATCCTAGAATAGATCTATGAGTTGTAATAAACTCATTCCTAGTTTGAAAAACCAGAATAAAAAATTTCCTTGACCTTAATAGATACCAAAAACGAGATTTCATATCTTGAACTGATAATTCATAATTTAATTAAAAGTGGCTTTAAATTTCAAAACCAATAAGATATAGTCTATTAATAGAACTTATTGGTACAAAACAATAATCCAAAGATGGATTACTAGGATTATAAATACATAATAGTTACTAATACTAATCAATAATTACTAATCTAGATCTAAAATAAAAATTTCAAATCCGCTGTTATTGTAAACCCCGGTTTTTCAAGTAGCTAAGATAACTCTAGAACCGGAACCTAAAACCCTAAACCGGAATAGCTCAAGCCTGGAGTGAGAACTAGGAACCCTAATTCCGGCTTTTCCTCGGTTTCCAATTAATAAACTTTTCTAAGAAAATTTACTTTTGATTATAATTCTTGAATATATTTCAAACTAAGAAAATATCTGATTTTAAGAAAATTTCGATTCCGAGTCATCCCGAGACCCATTATAGAAAAACGTGCCCCGGAACTAGAATTTCAAAAATAATCTTATGAGTACTCATTTGAACCGAAATAAAATAAGGATTTCAAAAATATATTTTTCATAATTTTCCGGTTTATGAAAAATACAGTTATAGCCTTTTTATTCGTATTTCATTACTACCGGAAATTAAATTGTCTTGTCATCTATTCATTACTATTCATAAAGTACTACCTAGTCTACCTATTAGCCTACCCTACAAATCTAACTCTTACCATCAATCACATCTCTTCCATTCTCCATAACTTTTGTCCCTTCACTTCACTTCAACTAATGACACATGATATAAATCAAATCAAGTTAAAGTAAGATGGAACAAATCAAGCTTTTTCCACCCTTTTTCCTTCCCAAAACCGGCGCCATTATGGCCCCCCAACATCCATGCCATTTGATTTTTTTTTTATTTCTTTTCTTATCCTTTTAACCTAATTCACTTTCTATATAAACTAACTTTTCTCTCTCTCCTCATTCTTTCATTCCTCCACTTTTACAAAGTGTGAAAAAGCTCCTAAATCCTCTCTTTTTCCCCTTTGGCCGAAACATTTGAAGCCCTCACACATCCACACAACTTCTCATTTTTCTCTTCTATCTTCCATCCACTTCAAGTAAGTAATGATCCACTACTTCCAACTCATAAAACTTGTTATGGCTAAGTGATTTTTGGATATTTCAACTCTATGTTCCCATGATCTTTTAGTAGGAACAATGAGATATCTAAACAAAAATCCCGAACCATTACAAGTAGATCTATCTTTTAAAGGAGTTTCTATACCAAAAGCTTTACTTTTATCCATCAAAAAGTCTTTTAAACAAAGGATCTTTTATAAAAATATGGTTTTTATGTTTTTAAAACTCATTTAAGCTTTTGATAAAGTAGATCCATCATCTTGTTACTCATGAGCATGTAGGCATTTATAGTTTCATTATTATTTTGTTCATATGTGCATAAATAGTCTTTAACACTTTTGTCTTTAGTAAATGACTTTCTAGTGTATAGATCTATATATATATGGGTCCATGAAGTCAAAAAGAAAAGTACTTTACAAGAAAAAGACTTTTGAAAATTCGGATGACTTTGAAAACCAAGGTCAAAAACACTTTTAACAACTTCTAAACTTATATTTTATAAGAGAAATAAAGCCTATGGGTAATAGATAATGTTTAGTAGTATTTTTCATGAGTCTAAAGGAGTTTTTACTAAAGAAAATGTTGAAAACAAGAAATGAAGTCCATAGGAGTTTTGAGTTAAAAGTTATGAAAACCAAATTCGTAATAATGGATGTAGGGTTAGAAAACACTATTTTTCCAACTTCAAAAATGATATTTTCTTAAATAAATGAAGTCCTTAGGATATAGGTATAATAGATACTTAAAGTTTCAAGTATAAAATATATTTTTCCTAAAGGAATCAACTTGAAAATGAACTTTTGTAAATTCGGATTTTTGGAAACCCCATAGTAAAAGACCCACTTAAAGTTTATAAATGTGAATTTTATTAAAGAAATAAAGGCCTTAGGATATAACTAATATAGGGGTCAAATATTCTTTAAAAAAGTAGAGTTTTTCTAAAGGAAATCCATGTAAAATGTAGATGTGGTCAAATGTAGTAAATTCACTTACTAAACATTGAGAGATGGTTTCTAAGTTTGTTTTTCAAAATTCTTAAATCCAAAAAGTTGTAAGAACATAGACTCATTAAGTTCACATCATGACATTCATGATAGGGAAAATCATTACCATTGCATTTATCATTTTATACTTAGGAATCTCAAATGCATTCATCAAAACCGCATTTTTGGAATCAAGGAACCCGCTGTACAGATCTGATCCCTCAATTCCGAGGCTTAGATATTTTCAAAACTTGATTTAAACTTCATATTTGGAAAGCTCTTTCGAAGTAGATAGGAATCGGTATATAATTTGCGAAATTCCGACTTAAAACGACCAAGTTATGGCCATTTTAAAACGGAACTTCGGAAATGACGCGAATTCCGATTTCACTAAGTTTCCTTAGAGTTTTAGTGTCCTAAGTTGATAGAATACTTATTAGTAATTTCTTACATGAATAGGTGAACCCGTGGACGGTGACGAGTTACCTCCGGATTATTACTACTAGAAGACCGAGTACCGATGGCGGAGTGAGTTTTTCTTCCCAATTCATTTATTGTATGTGCTTGTAAAGTAGTGCACTAGAATGTAGGTCAATTGAATGGAATATGAATAATGGGGATTATTGGGAAATTATATGATTATTGATGATGTGAGAAACAAATTAAGAATATCGAAACCGGGTGATAAACTTTGATTGTATAGTTAGCTATGATGGATTGTCTGATAAATTGATTGATCGCCTAAGTAAATTGGCTTAATCAACTACTTGAGTAAATGATAAATTGACATGTGCATATCACAAGGGGATGGAGCATGAGCATTTGTAGGTTAGTCGTGAACCATAAACGACATCGAATAATCGTAGGTTAGTCGTGAACCATAAACGACATCGATAATCGTAGGTTAGCCGTGATCCATAAACGAGATATTGTCGTACCGCAGGATTCGTTAATCTGCTAACCCGGGATGGAGGGCGCAATTCCATCCACATATGATTTCCGGTTGGTCATATGTATGTTGAACTCATGTGTTTGATGCATACACTTGCTTGATTAATAACTTGGTTGAATTGTTGTGATATAAATGTTTTTGTGGGAGATTACACTCACTAAGCTAGTTAGCTTACGTCCCTACAGACCATTCCTTTTGCAGCTTACGCATTTATGGCTTAGACGAAGAGACCCGGCTGAGCAGGTACTGAAGCTAGGAGTTTTCCCTAGAAGTTATAATTTTTGTATTAGACTTCCATAGAAAACTTCTAAGACTTGGATGACTGTAATGGACCGCTAAATATTCTTTTGCGGGGGAATGCCCCTTAGAATTTGTAATCTTTATTTATGTTCATGAATTATATCCTATTGCCCATGCATGCCAAATTAAGCTTTTATCTCCATTCGGACTTGTACTCTATTGTGTAAAGGTACGCCTTACATCTATGTGAGACTCCGAAAGACTAAGGTGGTAATTCGGGGATCTTATATGGCATGTGGCGGACTGTTACGTTTAGGGTACCCTATGGGGCGTGACAGTTATACTTGTTAGGAAATTCTGAATTCATTAAGACTTGATTTCTAATTTAATTTATTGAACTTGAAAAATTTAATCACGTAAGTTAAAAAACTAAAAATAATTAATCGTGTAAACTAAAAATTTGTATACATAAATAATCTAGAATTTTTATAGGAACTTAGAAAATTCTATTTCTATAAAACTTGCACATAACTGTTATAAATATACGTTTATAAATTAATATTTGTTAGAATATTTAGGTTGCATGTTAATCAAATAATAAATAAATCAATAAAAAAAGAAAAACTAAACCCGCTGGAAATCTGCATCACGTTGTAGAATTGCTTCACAGAACAGGGGAGGGGAAAATTTTCGATTGCATGTGGAACTTCTCGGCTACAGCATGTATCTTCAATTTGCTCCATTTGAACACCAAATTCAATGTGATAATGACATTAAAACCAATACAAAACTCCACATATAAACCAACATTAAATGTACAAGAATTTCCAGCCACAGCAAATTGTATATAGCTGCAAATTGGACAAAAATTTCCCATGGAAACAGTAGTAATGTTTATGCAAATTGTAGCTCTAATTTGTACAAAATTATAGGCTTAGTTGAGTTGAATTTTTTGACTAAATAAGCACCAATTAAAAGCCTCTAAATGGAAACTTCAAGCACCAACAATTACTTAGAAATCTGATGAAGAAATCTATCCAAAAATCCGTAAAAAACTGATTTCGAAATTCAAACTTTTCAACTCCAATTTCAACCCGATTTTTATCCGATTTTTAAGCAACTTGAGCCTCAGATTTACACATATAAATGACATTAATTAAATACCAAACAAACATAATAAATGAACTCAAGAAGCCACGAAAAATCCATCCAAAATATACTAAAAATCGTCCTCCAACACAGCTCAATTCCTACTCGAAATTTACAGCTGAAAATACACACTTTTCCAAGCCCAAAACACCTTCCTTAGCCTCTTAAATTTAGCCTAATCTTATTATACATATATAGGCTTAAGTTAGCTACAAATCTAGCTCACAACTCCCATAAACGCACTCTAAAAATATAGCTACAAGTGGAGATACGAATAGCCCATTATCCCTTATTACTCCCTCACTTGGACAGCCCTTAAAGAGTCCTAAAACAGAGTAGAAAACCCCTGTTTTACTTCCCATATTCTATCTAAATATCAAACACTTTAAGAACATCAAATCCCTCCCTCCAACAACATCAAAAAACAAATCTAAATAGCTCTTAGAGTGTCATAACACCAAGCTGTAACTCAAGCTCAACAAGCTAAGAAAATTTAGTTAAAGTAGTTAAGTTATAATTTAGTTAGAAACTCACTAATCAACCTTTGATATAGGTTTGGTTCTTGCTAAGTAGGGGAGTTGGGAATTTTTTTCCATCTTAAGCCAAGGTAATTTCTAAACTATTAATACATGCTTTTTACATTTATATGTAGACATTAAGATGAAATGTGTATCAGAGAGAGGTTATGTGGTTGGAAGAAATGGTTATTCCATTGATGAATTCATGTAAATGGATTGTGGTTGTGTTAGAAATGCTTAAATGTTGTTGGTTAAGAAGGACATCAAATTAGAAATGCTATAAATATAGTAATAGTAAATTCTGATTTAGGAATGAAGTGGTCAAAACAAGACTCAAATTTCATCTAAACTAGTTTAAATTCATTTCTAATGCTTCTAAGACCTTATATGAACATAAAACTTGATAAAATAAGCTTTAAAAGCATGATTAGGAGTTTTACATTACAAGAAAAATGTTATAAGCAAATCATAGAAATTACACATGGTGGTAATTTTACAAGTTATGAGTAAGCTGAGGAAATGAATAAAGATTTAGATAATGAAATAAGATCCTCTAAAATAATACAAATTTTAACCTAAGAGAGCAGATAAAGTTGACAGGCAAAGTAAAATAAAGAAATAAAAGATTATTACTAATAAGAACATTAAACAATGTAAGACTTGAATATAAAACTAATAGAAAATTTAGTTAAGCTTATCTTAGATATAGAATGAATAATATTTAAATCAAAAGAAATTCAGTAGAACTAAACGATAGATATCCTTTTTCCATAAGAATCAATACCTTAAGAAATCAATATAAGCAGTAGAAATAATATCAAATACCGACATATGTCACTTAGACACTCATAGGAATTTAGTGTTGTATTTATAAGTATTATTGATGAATATTTTCATCTCAATAGGTAATTTCTATACTATTGAGGACTTCCCAATCGATTACTACGATTGATCAATATGAGCAAGTGAGTAACTCAGACTTATTTCATTGTTTGTGATCGTAGTTTAATTGCAATATAATACAAGAATAATAATGATGAACTCGTATATATATAGGTTATGGGTATTGCCTGCTGTTTGGAATTACTTGATTGTTAAACAATACTGAATAAAAGTAATAATGGAATGCTTGTGAATTTACTGAGTGTATGACATGTTGATTATTTGTATGAAGCTTGAGCACCTTCAACTTGACTAATAAATATTAGCATTACACATAAAATAGACATGCATGGCATTAATTGCATGTACTGCATTGTAATTATGTGATAGCCTACTACGTGTTGGAATTTCGGTTCTCTAGTAATACTTGGTTTTTCTAGGCAAGAGGCTAGTAGTTCTACTCAAGATTACCTTTGTTTTGTCGGTTCCATGGGAACTAACTGGTAATAAAGGAAGCTGCCCATGGTATCGCTGTGAAATGTCTAACACCTAGTGGAGTTTCTAAGGCTTAAACAGGAAATGAGTGTTTAAAACAACATTAACATAAAGAGAAAAAATTGTGAGGCTTGTGGTTTTCTTGTGTACTTAGTTTCTCCTGGGTAGGTGATTCATAGATCGGTTTTCCTTTAACCCCAATGAGAGGGCATAATTCTCTATCTCGTTTGGTTTCTAGATTATCTAAGCTTGTAATTGTTCATGTGTTTGATTGCTGCATTACATATGATTGATGATAACTTGCTTGTTGTGTGATAAGTTCTGGTTATTCACTGAGCCGTGGTATAAGCTCACACTCTTATAGTCCTTACAGGTTGACTCTCCAACCTTGGTTTGTTCCTTCCAGGAGCTTAGCACCGATATGGTTCTAAAGCTGGAAGAATTTTGGTATAGGTTATATAGTATTACCTATTTATATGTATTAAATGATATTAGAATGTTGTTTCTAATATCTGGGAACTTCAGTTATATATCATGGTCTGTAATACTTTATTTTTTTTAGACAATAGTTAGAAAGATCTATTTATAGTGATATATTGTTATACGTATTCATCATTCTTATCAAGCAACCAAAAAGATCCTGTTTTGTTAAGCTTATGTCATATTCTAAAGTAGATCTAGTAATAATATGTGTATGTGATACTGTCTGGGTTATCAGGCTATGTCATAATATATATACTGCTATTGGGGTACTCTTGGGGCATGACACCTACATATCTATTTCTTACATTTTTCTTTTTCCCATATAAAAATTTTACACTACATATTACTAACTTCTCTTATACTTTTCTTCTAAAATTAAATTTTTAATCAATTTTCTCTCTCCCCTCTCCACCTTGCCGTCCACCCCCTCTCTCTCTTCACTCTCAATTATTTTCTTTTTCAATTAATTAAATTACATCTAATTTTCATTCCAAAATTCTATAAATACCCTATTCTTCCTTCATTCTTTCACACAACTCATTTCACTACCAAAACTCTCCTAAAATCTCTCCACAAATCCTCTATCCGAAATTTCTCTCTACCAAAACTCTCTTAAATCAATTATTCACAAAAATCCTTCTTTATACACAAACTATCTACCACATATCACTAGCAACATAATTCCATATTCATCTTCTACTTTCTACCACATAAACACTTTAGGTAAAACTCCTATTCCCATTTATTTACCCATGTCATGTAACTTAACATGACTATGATGTTATTTTGAAACTCATATGAGTAGTAAAAGCAATAACATGTTCATGTTTTTTTCTTGTACATGAAATTCAAATTTTATTATGTTGTTATTATGTTCATATATATGTTGATTTTATTATTGTTATTATGCTAATTTCTTATTCATATCTAACTAAATATATTTATGTATTTATATATAATCTTTAGAGCATATAAGCTCACTTGTTATTTATTTAATTTCATGCTTTACAATTTATTTATTTCATGCTATTTTAAGACTAGTCTTTTTAGTCTTAAACTTGTCCATATTAAGTTAAAACAACATTTTCTTTCTTTTCTTTATTCTTTTTGGGACTAGTCTATTCTTAGTTCCAGGATGCTTTGATGAAGCTAAGGTTCCCAATACTTGGTATTTTTATTATTTCGCTTATTATTATTTGCTTCTAGTGTTTTTCTCATATTCTTATTATTTTGCATGCTTATAATACATGCATCTACATAATGATATTGTCTCAACTATATTAAAAAAGTAGAATTTTACTTTATTAAAGGAACTTGAAACTAAATTTTCTATTTTGTGACTTGTTATTAAATAATGGAGATTATTATTAACAACATAGAAAGAGGATAATACAAGTTTTGTCAAAGTTTTCTCAAATAACAAAGATAGCTTTTCCAAGGAAATATAAGAAATAAACACTTTCTTTTTATAATATTGTAACCTAAGTTTTAGTAAAATAATTTGTTAGTATTCAAAGTTTTCACAAAAAGCTTAAGATTATTTTTTTTTTTTTAAACTCCATGACAAAAACAAGAAGCAAATTAGTTTTCAAAGTTAAGATAAAATCAACCCATAAAGTTAGAAACCCACTTAGGAAAATAATGATTTTCAAGTTTTTAAAGAAGGAACTTGTTTTCAAAGAATATAATATGATAAGATAAAAAAAACTTAGGATTTTATCAATAAAAATGATTCTTTTCAAATAAAATTTGTAGAGGAAGTAAAAGGCCAAGTTTTAGAAAACAAGAACTTATATTTTAAACAAGAAATATAAGAAGAAAAGACTCATTTTCTAAAACCATTCTAAATGCAAATTTATAGATAGGTTATCAACAACTTAACATACTTTTGATAACTTTGATTTTTTATCACTAGAAGTAAAAATTATAAAAGACCAAAGCTAAAGGAAAATTGACTTGTTTTGGAAAAAGGAATGAGGAAAATAAAATAAGAATATAATCATTTATAGTAACATAGGAAAATATAAAGTTTCTTCAAAATACTTTAAAAGAAATTTGTCAAGTTAATTTTAACACTTTAAAATAAATTGTTTTATGAAATAAATTATTGAGACACTATCATTAGAATGTTTGCATATAAAGTGAGCTTATCTATATACTCAAGGGATTTATCAATCATTATATATATATATATATCTATATTTTTACTAAAGGATTTTTGAATGAAGTTGAGTTGGAAATTGTTTTGCAAAATTTAGAAATATTCGTTTTAAATCTATACCCTACAGTTTCCAAATCCAAACGACTTTCTATGATAAAAATAACCTTAGAAATGGATGGATCCTTTCGATTAGGTAGAAAACGGTATATCATATGTGAAATTCTGAGTTAAAATAAGCAAGTTATGGCCATTTTAAATTGAAATTTCATTCTATATGATTTTGACGAACATAGTGAAATAGAATTAGAAGGCTTAAGTAGAATTTCTACGAAATACTCATCCCAGCTATTTCTTTTGTCTAGGTGATTAATGATACGAGATTACCTTTCATGAGGATTGCTATGACTAAGAAGATTGCAAAATGAACGAATGAGTTATTCCTCTTAATTTCGTTACCTTGCTTGTGTTTGTAAAGTAGTGGCATTAGTATACCAAGAAAAGATAAAAATGGATATGTATGGGGAATCTGGAAGTATGTATATATGTGATTTTATGCTTATGTGTGAAATAACAATTAAGAATATCAGAACTTCCAACTGCCTGTCTAAGTATTTTGTTTACTTACTTGTATGGCTGCTTATTGTTTGTGCAAACCCTGGTCTTTCTGGTAACCAAGAAGACGCGAAAACTGGAAACCAAAACCCTAAACCGGAATAGCTTAAGATGGGAGTGAGACCTAGGAACCCTGAATCTGGCTTTTCCCGGTTTCCAATTAAGAAACTTTTATAAGAAAATTAAATCTTGAATATAGTTCTTGAATATATTTCAAACCAAGGAAAGATCAGATTTTGAGAAAATTTCTATTCCGGGCCTTCCCGAGACCCGTTACGGAAAAGCGTGCCCTGGAACTTGAATTTTGAAAAATTACTTGTGAATACTCATTTGAATCGAAATTAAATAAGGATTTCAAAAATATGAATTTCATAATTTTTCGGTTTATGAAAAATATAGTTATAGCCTTTTTATTCGTATTTTTCTTACTATCGGTAATTAAGTTATCTTGATTACTATTCATTACTATTCACAAGTACAACCTACTACATTCACAACCCATACCCTACTCTTACATCCTTACAAATACTCCATTACATTTTCTTTTCCAAGAATTATTTGTCTCTAAATAATTATTACCATTTATGACTTTTAATACACAAAACTATCAAACAAATTAAATAAAAATCAAACACTCTCCCTCCATGCAATGGTCGGCGTGATCCTCCCCAATTTAGCTCCATTTGTGTAATTTTTTTTATTTATTTTATCTCATTTAACCTAATTTCACTTCATATATAAACCACTTTTTCTCTCTCTCTCTTCATTCTTCTCATTTCAAAATTTTCTAAAGGTGAAAAAGCTCTCTTTCTCTCCCTTCCCCACTCCTCTTGCCGTGAGCTTCATGGCTCCACACACACACACACACACACAACTTTTCTTCTTTCTTTTGTCTTCTATTTTAACCTTAAGTAAAAGAACTTTACTTCTTTTACCTTTATATCCTTGTAATGGCAAGGATATTCTTGTGTATTTTCATTTAAGGTCCCCATGAGCTCTTGCTAGGGACAAGAAAATACTAATACAAGAATAGCAAACCATCATAAGAGTGGATCTAGCATTTAAACGAGCTTTCATGCCATGAGCTTCATGATCGTCCATCCAAAAGTTGTTTTGAACAAAAGACCTTTCATAAAAATTTAGTTTTTATGTTTTCAAAACCTATTTAAGCATTTAAGATGGTAGATCTACCATTTTACCATCCATATTCATGTAGGCATTTAAGATCTCATATCTATTTTGAGTTTTTGTGCATTAATAGTCATGAAGACCTTTATTTTGAGTAAATAAGCTTGCTAGTATATAGATCTCTAGGTAGATGAGTTAAGGATACCAAAAAGGAAAGCTCTTTTCAAGAAATGAAATAGGGTAAATTCGGATGATATGGAAAACCTAGCTTAAAAACCCTTTTATCAACTTCAAAACATGTATTTTACAAGAAAAATGAAGCCTATAGGTGATAGATGATGTTTGGTGATAGTTTTCATGAGTTTAAATGAGTTTTTACCAAGGAAAATATTTAAAACAAGAGATGAAGTCCAATAGAAATTTTGAGTTGAAAGTTCTTGTAAGGAAAATTCGTAATACCCAATAGGTGGTTAGAAAACACCAATTTTCCAACCTCAAAAATGATATTTTCTTAAATAAATAAAGTTCTTAGGGTATAGATAAGGTAAATACCTAAAGTTCTAAGTATAAAATACATTTTTCTTATGAGAATCAACTTAAGAATGAATTTTTGCAAAATTCGGATTTTTGGATCAACCCTATTATAAGACTCACTTATAATTTTATAAATGAAGATTTAATTAGAGAAATAAAGGCCTTAGGATATAGTTAATGTAAGGGTCAATTTTTCTTTAGCGTAAATAGAATTTTCCTAAGGAAAATCCTTAGAACAAGTAAGAATGACCAAGTCTATCAAATCTACTAATTAACAAATGGCATGAAATGGTTTCCTAAGATAAAGGTTATTTAAATTCTTTTAATCTAAAAATTTATAAGAACTTAGGCACATAAGAATTCATATCATGACATTTATGATAGGGCAATTCATTACCATGGCATTTATTTTAATTCTACACTTGGAAACCTCAAGAACACTGATGAAAATCACATTTTTGGAATCAACATACCTACTGGTCAGAACTGATCCTTCATTTCCGAGACTCAAATGTTTTCAAAACTTGATTTAAACATCAGATTTAGAAAGCTCTTTTGAAGTAGATAGAAATCCATATAAAATTTGCGAAATTCCGAGTTAAAATGACCAAGTTATGTCCATTTTAAATCGGGACTTTGGAAATGACGCGAATTTCGGTTTCGCTAAGTTGTCTTAGAGTTTTTGGTATGCTTAGATGGTAGAATACTTATTAGGGTGTTTTTTTTGTGTTTAGGTAAACCCGAGGACGTCGAGTCTTTACCACCGGATTATTACTACTAAGAGACCGGTGACCCAATGGCGGAGTGAGTTTTCTCTTCCCAATTCGTTTATTGTATGTGATTGATAAATTAGTGCACTAGAGGGTAGCTCAAGAGAAATGAATATGTATGATGGGGAATAATGGGAAATTATATGTTGATGATGATATGAGAACAAAAAAATAAGAATATCGAACTGGGTGATAATTTCTAGTTGCGTAGTCGGTTATGATGTATTGTTTGAGAAATTGTTTGATCGCCTGAATAAAATGACTTAATCAACTATTCAGACTAATTCCAAATTCAGACATATGCATATCATAATGGGAAGGAGCATTAGCATTGGTTGGTTAATCGTGATCCATAAACGAGATTAATTGGTTGGTTAATCGTGATCTATAAACGAGATTAATTGGTTGGTGTCGAGCCTGAATTTTGAAAATCATCTGGTTCATTTCTTTTAACCTGATTCCCATTAAACCCTAACCCATTTAACATGAATCCTCGACTAGGGATTAAAAGAAAATGAATTTTGAAAATATTTTGGAGTCGCCAACCGATAAAAATCGGAAAAAAAATGAAAAGTTAGGATTAATGGGTCGGTTAATCCTAACTTAGCTACTAGTCTGCAGAAAATTTGATTTTAAAATCAAACTTAAAAAAAAATACCAGATATCTGAGTCCGGGGGCTAACCTATTAAAACCTAAGCGGTTACCACTTTAAGTTTAAAATTCAAAATTTATCCTTTTCTAAAAAAACTTGCAAAAAAAAAAATATGTACAAAAAATAATAACAATATTTATAAGTCAGAAATCATTTTTAATAATTTTTTCATTTTTTTATTTTTAATTCTTAGAAAACTTATAATATTTACAAAGAAAAGAAAAAACATTCAAAAATTATATATTTTAAAAAAAACTTATAATTACATTCACAAATGACCACAAAAGTTGAATATTTATAAAGAAAAATTAATTAATAAGAAATAACAGATCAATAGTATTTATGTAAACCCCGGAATTTCTCAGTAGCTAGAAAACCCCAGGAGTTGGAAACGAAACCCTAATCCGATCAGATCGAGTTTAGTGAATGGAGCCTAGGAACCCTAAATCCGGCTTTCCTTCGGTTTCATAGTAAAATAAATATTATGGAGTAAATGAATTTGAATTGTTGTTCCAAAGTACATTTCAAACCTTTGAAAGTTTTAAATTCGGGAATTTTTCAATTCCGGGCCTTCCCGAGCCCAATTACGGAAAAGCGTGCCCCGGGCCACGGATTCAGAAAAATATTCCGGAATATTCATTAGAACCGTAATTTTATAAGGATTCCAAAAATATCAATTTCATAATTTTCCGAGCTATAAAAATTACAGTTATAGCTTTTCCCGTGTTTTCGGAACAACCGGTAAAGTAGATGTCTTGTCTACTATTCACAAGTACAACCTACACTACACACTACCCATACCCTATTCTTACATCCTTACAACTACTCATTTCAATTTTCTTTTCCAATGAATTTTGTCTCTTAATCAATTATTACATTTATTACATTTTCATTTACTAAATTACAAATTTCATTTCTTTTTCAAACTCACACACCCACACACACAAGAGGCCGGCGCCCCTCCCTCCAATTCTCCCCTCATTTAATTTTTTTTTCTTCTTTTATTAAAGCTAAACCCTAAATTATTTGATATATATACTAAATGTTCTCTCTCTCTCCTCATTTCCTTCTTTTAATTTTTCAAAAAGGGATCAAAACCCTCTCTTCTCTCCTCTTCAAGTGCCGAGCAACCCCCCCCCTTCCTCTTGCAATTTCAACTTTGTTTCTTCTTCTTTCCTCCTTCAAGACTCCCTTGGTATGTATATTTAGGCCTTGTACATCCTAAATCTTGTTATGGCAAGATCATTCTTGTGTGTTTTCTCATCTAAATCCCAATGAGCATGAGCAAGGGACATGAAAACACAACTACAAGAATCTCAAGCCATCTCAAGAAGTGGATCTAGCCTTTAAATGAGTTTTGTTTGAAATACCAACTTGTTCATGCATGTAAAGTAGTGATCTTGCACATATATTGTTGTTCATGCCATGAGATCCATGATTTATGCATCATACTTAGTAGATCTAAAGTTTAGATACCCACATTGTCATCTACATGCATGATCATAGAGTTATTTTTGTTTTCATGCATTGAGGACCACAAAAAAGTAGTCTTGAATATGTATAGAGATGTTAGATAGTGGATAATCACATATAGGAGGCAAGAACATTGAAAAAGGAAGGGCTTTGCTAGATATGAAAAGTTGAAAATTCGGATGAAATGGAAACCCTACCCTAAAGACCTCCAAAATCAATTTTAAACTTATATTTCATAAGAAAAATGAAGGGTATGTGTAATAGACATGTTGAAGGAATTATTTTCATGAGTTTAGATGAGTTAGGCATAATAAAAATAAGAAAAACAAGAGGTGAAGTTAGAATGAAAAGTGTTGACTTTAATTGTGTAGTCAAATTCGTAACTTTGTGTAATGCCTAAAAAACACTTAGTATTTAAGTCTAAAATGAATGTTTTATAAGTAAATGAAGTCCTTAGATAATGTATACATTGAAGCCCCAATTTTTAATGCATTAGACTAGATTTCCCTTAAGAAAAATGTAAGAAAAGAAAATTTGGAAAATTCGGATTTTTACAAATAGCTTAATTGAAAACATGTTTACCAAATGAAAAATGTGAATTTTTGTGCATGAATGGAGGCCATGACTATTATAGACTTTGAGAACCTATTTTTAGTTAAATAATAAGTAGATTACAAGATTAAAAACCAAAGAAACCCTAAGGAGTATAATGTGGAAAATAACTTCTTAGAATTAGTTTATGAAACTTTCCCCAACACTTAGGAGTTCCTAAAAGTTTATTACTACAAAAATCATCATGACCATGCACATATTGAGTTCATTACATAGCATACACATTAGTAATTCATTCCCATATCATTCATGCATGAATCATCATCTAGGAATACTTTTTATCAAAGGCAAAGCAAATTTTCGAGATTGGGTCAATTGCGGGACAGAACTGATCCCACTGTTCCGTGACCCTATTATTTTCAAAACTTGGATTTAATACTTGAATTAGATAGATCTTTCGAAGTAGATGAAGATCGATATAAAGTTTGCGAAATTCCGAGTTAAAATGACCAAGTTATGGCCGTTTTAAGTCGGAACTTCCAAAAATAGCGAGAAATCCGAATTCAACTAGTCTAGATGTATAGTTTGATTTAATTACATGGTGAGAATCTCATTAGGATTATTCTTGATTGGTAGGTGATTCCGAGCAGGACGACACTCTACCTCCCGATTATTATTATTAAGAAGTTTGGTGTCCCATGGCCGAGTGAGTTTACTTCCACTCTCAATTAATGCTTGTGAATGTAATGTAGTGGCACTAGTGATGTAGGCAAAGATAAAAGGAACTGTACAAGCATGATGGGGTATGTGGGAATTATTTATGTTGTTGATGGTTGATATGTGAAATGGAGCTTAAGGTATATCGAAACCGGGTGCTAAGATATTGACTGTTTTACTAGAATCTTATGATGAATGTCTGCGAATACTTGTTGGTCACTTAAAAGAATTGAATTAATAACTATTCGACTCCGACTATAAATTGAGTTCATACATGTCACAATGGGGATTGGAGCATTTGCATTGGTTGGTTTTTCGTGACCCATAAAACGAATGTGAGGTTAATCGTGATCCATAAAACGAATGTGAGGTTAATCGTGATCCATAAAACGAGCTTTTAATCAGTTGACCGTGAGCTTAAACGGCGTCGTACCGCAGGATTCGTTAATCTGCTAACCCGGGATGGAGGGCGCAAGTCCATCCACATATGATTTCCGGTTGGTCATATGTTTGTTGATCACATTTGTATGGTGCATACACTTGCTTGAATAATCACTTGCTTGAACGATTGTATTTAATTGTGTTATGGAAGTATTACTCACTAAGCTAGTTAGCTTACGCCCCTATAGTTTCTATCTTTTGCAGCATGAGTTTATATGGCTTAGGCCAAGACAAGCCACAGCGCAGGTACCGGAGATAGGAGTTTCCTATAGAAGTTTGATTCATCTCTTTTTGTATAGACTTCCATTGGAAACTAAGGACTCTGGATGACTGTAATAGACTGTTATTCTTTTGCGGGGGAATGCCCCTTAGATTTTGTAAACTTAAACATTATGCGTTTTGACTTATTATCTATGGCTCATGCATGCCTCATTAAACTGTTTAACTCCATTTGTCGAAGTATTCTATTGTCGTAAAGGAACGCTTTACATCTACTTAAGACTTCCGAAGGCCCCGGGTGGGAACTCGAGAGTCTTACTTAGTATGTGGCGGGCTGTTACGTTTAGGATACCCTACGGGGCGTGACAATTTAGACTTATAATATTTAATTTAATTAAATAATAATAAAAAAATTTATATTTTTTTAATGTCGCCCCGAAGGTGCCTATGTACTCACTAATCGAGATCAGACAAAACGTAGTTCTTTTGTCAAAAATTTTAAATTTGTTGGTTATTTCTAATTTTTAAGAAAACGAAAACTTTTTTTCTTAAAATTCTATAAATTCTGAATTTTTTTTGAAAAACAAAAATTTTAATTCTGATCCCTAAGATCCAAAAAAAAAAAAACTTTTATTTTGTTATTTTATAAAAATAGGATTTTTCTAAGTCCTTTTATTAATTTTGAAAACAATTTTTTTTTAAATCAAAACAAACATACACATATTAATCTATTAATGAAAAATATTCAATAAATATCAAAACATACATACACATATTAACATTTTTTTCAAGAATATCTAAACACACATATACTCATTAACATATTTTTCAAAAAAATATCTAAACACATTTACATATAAAATATTCAAAAAATATCAAAACATGCATGCACATATTAACATATTTATAAAAAAAATATTCAATGAATATCAAATTTGCTGAAAAATAAATAAAATATCTTTTCTGATTTTTAGAAATTTTTCTGGAATTTTTGGGATTTTTCTGGATTTTTTAATAAATTTTTTATAATTTACGTAATTAAAAAACAATATTTATAAAAATAAATAAATTACAGACTAACCTGGACCGTTAGATTAACTCGGGCGAGATCTGGATCGTTGATCGCGTTGACCAATTCTGCGCGTCTGATCGAATTGACTAAATCAGGGACGTTGATCTGGCGATCTGATCACAGCCATTGGATCTGATGATGAAACGTGGGCCGTCAGATTTGTGGGCGGATTGGATCCGGGTTGGAGTCGGGTCAGATCCTCCCAGTCGGGCGAAGAAGACGATGGCGTGATCTTTCGAGGTGATTTCGACGGCTGTGGTGTTGCTCGGCCTCCAAAACCTCGTCGGACCGACGTGTCTTGTGGTGGTTGATCTCCTGGTGGTGGTGGCTTGCGCCCAGATTGACCGTAGGTGGTGATCCGATGACGATCCGACGGCGGCGCACAGTGAAAAAATTCCCAAAAAAGTTTTAGAACACAAAATTGCAAATTCGAGCAATTTCAAACACTCTAATCAATCAAAAACACTTCCCTAATGATCCTAACACTCTTTAATTGGATCGAAATTCTCTCAATCACTTCGAATTTGCGATTTTTGCAATTTGAACACTTTCACTCCTATTTTCCGATCTTGATGTTGTAATGTGTATTTTCTAAAATTGAAATGTGCCTTTGGCTTGTGTGGTGATCCTATTTATAGAGTTCGAATCAATTTGTCGTTTTGAAGCTTTATGATTGTTCAATTTTTCGAATCACGAATCGTTCGTATTTTTTCAAATAAGAACAATTCAAAATTGGGACTCAATTCGTGATTGTTTGTTTAAATTGATCATTAATCATGTGTTTATACATTATGACTCTTCGATTGGGTGTGTTTAATTTGATTAAAGGACACGATTTGGCCATTTTTGGAATTTGAAGAAACATTATTCGAATTTTTCCCCAATGTTCATGACTCAATTAAGATGCCTTTGGGATGAAATAATACATGAATTGTGTACAGATGTGATGTATCCCATGCTTAGTTTGTATCTGTACACTTAATTTCGAAAAATAACAAAGATTCATTGATCAAAAAGTGTCTCAAAGTGGACGAACCAATGTGTCTTTTGGGAAAAAAATGAACAAAAAAGAGGCAAAATCTGCCTTGGGCTAGGATCGAACCTAGGTCCCCTTACTCCTGAACCTAGTGTGTCCATAGTCTGAACTGTTAGGCTGTTGGCCTGTGCCTTGGTCATGTAGCTAAACCACTAATATTTAAGGCTTAAAAAATAAAATATATGTTAAATCGAGCCGAAATAATTTTATATTTTTATTAATTTTTTCTTACATATACATATTATTATTTATTTATTCCTCTATATTTGAAGAAACATATTATTTCGAATTTTTCCCCAATGTTCATGACTCAATTAAGATACCTTTTGGGATGAAATAATACATGAATTGTGTACAGATGTGATGTATCCCATGCTTAGTTTGTGTCTGTACACTTAATTTCGAAAAATAACAAAGATTCATTGATCAAAAAGTGTCTCAAAGTGGACGAACCAATGTGTCTTTTGGGAAAAAAATGAACAAAAAAGAGGCAAAATCTGCCTTGGGCTAGGATCGAACCTGGGTCCCCTTACTCCTGAACCTAGTGTGTCCATAGTCTGAACTGTTAGGCTGTTGGCCTGTGCCTTGGTCATGTAGCTAAACCACTAATATTTAAGGCTTAAAAAATAAAATATATGTTAAATCGAGCCGAAATAATTTTATATTTTTATTAATTTTTTCCTACATATACATATTATTATTTATTTTATTATTTATTTATTCCTCTATATTTTATTTATCTATTTCCTATACTCTCTTTTTTTATTATACTATTTAGTATTATTATTTATTATTATTTTTTTTTATGAACTCAACATGACACTAATTTTTATTATAAATTTAAGCCTATTTTTAATTGGGCAAAAATTGGGTATCTACAGTTGGTTAATCGTGACCCATAAACGAGATTAATTGTTGGTTAATCGCGATCCAGAAACGAAATAATTGTTGGTTATCTGTGAACCATAAACAGCATTAAGTTAGTATCACAGTATTCGTTAATCTGCTAACCCGGGATGGAGGGCGCAAGTCCATCCACATATGATTTCCGGCTAGTCATATGTATGTTGTTCTCATGTGTTTGGTGCATTCACTTGCTTGTATAATCACTTATATGAATTGTTGTGACATGAATGTTGTTGTGGAAGATTTCACTCACTAAGCTAGTAGCTTACGTCCCTACAATTTCTTCCTTTTACAGCTACCGAATATATGGCTTAGATAGCGTCACCCGACCGCACAGGTACAAGAGCTAGGAGTTTCCCCTAGAAGTTGGAATTACTGTTTAGACTTCCATAGGAAACTTTTAAAACTTTAGATGACTGTATAAGGCCGCTAAATATTCTTTTGCGGGGGAATGCCTCTTAGTAAATGTAATATTTATTTTTGCATCATGAGTTATATCCTACTGCTAATGTATGCCAAGTTAAGCTTTTATCTCCATTCAGACTTGTATTCTATTGTCGTAAAGGTACGCCTTACATCTATACGAGGCCCTCGAAGGACTAAGGTCGTAATTCGAGAGTCTTGTATGGCATGTGGCAGACTATTACGTTTAGAGTACCTTATGGGGCGTGATAGTTTGCTAAATTGATTGATCGCTCCCCCTAATAAACCTTAATAAGGTTTAGCTTAAAAAAAATAAAACGCTCACCCATGGCATCTATCGAGTCACATTTCTTTCGGAAGGCCGCTATTCCTACATGTAGAGTTGGATTGGTTGTTATCGTGTTGGGATACGGGCCATGTTCCTTCCTAGAGAATCTAAATCACCAGGGAATGCGACTCTAGATTCGGAGCTAAGCCAACCAACCGCTTTGGGTGGGGACTAGCAGTAGAAGGTCACAGATCTTCATCACCAATTCTTTAACCTTCGATACAGAGGGGTAAATCTGTTCTATATATGGTTTCCAGATAACTATATATATTTATGTAATCACATGATTGTTGCATTGTATGCATAGCATATGTGTGAGTATTTAATAAACTTCTTTGAAACCATGGTACGAATGAAAAGGAATACCTCACTAAGCTAGTTGTAAGCTTATACCCCTATAGATTTTGTTGAAACAGGTATACCCATGGCTTTAATCGAAGATCATGACATTAAGGAAGTCATGGGAGGATGTAAACTTTTACAAAGGCAATAGGAACGTAAGGTGAAGTTATTTTGTAAGGTTCCTTTTATGTAATGTATGCTATATTAGTCTTTTGGGAATTTCTAAGAAGTGTATTTCTTTTGACTTGATGACAATAGAGGGATATGCCTCTATGAATTGTAATTTTCCATGTTTATATTTTATGTTAAGTATTCTCCTTGCCTTGTTACTTAATTATTATCAATGTAAATTACGCTATTCCGGTGCGTTCCCTTGGTTGTGATGTAGGTCTTGTACATGGTATGGAAGCCTTTGTGTGACTAAGGTAGTCATTCCTAGGCTTTAGTATTGTGTACGATGGACTGCCACGTTTAGGATACTCCTCGGAGAATGACACCCCTAATCTGAGCGAGGTGTTGCTTCCCAAACTAGATTCAACGGCATAATAGATAATCAATTCAAACAACTTAAGTTTTTCTTAAATTAAGGTAAATTTAATCATGTCTATCCTAAGCAAAGAATCAAACGCATTACTGCCTACCTGAAAGAGATTGAGGATCAAAAGTGATATTCAAACGAGGATTTATCACTATTACAAGAAATTTCAACTTATATTAACAACCTTAACTCTATTCCATGTATATATATTTATAGCTCTAGGTTAATGGATCACAAAATTGAAATAAATATTCATACAAAGTCTTAACTCAATATTTATACATCAAACAATATCATATAAACTTATAAAATCATAAAAAGGTCAAATGTCAAGCTTGGAAAGATGTTTAAATAAGTTTTGAAAATGGAAAAACATCATGAGATACGCTAGCCACCAACGCCGGTAACGTTAAGGAAGTATAGTCTGCACCAAATTTTCTACGCTTGCCAACAATGGCAGCGTTAAGCCAAACACTAGCAGTGTTATGGTCTATGCCGGTGGCATTAAGCCGATGCAGGTTGTAAAACAAATTTATCCAAAAATCCGAGAGTTCCACGGGGTTAATCCACGCCCGTGTATACCCCTAACACTAGTAGTGCTGCTGTGTATGCTGGTAGTGTTGATCTCTATGCCAGAGGCATTGAGGCGGCATATACTGTAGCACATTTTTTTTTAAATTGCAGACCTCCCTTGTTTTGTAAATACAACTTTTTGCCAAATTTTTCACTTCCAACTTCCTTCAAACATATTTCCAACATCAAACTTCAACCTACATGTATTCTAACATCTTTTAACATATATAATCTTCACTTTCAACTCATCAAACATTTATATCTACCATTTCAAACACAAATCCTCATTTAACCCTTCATTTAGCCAATTCATTCTTCTTTAACTATCCCAACCCTACTCATTCCCAACTTCATTCACTCCAACACTACTTGTCACTTACTTAGCATAAATAACAACTTATAAACCATCAAGATATTCATTCAATACATAACTAACACATGTAAATCATCAAAACTCATTTGACTCAATTCATGGCATGAACTCCACTTCACAAGAGAACTCAAACTAATAAATATACTCTTATCATAATGAACACATACCTTAACAAGCTTTAAGTCTTATTGAAAATCTGTCACGCCCCAAAGGGTACCCAAAACGCGACAGTCCACTACACTCAATATTTAAACTTAAGTATGACATCCTTAATCATCTCATAAGTTTACATATCGGGTGTAAGGTGTACTTGCACAATTTTCAAGATCACACTTTGAATCGAATAGTCTTAAGAATGCATATACAAGCATTAAGAATAGAAATCACAACAAGATAAATAAGTTAAATCTTTACAAAAGTCAAGGGAGCATACCCCCGCCAAAATAATAACAGAAGTCTATCCAAGCTAAAACCATATTACAAACGTTAGGGTTTATGTTAAAGAGATTTTCCTAGAAGTCCACGCCTTTAGCTAGGTCCCAACTTCTTCAAAAGCTCCTTCATCTAAAAGATAAACTTGTGAAAAGTGTTCTCTCGGAACAACAAAAAATAAGAACGCCACAACAAAACTATCGGGGTGTAAGCTAACAGGCTTAGTGAGATTCATTTCCAAATATTTAATACTCAACAACAGTATATAACAAACAAGTTATTAGCAACCATATGAATGTATAAGCACATGAGCATACAATACATAAGATCGTCCGGAAATCTTATGTTGAATGGATTTACGCCCTCCATTGAGGGTTAGGATGGTCCATAAGACTTGCAACCATAATTTCCAATTCTGAGTGGGGTGGTCCCTAAGTCATGCAACCATAACACCGATCTCTTTCTCTTTGTTATACAACCTCTATTGTTTTATGATAGTAGTTTTATGTGCCTACTACACGTCCGTTAACTTAAGCGATCTCACATCCTTAATGTTAACATAGGCCTCTTCGCCTTCCGCTAATATACTTTTGTCCCACCAAAGGTATATTAGCTAATGCAATGTGACTCACTACGTGATATGTATGTACAGTTTATTCATAAAATCGTGGCATGTTACTTACATAGGTTAAATGTGATCATAGAGAATTTCAAACAATCCAAGTCTATGCTAGCTCATACCATGATTATCCAATAAGTCTCGTCTCGATATACTTATTATTCATTCAACCACGATTAAAACATACATCATCATAATTTTATCTTTTCCTAATTCTAATACCACTACGATTACAAGCACATACATGAGCACAACTATTTAAGAAATGAACTCACTCAGCCATGGAGAGAAATCCACTAGTCGTAGTAGTCCTCGGGGAGTGGAAATCCGTCCTCCAATTCACCTAACTACAAGGAATACTCGAAATGAGTATTTCTTATAAAGTTCTAATAACTTAACAATTCTAATTACTAAGTTCGTCAATTCCCGCATAAGCTAAATCCTAACTTTAAATGACCATATCTAACTCATTTTAACTCGAAATTGAGCATATAATATACCGATTCCTATCTACTTCGAAAGATGTATCCATTCCTAATATTATTTCTAAGTTTCAAAAATGTTTAGGTCATGAAATAAGCTGATCAGTTCCGATCGGTCGAAGGTTCCAATTCCGAAAAATAGTTTTGTGAATGTTTGTGACGTTTCTAGCATATAGTTTAACTACACATGCAATATTGATGATTTCCTATCATGAATGACATGATATGAACTTGATGCATGCATTCTATTGACATTATTTACTAAAAGGAAATTTAAGAAACTTTTTATTTGTAAAACTCTATGACTATATACTTTCAAGAAATCTAGTTTCCTAACTTTGACCATCCCCTTTGTTTTACATTTATTTTCTTAAGAAAATCATGTTATCCTTATTCAAATTGAGTTTTCATTATACCTATTACCCAAGCCTTCATTTCTACATAAAAACTTGCATTTTATACTTTGCAAATATGTTTTTAAATAGAATTTATCCAAAAATCCGAATTTCTTGAACTTAAATTTTTGAATTGTTCTTTTGGAAAAAACTTGTTTAATGTATTAAAACTTAAGCCTTTAAGATACCAATTACTTAAGGACTCCATTTAATACATAAAACTTCTATTTTGAGCTTAAATGGTAGGTGTTCTTATGGCCTACATTCACAATTACGAATTTCATATGTTGACTACTAACTCAAAATTTTCCATCTAGATTCCACTTCTTGTTTTATACATTATTCTCATCAAAACTCATTTCAACTTATAACAATCACTACTTAAGGATACCTATTACCTATATCCTTCATTTTTCACATAAAACATGAGTTTTAAAGTTGATAAAAGGGTTTTCAAAATAGGTCTTTGAAACCATACGAATTTGTCTTTGAACATTTCAAACAAAAACTTTTCCCTTTGTAAGTTCCTTGTTTTATTTGCCTAAGGATCTACCAACTACAACATCTATATACACAAATAAAGCCTTCATGAGCATTAATGCATGAAAACATAAATCATCCATAAGATCATAAATGTCAAGCATGGTATAAGCATCTAAAAGCTAGATCTACTACTTATAGTGTATGAAATGGAGTTTAAGAGCATGAACATGGGTTTTTATGTTAGATCTCTACTTTACCCTACTTTTACATGCATAAACATGAAAATATTTCAACAAAAACTTAATCAAACACAAAATCTACTCTTGTGATGGCTTGATATTCATGTAGTAGCATTTCTTGTCCCTAGCAAGTGCTCATAGGGACTTAGACTGAAAACACTCATGAATAATCTTGCCATTACAAGATTAAATGGTAGGAAAGCTTAAGAATCATCACTAAAGCTTGAAATAGATGAGAAATGGAGAAGAAATGAAGCTTGTGTGGGTGTGTGTGATGGGGTGGGAAGTCACGGCAAGAGGGAGGAAGAAGAGAGAGTTTTGTGAGCTTTTAGAACAAATGAAATAAAATGAAAGAGAAAGAAAATAAAAGACTATTTATATTAAGTGAAATTAGGGTTTGTTTGTATTATAAAAAGAAGATAAAATAAAACAAATTGGAGTCAAATAGGGGAGGGGGGCGCCGGTTCAAGAATGAAGAAGAGAGGGAAAGAGTTTGATTTTATTTGTTTTGTAATTTATGTAATAATATATCTTAAATTGTAATAATGCTTAAGAGACAAACTTTTCTTGAAAAGGAAAATGTAATGGAGTATTTGTAAGGTTGTAAGAGTAGGGTATGGGTTGTGTGTGTAGTAGGTTGCACTTGTGAATAGTAATAAATAGTAGATAAGACATTTACTTTATCGGTAGTAAAGAAAATACGGGAAAAAAGCTATAACTGTAATTTTTATAACCCGAAAAATTATAAAACGTATATTTTTGAAATCCTTATAAAATTTTGGTTCTAAAGAGTATTCCGGAATATTTTTCTGAGTTTCTAGTTTCGGGGCTCACTTTTTCGTAATGGAGCTCAAGAAAGCTTGGAATAGAAAATTTTTCGAAATCAAAACTTTTTATGGTTTGAAATATAATTTAAAACAATAATCTACATTAAATTATTCTATAGAGGTTCTTTTAAATTGAAATCGAAGAAAAGCCGAATCTAGGGTTCTTAGGTTGCTCATACTAATCCTGTTTAGGGTTTTGGTTTCCGATTTCCGAAGTTTACTCGGTTACTAAGAAAACCGAGATTTACAAAATCACTTGGGCTTTGGATCTTGACTTTGTTAAGAGCTTGGAGTGCAAGGTTTTTAAGAAAAAGGGAAGACAACATGTAAGAAAACATGAGAAATTCGTATGGCTTTTTGGGTCTATTTTGGAGAGCATATTTTTGATAAAAAAAAAAGTGAGGTTTAACCTTATCCTAATATTGACTTTAGGGGTTGTCATGTTATGGGCTTTCTTTGCATGGGTTTGGGCTTGATTTTGCACCAAAAATCAATGTGTTTAGGCTTGTTTTTGTCTAAAAATTTCTACTATGTTTGGTTATTTACTAAACATTGTTTAACAAACTTTTCATCACTTCAAAGCATATATATCTATATAAGCACAATATTGACATTAATAATACACAAATTAACTTCCAAATAAACAATCACAAACACATATACTATTCACGAACACAACTTATATGCTAGACTTTTAAATGTTATTCTAACTTGCAAAAATATACAACAATACACATGTGAAGAATATAAATTGGAAATCATGGCTATTTCACTTATGGTAGAAGCCTATAAGGTCACATGTTTAGCAAGGGTATTTTTTTTATTTTATAAATTATCATTTCTTGATTTTTGTTGAGATTTATTTGTTTCACTAATCACTTTTCTACGAATTTTAGGGAACAACAACAAAAACAAAAATAAAATAACAAATATTTCAAGAAAGATATATGAAAATAATTATGAAAACATAATGACACAAATAAAATAAATATAATACTTATAATCGATAAGTTGCAGGGAGAGAAGCAATCAAGAAATCGTAATGAAGTCATCAACCCAGTAAATTCCCTAAAGATCATAAACTTATGCTTTAATACCACTTAAGCCGTAACACCCTAAACTGAGACCATTAATAGCCCACCACGTGTCCTCACTAGAGATGGATACCTTAAGGCTCAGATTCTACTAAACCACAATTATAGTACATTATAACGTCAAAGTTTCATATATAAGGGTATTTTTAAAACATTTATGTCATAATAAAAACTTTTGAGCAACTCAATTGGCATAAAACATGCACCGACTTATATCAAACTTAAAACATTAGAATGAAATTGTCTCATAATTTCAAGAATCATAAAAGGATCTTAAAACTATTCAAAACTCCATAAATCCTCAAATTTAACTCACTCCAACTTTAGATATCTGATAATCAGTTGGAAAATCGGCCATACTATCGTCATCTCCATCATCTAAGTAGATATCATAACCTGACATATCAAAGACTACTGGATCATCACTTGTTCCTAAAAAATGAAAGAAGTGAGCGCAAAGGTCTAATATGCCATATCACAACCACATGTGCATGAACAAACATCATACAAATCTACATGTGACATGGTAATATATGCAGCAACCATAAGTTGTTATCTTTAATTAGCTAGTCAATCAACGCATTTCAGAACCATTTGCAACTAGCTCTAAACCTAAAGTAACTCATAACTTCATGAAAAGCAAATACATATATAGATACTTATAAATATACTAGTGTTAGGTACTTCTCACACACCCTGAACACCATACTCATACTACTCCTAAACTACCGGAATCATCTTTGTGCATAACTCCACTTGGAACAACACCACACATAGATCATTAGTGCACTATCCTTGTCACGCCCTAAAGGGTACCCTAGACATGACAGTCCACCACATACGGTATTAAAACTTAAGAATGACTTTTTGAAGTCATGTGAAAGCTTCAACACCATATGTAAGGTGCCTATCACAACAATAGGAGACCCCGATGAGATGTGTAGTTTAATATAGTAAATATAACATACAAGAAATTTAGGTAACTATCTAACTTCAACATTATAAAAGTATGGCTCTTACATTATCTTAGGGGCATTCCCCCGATAAATCTCCAAAAAACATAATATCACTTAATCTTGCACATAAAGAAACAATACTAAAACTAAAAGATATTAAAGGAAATCCATCCTAAGATCTTCAAAAAGATTCCCAAGAGCTTTCCAAAACATGATTCCACTTGGGTTCATGAAGTGCTCGGGCAAAATAGATATTGATACTTGTCGAGCCTGGATTTTTCCCACTCATCTGGTTCATTTCTCCTAACCTGATTCACATTAAACCCGAACCCATTTAACATGAATCCTCGACTAAGGGTTAAAAGAAATTTTCATTTTTGAAAATGATTTAGAGTCGCCACCCGATATAAATCGGGAAAAAATAAAAAGCTAGGATCAATGGGTCGGTTGATCCTAACTTAGCTACTAGTCTGCGAAAATTTGATTTAAAAAAACAAACTTTTAAAACCAAATATCATGGATTCGGGGGCTAACCTATTAAAACCAAATGGTTACCACTTTTGGAATTTTAAACTTATAATTTATCCTTTTCATGCTCAAAAATTCAAATAATACATTATGAAACAATATTCACAAATCACATTATTCATTTTTTTTATGTGCTTTTCTTCATTTTTATTTATTTTTTTTTAATATGAATATCAACAAATATATATTATATTTACAAAATATTTATTCACAATATTAAAAAAACAAAAACATTTTTTTTATTTTTTATGTCGCCCCGCAGGTGCCTACGTACTCGCTAATCGAGATCAGACAAAACGTAGTTCTTTTAAAAAGAATTTTAATTTGTTGATCAATTTTAATTTTTTGAACTCTTTTCATTTTAAGTTTATTAAATTTTTAAATTTTTATGAAAATCATTTTTGATGATCCTATGATCTAATCAATTGATTTTTTATTTTATGAGAATATATTTTTCTAAGTCCCAAAATCATTTTTTTTATTTAGAAATTTTTTTTTGGAAAATCCGATTTTATCATTTTTATTTATTTTGTTTATTTATTATTATTATTTTTTTTATTATTTTTTTAAAAAAAAATCATCACAACAACTCACAACATATTCAGAATATTTTATAATATATTAAAATCATTTTTCATGCATTTCCAAAAGCAATTTATGTATAAATACACATTAAAAATATTCAAAAAATATCAAAAATATCAAAAAAATAAATTTATATAAAAAATAATTATTTATATTTTTCTGGATTTTTCTGTATTTTTCTAAATTTTTTTTAAATTTTTTTTATGAATTTTTATGAATTTTTTACTATTTTTTTGCTATTTTTTATTATTTTTCGAAATTAATTATATAATAAAAATATAATAAAATAATGTGGATTAACCTGGACCGTCGGATGAAGCGGACGAGATCTGGAGCGTCGATCGCGTTGACTGATCCTGATCGTCTGATCGAATTGACCAAATCTGGGGCGTTGATTGAGATGATTAAATCTGAGCCGTCTGATCTGCTTGATGAAATCTGGGCCGCTGATCTGCTTGATCAAATCTGGACCGTCTGATCTGCTTGATGAAATCTGGGCCGTTGATCTGCTTGATCAAATCTGGACCGTCTGATCTGCCTGATGAAATCTGGACCGTCTGATCAGAGTTGACCGTTGACCGATGACCGACTACCGTTGACCGATGACCGACCGGGTTGGATTCGGATCTTCGGGTCGGATCTCGGAGCTCCGGCGGGTGAAGAAGACGATGACGCGACTTTTCGGGGCGGATTCCGGCAGCTCCGGTGGTCCTCGGTGGCTGGAAGCTTGTCGGCCCGACTCCTATGGTGGTTGCGCGTCCTCCGAAGGTGGTGGTTCGCGCCCAGAACGGCGGCAAGGGGCGGTTCCGGCGATGGTTGTACGGCGGCGCAAATCCGAAAATTAAAAAAAAATTTCAGAGGTTAATTTGATCAAATCCAAGCACACTAAAACATCAAAATTAGGTTTCTAACATTCCTAACACACTCAATTTTGATCAAATTCGATTCAATCACTTCGAATCTGAAAAATTCGAATTTTTCTTCCTAAATTCGAGAATCTCGAATTGATATGGTTATGTATGTGTTTTCTTGAAATTGACTTGTGCCTTTTGATCCTAGGACCTCCTATTTATAGGTTGCAAGCTCAATTTTACGTTTCAAATAGTTTCGAAAATGAATCGTTTTTTGCCTCTTTGTTTTTCCACGAATTTAACCAAAAATTTGGGCTTGATTCATTCTTAACCGATGAATTGCTGATTGATCATTCATATTCCATGTCAGATTCATCCAATGTGGATAGATTAATTGTCCAATTTCATCAATTTTGTAACTCCTCATTCATGTGCAATTGAATGCTTTATAAATTGAATTTTGTGACTTTTGGGTTGTTTTTTTTGCACTAATCTTTCATATTCTATAACCACTTTGCAATTCCATCATCAATTTTGACAATCAATGATGTCTTGTCAGTTAAAAACTGATGCAAAGTAAGGCAAAAAGTCACATTTGAGGAAGATGCAAAGGCAAAAATAATGAGATGATAAAAAGACAAAATTTTGCCTTTGCTAGGGTTTGAACTTGTGTCATTGAGCTTGGATGTGTGTTTGGATCAATGCATTTAACCAACAGGCCATTTGGCCTGTGCCTTGATCACTTAGCCAACTTCATCAATACTTAATTAAGGCTTTTGGAAAAATGAGTTTAATTAAATTTTAAGCCTTAATTAATTTGGCAAAAATTGGGTGTCTACAATACTATGTCAACAAAAGTCCATCGGGGCATAAGCATAACTAGGTTAGTGAGAATATTCCTGAATTAACGTACTCATATCAATAAATTCAAACAAGTTATTAAACAAGCATATAAATGCATCAAGCAAGTGAGCAAGTAATACATATGATCTACCAGAAATCATATGTTTGAATGGATTTACCCCTCCATTCAGTGTTAGCTATTTTAGGCTCTTTAAAACCCATCTTTGAAATCTAAATTATGCAGTTTATTTTAAGCTCCTATTTTCCCATCTTAAAATAGTTCTTTCCAGCTTCTATTCGCCCATCCTTAAATAGTTCTTTTAGGCTCCTATTCGCCCATCTTGTAGACTTATGAGTTCTTGCAAACCCCACTACTATACTTTTGTCACATCGAGCATAGTAGCTAATGAAATGAGTCTAACTACGTGATATGCATGAATCAATTAATATAACTCGTAATATTTGATTAAGGTAATTTAAAGGTGATCACAAAATTTGTACACACTCTAGCATGATAATAATAAAACACAATTTAATTAACAACAATTCATGTCCCGATATGCTTAGTATTCTTTCAACCAATATTATCACGCATAATCCATTTTCATCTTTTTCTACTTCTAATGCCTCTAGCTACAAGCACAAACAAGTACATAAAGGTAGGAGATAAACTCACTCGGTCATCCTTCCTAAAATTCTTTACTCGTACTAATCCCCCGAATGTGGATCCTCCTAAGCTTTGTTACCTAAACAAAAGAAATACCCAGAATGAGTATTCCGTGGAAATTCTACTTGAACTTTCTAACTTTATTCTAGTATTTGCAGCAAAATTCCGATAGGAGGAAATTCTAACTTAAAATGGCCATAACTTGCTCATTTTAACTCGGAATTTCGCATATTATATATCGTTGTCTACCTACTCGAAATGATATATCAATTTCTAAGGTTATTTTTATCAAAATGGGTCGTTTTGGTCTCGAAATAGGAGGGGACAGAACAATGAAGAAATTCCCAGCTTTTAAAAATATAATTTTTTCAACTTTTCTTCATCCAAAAACCCTTAAACAAATACATGGATATTTATATAGTTGAAAAATCCTTTGACCATATATATATAAATATATATATAATATATACTCATATTGTATGCATGATTTTTTTAGTGTTGTCTCAACTTTAATTTTTCACAAAACAATTTGTCTTTAAGAGTTTAAAAGATGAATACTTTGAAAATTTCTCCTTTTTTTAAATTGCTAAAAGGAAAACTAAAAAAAAAAAAGTACTTGGATTGTTATAAGTGAGTGTTTTCCTATTATAATTTCATTCCTTAACTTTTCAAAGATAAATTAATTTCCAAAAATTTAGACCTTTAAGTAATCTATTAATTTTATTTCTAGTGATTGAAAAATAAGGTTTTCAAAATTTTTCTTAAGTTGTTGGTGTTGTCTAATATTTGAAGTTGTGTTAAATGTATGTTTCCCCCTCATTTTTATATTCTTCTACTTCTTTATAAAATAAGTTTACCTTTTTAAAACTTCATTTTCTTGACAAATTTTATCTCTCTAAGGTGGTTTCTAAAATAGTAATTTGTTTTTTACCTTGATTTGAAAAACTTGCTTTATTCTTATTATTTATCAAGTTGTGGCATAATCCTTTTAGATAAGTTTATAAGAAAGTTTTCATAATAAAGAATTATCAACATTAGAACTTAGCAAAAACTTCATTTTAACTTTGAAAAGAGAATAACAATATTAAAAATTGAGTTTTGTAGAAACTTACTTAGTATGTGGTTTTCAAAGTTTATGCTGAACCTATTTAAGTTTTATAAAAGATATGGTTAGGTTAAAATCTCAGGTTTAATGCTAAAAATTATATTTTTATGGAGTATTTAGTCCCAATTTATAAAAAAAAAAAAAAAGAGTTCCTTTATTATTTAAAAAAGTCTTCATTACTAATACTTTAAAATTTATGATTAGCTTACTTAGTTTTTGAAAAGAATTTATTAAAAATAATACTTAGATCTCTCGCTGAAAAATCATTTGTTAAGAAATTTAGCTTACTTTTCTTAATTTAAGAAAGAATCCATTTTTATTTTTATTAAGACAACAATAGTCTAATCATCATGAATATGATTATGTAGCAACAAAAAAGGGTAAGAATAATACAAAATAAGATAAAAAGAAATATCATAAGCAAATAAGCATAATAATATAGTCAAGTATTGGGAAGCTTAACTTCATCAAAGTATCTCGGTCAAGTATTGGGAGCTTTAGCTTCATCAAGGCTTCTAGAATAGACTAGTCCCAAAAGAAAAAGAAAAAGAAAGAAAAGAAAAAAGCAATAATAAGAAACATGTTTGTCACGCCCCATAGTATACGCCCCGGAAAATTTCAGTAAATAATTTCACGATGAACTTCGAAAATAAACCCTAAAAATCACTCCAAATTAAAAACCGGATTTTGATAAGTCCTAAATCACGAACGAATTCAGAAACTTCTTAATCTTGAGAAAATCTTTAAACAATAAAATAAAAACTCAGTAGTCTTCAAATTCAAAACCACGACGTACGAAAAATTCCATATTTAACTCCGACTTACAAAAACGGGTAATATAAAGCTCAAAAACAAATTATTAAAAAGCAAATAACGATTGACTTTCGAAAATATAACTCAATTCAAGGATTCCGAAAACATTAAGAGATATTAAATACTTACAAAAATAAAATTTAAAATAAATTTCTCAAATTAAATATGTTATATAAACATAAATATCAGTTTCCAAATTGGCAAAGGTCTAAACCAGAAAATCACCCGAAAATCCTAACCGGAATACAATAGTGTAAGTCCGGCAATCTAGCGCCCCTAACCTTAGAGGCCGAGATGTAGTTTAAATATATAGAATAACTCATAGTAATATAAGTTTGTTTAAAAATATCAGATTGGTAAATTTTTGACCTATTTAGAACCCGTTCGGATACAGACTTCGAAAAGCATGTCTCGAGGCTCGAGATATAAAAAATATATCAATAGTACCGTTAGACTCATAATTTCATAAGATTTCTAAATATATCAGTTATATAATTTTTCGGTTATAAAAGTTACAGTTACAACCTTTTTATCGTATTTCCATTATTACCGATAACTGATTAGTCTTTTGCACTATTCATTTTTATTTCATTAAAAAATTTTATTATTCTTATAAATCCTTATGTTTTTAGATAAATATTTTATATATTATAGGAAATTTTGTTTTTCTAAAATTTAGTTCATTTCGGGTCTTTACGGGATCAGATTCTGTTTAAGACCCGATACTAAAAATAAAATAAATTAATTTAATAATTGAAAAATATTTTAAAAATATTTTTTTTCATAAAATAATTTTTTATAATTTTTTGGGTTATAAAAATATTATTTATAGCTCATATTCGCTTATTTTGATCATACCGGTAACATATTTGTTAAAATACTAAAATAATTCAAATAATTATTTAAATTTAATTATGAAAAATCTGCTACAAATATTTGGAATAAATTTTCTAATTTTATTTTATTTTATTAATAAAGTACTTTTACAACCCATATCTTCAAGTACACCTTACACGTATCACTTCCTTTTCACTTCAATCTTTCTACACATTATCCCATAATTCATGGCAGATTTTTTACTCATTCATGGCTACCATTGTCCTTTAATTTACTCCTATTTTGACTAAAATTAATTATATTTCAATCCTTCTTCAAAAAGTTACATTACACATTAATTATACAATTCAAATTTGAGTCAAATTTCAACAAAACTCTCTCTCTCCCTCCTATACAATTCACGTGCAGCATGGGGTTTTTTGCCTGCCTTGTTTTATTTTTTTTCTTCTTTTCTTACAATTAAAACACTCATTTTCTCTCACTCCTTCATTTACTTACTTTCCCTCTTTCATTCTTTAACTTTTCTCGCTCATTTTTCCTCTCTTTCTTCTTCATTTCCTCTTGTTCCTCCATGAAAAACAAGCTGCCCCCTTCTTCTTCCATGGCTTCCACACCTATTTCTTAAAGATTTCTAAGCAAATCTTCTTCCCAAAGCTCCATAGGTGATATAGGTAAAGTGTAATGAAGGTTTCATGCATCAAATGACCTTCCATAAGCTTAAAAGCTTAGGATGATGATGCCAATAATGAAACACTCCTTTCTCTACTTTTATTATCTTGTATTTCAATTATTTTCTTGTTTAAAGTTGATATGTTTTGTAGATCTAAATTTTTGTAGCTTTGATTTTCGTTTATGCCATGGATCTTGTTATTTAAGTTGTTATCTTTGTTATTTCTTATGATTTATGTATAGATCTATTATCCCCATGTCTATCTTTGTGATTCATGCATTTAAAACTAGTTTAGAAGACTAGATCTAGTGTTTTGAGTTCATAAATGCATTAGATCTTTCTTTATGTTCATGAACAACTTGCTATAGCATGATGATGGTAGGAAAATTGTAGGAAACTCAAGATCTATTTTATTTTCAACAAAAACAACTTTTAAAAATTCGGATGAAAATGGAACCATATTTAAAAAAGTGGTTTTTCTACTTCAAAATGTGTATTTTTCCTTTAAAATGAAGGGTCTTCGGTATAGATACCATAAATGAAAGATTTTAATAAGTAAAGTTTAGATCCATGATGTTTATAGCTTATTACCATGCCCTTGTTTTATGTTCATATTAAGTATATATCTTAGTTATAAACTCAAACAAAATTGTGAAATTCATATCTTGGCAAGACCCCTATTTAAAAACCACTTTCCAAGTGTCAAAATATAATTTTTACTTAAGAAAATGAAGGCTTAATATATGTATATCATCAAGACTTCTTTTTACAAGAATCAAAAGTGATTTTCAAAAGTTATTTTCAAAATAAAAATTCTACTTTCGGATTTTGGGCAAGGCCTATTTTAAAAACATGTTTACCAACTCAAAAATGAAGTTTTTATTTAAGAAATGAAAGGCACTTAGGATAGGATATGTAAGGAATGGATTTTCATGAGCTTAGATAGATTTTATCAAAAGATATAACCAAAAATGAATTTTGTAAATTCGGATCCCAACCAAGATCAATTTTTAGAACCCATGTATCAACTCCAAAACTCATGTTTTATGCGAAAAATGAAGTATATAGGTAATAGATATCATTAAGCAATGATTTTTATAAGTTAAAATGAGTTTAGGCATGTGTAAGGTGTTAAACAAGTAATGGAATTAAAATGAAAAATTTTGAGTTAGTCATCAATTCTCAAATTCATAATTTGAGATGATGCATAAGTAATCACTTAGTATTTGAGCTCAAATTGCAAGTTTTATGTGTTAAATTAAGTCCTTAGGTAATTAATATAGTAAAGCCTTAAATTTTAATGTTTCAAACAAGTTTTCCCCAAATGAATAATTCAAAAAGTGGATTTTCTAAAATTCGGATTTTTGAGTAAATCATATTGGAAGACATATCTACAAAGTGTAAAATGGGAATTTTTATGTAGAAATGAAGGTCATAATATATATAATGAAGACTCAATTTTAACAAAAATAATTATATTTTCTAAGTAATAAATCCAAAACAAATGGAAATGATCAAAGTTAGAAAACTAGATTTTTCAAAAAGTAGTTATAGTTGAAGTCTTGCAAAATAAAGAGTTCCAAAATTTTCTTTTACCAAAAATCATCAAGACCATGCATACATGAAACTCATTTCATGCCATTCATATTAGGAAATCACTCATATTGCATGTATGGCTAATTTATATAATAAAAACATTACAAACATTTACAAAACTATTTTTCGGAATCGGAAACCATTACTGATCAAATCTGATCCCTCTGTTCTGAGACCCAAATGTTTTCAAAACTTAAATATAATATTATAATTAGATATATCTTTCGAAGTAGATAGAAATCGATATATAATTTGCGAGATTCCGAGTTAAAATGACCAAGTTATGACCGTTTTAAGTTGGAATTCCCGCTTAGGACGAGAATTACGAATTTGATAGTTCATATAAGATCGTTTAGATTAGTTTGAGTTGAAATACTAATTAGAGTATTTCTTCCTTTTTGGAGATCCCGAGATCGACGATTCTCTGCCACTAAATTATTATTACTAGAAGACCGGTGATCCAATGGCCGAGTGAGTTTTCTCTTTGTTTTGTTACCTTGATTGTGCTTGTAGTTAGTTGCATTAGATTATAGGAACAAGATAAAAATCGATACGAATAGGGATGGGATATATGATGAGACTGTGATGAATGTATGCCAAAGAATACTAAAGTATATCGAAACCACGATTTGATTGGATAACTGCACCGTTCATATTATTCCTGTTATATGTGTGATATTGGTTGGTCACTCTAAAGAATGTATAAATATTTTTGTCCTAAGCGAAAATTAAATTGGTCATGCACCACATCGGGCATATTGCATTTGGTAGCATGCTACTCCTATGCAGGTCGATCGGTATGGTCCGTTGTTGCCTCGTTTGGATAACGAGCCCGGTGCTAGAGCTCATTCAGGGGTACTAAGGCGCATGTGGATGCATTCTTGGATGAGCCTAACCGAGTCGAGTGTTAAGAGCCGAAGGCTTGGGGACTAGATGCGGTCGTGTAGACTCAATACTATTCCTAACCCAAGATACGGAGGGCGTAAATCCGTTCTATGTGTGGGTTCTGGATACCCATGCATAATTGCTTGCTCACGTGCTTATTCATGCATAGCATATAATTGATTTTAACTTGCTTGTTATGGTACAGAACTAATGGAATTCTCACTAAGCTAGTGTAGCTTATACCCCAATAGTTGTTTAAATGAACAGGTTATTTCAAGAAAGCAAAATGGGGACCGAATTGGTTGGAGCCGGGAATGACTCTGGGATTTCGGCAAAGAATAAGAATGTTTGAAGTTATCAGCTAGTTTTATGATTTGTCTTGTAACAGTTTATGTAGGGAAGCCTGTGGATGAATGTAATTGGAGTTGAACGATTTGTATTTTGAAGTATAGTATTTTGTATCTGAAGTATAGTAAATTGTATTTCCTTTACATTGTTACTTAATTGTATCAACATAAAATGTATCATTCCGATGTGTCTCCTTTATGTGTTAGACGCCTTGCACATAGTATAGAAGCCTTCGCGTGACTGAGGTGGTCATTTTTAGGCTTTAATATTGTATAAGACGGACTGCCACGTTTAGGGTACCCTTCGGGGCGTGACAGTTTAGTTGGTACCCTAAACGTGACAGTCCGCCACACTCAATATTAAAGCTTAAGTATGACAACCTTAGCCATTCCCAAAAGCCTTTATATTAAGTGTAAGGTGTACTTTCAAAACTTTAGAGGACCATATACGGAATTAAGAAGCTTAAGGAGATATAAAAACATATAAAGAAAAGAGGATTCATAATAAACATTTATTCATATCAATGGTTTTACGAACTTAGGGACATTTCCCTTGGATCACTAATCTATTACATGGACATTGGTACATCAATGCTAAAGCTACACTTTATCTAAATTTCCATTATCCAGGAGAAATTACCTGCCCGCAGGGTCCACGTGGCCTTAACCATAAGTAAGAAAACTGCAAAAGATATCTATCGGGGTGTAAGCTAATAGGCTTAGTGAGAACTATTTCCATAAATAACTTCTTGTAACAATATCTCAAACAAGTTGATTAATCAAACAAATGTAATGCAACAAACACGTGAGCAAACAATCATATAGTTTTCCGGAAACTATATGTTGAATGGATTTGCGCCCTCCATTCGAGGTTTGGTGATACTTAACCTCAAAACAAGTAACTTTAGTTAAAAGGTTTTAAGCTTGCGAGCACTCATCGCCAAGCATTCCGAATCTACTTGATTTGACCTTGCTTTCGGATCTTCCGCCAAGCATTTTCCTTAAGCCGCTAAGCAATCGCTTTCGGATCTCCCGCCAAGTGTTGCTTTCGACATGAGCTTACTATCCTTTTCACCCAAGGATAATAACCCAAAATGCAATGTGACTCACTTCGTGGTATGCATGAATTCATTTATTTACAAAGTCATAGCATAATTATTTTTGAATTTAAGGCGATCAAGGAATTTCACACAAATCAAATGCTATACTAAAACAAACATTTAAAATAATTCCGGCTCCGATATTATTAAAATTCTTTCAAAGAATTATTTTACATGCATATCGATTTATCTTTTCCCAACTCTAATGCAACTAATTTACAAGCACAACAAGTATAGCATTTAATGGAAATAAACTCACGATGCCATGTCGACTATTCCTCTAGGTGGATGAGTCGTTCACACACTCCACTTAGTCTTAATAATCCTCGGGGTAAAGGAATCCTTCCTCGGGGTCACCTAACCAAAGAAAATACCCACAATGAGCATTCCTTGATGATTTTCTTGAATTTTGACAAAACAATGTCAAAAGAATGTTAAAGTTCGTATAAATGAATGTTCCAACTTAAAATGGCCATAACTTGGTCATTTTAACTAGGAATCGCGCATATAATATACCGATTTCTACCTACTCGAAAAGAACTACCCGTTTCCAAAATTATTTTCGTCAAACAAAGTCATACAGGCTCCGAAACAGTGGTGACAAGATTCACCACGGATTTTCCAAGTAAAAACAACCTTGGTTCAATAAATAAAAATTTGTTTGATAAATACTTAGTTATCTATATAGTTGAAAATTTCTCTTTTTATACCATATAACTCATATTTAAGCATGCTCAAGTGTTTTGTTGTCCAATTATTTTTCTTGGGTAAAACAATGTCGGTTTGAAGTTTTTCGGAAATATATAGTTTTCAAAAATTGTTTTTGTAAATTTCTTGAAATGAATACTTTGTTTCCTTTGGTTTTCCAAAAACGCTTTATGTTGGTTTTATTATTTTTCGTAAGTAACTTTTGAAAATAAAATTTTCCATTTTCTAAGTTTTCTACACTTATACTATTTTAGAAAATGCACTACTTTTCCTTTTTTTGTTTTCTTGCACAAATTCCTTTATCTATTTGTTTACGAAAATCTTCATTTGAAAATTTCTCATTCTTTCCTCATGTCTTATGTTTTTCATAAAATCATCCATGCATAGAAATTTATTTTCTTGATAAATACAAAGTAGATCAATATGTGACTTAAGAAACCTTTTTATAGCAGTTTGTAAAATTTTAGTTGTTTCTTCTTGTAACTTGAAAAGAAATAACTTTTTTTTTTTTAACAATAGATTTTCTTTACCTATTTGTTTGTAAAGGTCTTTACTTGAAAATTCCTTAGCCATTCATCTTGTTTATCTTTTTATAAAAAGAACTATTTTTGTATCAACAATTAGTTTCTTTTGAAAAACAAAGTAGAGTAATAAAGGTTTAAGTAGCTTTTTAAAGTAAAAGTAGTTTCTAAAATTATAGTGAGTTCTTTTTGTAACTTGAAAGGAAATGAGTTTATCTTTTGTTATCTTATAGATTTTTATACTTTACATAAACTTATCTCTAAGTGACAAAATTCTTCCTTTGTTTAGTTATTTTTAGAAATTAAAATTTTTGGATAACAATCTAAATGAACATGATTATGAGAATAATAGTAAACATAAAACATAAAACATAAATAATAAAGTCAACTATTGGAGTCTTAGCTTTTTCAAGGCTCTCGGGACTAAGAAGTAGACTAGTCCCAAAACAAAATAAAATGTAAGAAATAAAAACTTGTTTTGACTTGATGAGGACAAGTCTAAGACTAGAGGCTAGTCTTAATTTAACAAGGAATAAATAAATTGCTTTGCATGAAATAAATAAATTGCAAGTGAGCTTATATGCTCTAAAGAATATGTATATATATAGAGATAATAATATATTAACAATAATAAAACAACATAAACATAAATGGATTGGCATGAACAAGAATAATACATGAACGTAATGTAGTTTTCATAACTTGTAGTCTTTGGAAACTCACACTATGATCATGTAAAGTTACATGACATGAAGAAGAAGAAAATAATAAAAGGTGGTTACCTAAAGGAGACTTTGGTATGGTTATGTGGTTGTGGGTTTTAGTTGTTGGTGGAAGTTGTTGTAGAAATATTTTGAGAGAGTTTTGGGATGGTATTTTGAGAGAGTTTTGAGAGGAGAAATTGAGAGAGTTTTGGTAATAATTTGTGGGTAGTGAATGTGTGAAAGAAGTGAAAGAGGAGAGGGGTATTTATAGGAAAATGTGGAGTGAATTTTTTGCGATTAAAATAAAGAAAAATTAAAGCAAAATTGAGGGGAGAGAGGGCATAGGGGCACCCGCCATGTAGTGTATAGAGGGGGAGTGATTTATTTTTTTGACTTTTGTTAAATGAAAGATGTAATGTGTAAGGTAGATGTGAAATAAAGTTATGAGTAAGGTAAAAAGTTAAGGTTATAGGTTATGGAGTGTGTAAGAATAGGTGTAAGAAAAAGTAGTGATAAAAGAATAGTGTAGAATAGTAATAAATAGTGTAATGTAAGATAGATATGACTAATAAAGTACCGGTAGTAAGAAAATACATGTATAATAGCTATATCTGTTATTTTTAGTTACCGAAAAATTTTGAAATTGATATTTTTGAAAACCTTATATTTTTACGAGTTTAACGATTTATTCAGAATATTTTTACTATTCCGGGCTCCCGGACACGTTTTTCTAGAACCGTGTCCGATCGGGTTCAAAGGACACCCGAAATTTGCGAAACTGATATTTTTATAAAACCTATGGTTATTACGAACTATTCTAGCTAATTGTCCCTACTTTGTTTTCCAGGGCCAAGGAAAACGGCAATGCCGGACTTAATTTGATACAGTAAACTAGGGTTTTGTTGACTTTCGGGTTCCGTTTGACTTCCGGTTTAGGGTTTTATGCTAAACCGATTCCAAAAATTTGGGGGTTTACAACCTACCCCCCTTAAAGAAAGTTTTGTCCTCAAAACTTAGATATTCCTAATTGCTGTTTCGACCAACTCGAATAACCATGTTGTGCTTCATCCCTTTTCCCTTAGGTTACTTTGAAATGGTTCATCTTAATTGATTTTCTCATTTCTTATCCTCTAAACTCTTGCGGATCAATATCAGTATTGGTTATATCCTCATAAGGAAAGTTTCCCTTCAAAAACATTAACTTTTATCTCCATAACTTGATTCCTTGACCATTTGTTAAATGGGGATTTGTTATTTGTCTTCAATATGTTTTATATAATAATCTAGAGTTCCTTCTTGTCTTGTTACTTCTCAAAAGATCATATGGTAATTACTTCCTATTCTTAAGCGCACATGATTTCCCATTTTGAAACTCCTAGGGTCCTTCTTTTCCGATTAGTCTTATTTCTTTCGTCTATCTTGTGTCTTTCTCATTTCATGAGACACTCTTGATTGTTCCTCCTAAGGTCTTTGAATTGACCTTCTTGATCGTTCGTTATGTAGCATCAAGGGGTCTCTTTTTCTCCAAAGTTCATTATTAGTTCCTCTTCATTGCTCCATTCTCCTGTCCTGGTTTGTTATGACTTTTGACTAGAACTCCTTTGCTTTTATATCATCTTCTTTTAGAACGTTTTGTGGAGAACATTATATTGACTAACTATGAAACATCTTTTCAGTTGATTAGCTTATACTATAATCGTCCTTGCCTTCTTGCTAACAAGGCGAGAAGTCCAAAATCTCGAGAAGGTTACTTCTGTTTTTATCTCGGATTATTGAGTCCTTATAGATTCTTTCATCCTTTCGTGTTCTTAATACTTTATTTCCTCTAACGCCCCTTAAACTTTGGTATATCTGAGTTTTCCTTGAATATGTCATTGGTACCAAATTATGAACAGTGTCCATGATTCTTTTTATCGATTTCCTCGTCCTTAGTTATGCTAAATCATCCTTGAACTTCCTTCAATACACCTTTCTTCTTGTATTTCCTCTTTATCCTTCGTATCTTCTCATCTAAGCTCTTTTATTCTTTTTACGCCGTTGGCTTCAATATTCTATCGATTGTTTTCTCCTTGTTTGGAAATTTTCGATGTTCAATTTCTCAATCCTTTTTACTATCTCCTTATACTTAGAATTATATTCTTTGGTTATCTCTTTTTCTCCTTCAGTTATACCACGATTTTTGTCAATTATTTACTTCTTTAACAGGGTCTTATATTCTTGGTTCGAGTCCAAAAAGCGTTACAAGAACTTGTGGGATTTATAAAGGGTCCGAGGGTCACTCCTTCTTGATCTAGTCCTTAGTTGGTAATATTTTAAACCTTAAGTTTGCTCCTTGTAATTGGTCAAAAGATTTCCACTTCCAGGGAGTAGATGTTCACTTTGTTTCTTTTCAAAAGATAACGTATTGGCTTAGGAGTTTTTATAAGCTAAACGGGTGTATTTCGTGGTGGTATACTTCATCGCATAAGGTCTTGGTCTAGAGTTTCCTGCTGTTGTTTCTCTATCTTCCTTATAGGTTATTAGTCTGGTTACTAAGTTGGTCCTTTCTCCTTGAATAGAATCTGAGTCATTTATCCGAAAATCTTCGTAAATACTTATAAAAAATTGTGGTTTTCTTTTAAGGGTTGGTTTCTCTTCTATTTCCTTTTGTATTATTGAGATAGTCACTCGTTTTCCTTTATCAACTCAAAAGAATGTGTCTTTTCTTTTCTTGTGATAGCAAGTACTTTACCAATATTTCCTTTTTGTCTCATTGGTCTATGAGTGACTCTTTATTGGGATCCTACTTGGGAGGTATACATCTTGTCTAAGGGTTTCTTAACTCCATTATCCCTTAGAGTCACAGGTGACTTTATGCTCTCACGACATTGTTGAATGATTGACCAATATTTTCTTGGGCTTCATCATCCTTTTGTGTAGGGATTTTAGATCTTAAAACTAGGTTGATTGCTTGTCATCGGTAGTCTAAACTAGATATATCGAAAGAATGTATAATTCCAAGAGAGTAAAACATTCTTATTGCTAACTGAAAGCTTCTTATGTACACATTAGGGGATTATTACTCCTATTTATCCATATAAAGAAAAACTTTAAACTTCTGTGTTGTTTGAAATTAAGAAACAACATCAACAAAAGAGGGTTGGAGGCTTACCGATTCCTACGTCGCTGTTATAGCCTCTAATGTACTCCAAGGCAGCCAAGTTTCCATTCTCTTTGTTTACTTCTTCACTTATCCACTGTCCCTCCAAGTTGTAGATTCGAATTTCCGAAGCAGTAGATCCTGGTTTGCTTTCACTTCCACTTCCATTTCCTTTCTCAATCCTTATAAGAACAACTCCTTCTGATGATCTTGACAGAATATTCCTTCCTTGTGGACAGTTGTTGGCAAAATGCCCTTTCTAATTGCAGACATGGCAAGTATTAACTCCTTTGTTTGGGTATCTTGATATCTTATGGTTTGCATTTCCACAGAAGAAACACTTTCCAAATAGCTGGGGGCACTTTCTTTGGGTAGTGTGCTCCATTGCACTTCCAACACTGAATGTCTCTTGGTGTGAACCTTCCACTGTTATTATTGTTTTTGCAGTCGTTGGGGATCTTGAATTTCTTTGGTGGAGGCATGTAACTGGATCCTACATAAAACTTCTTCTCAACAATCAGGGTTCCCTCTTCTTCTTTTCTTTCTCTCTTTTTCCTTGCTCCTTCCACGATCCGAGCTCTTTCCACCAATTCTCGAAAATTTCTTATGTCAAATTCTTCCAACCTCATTCTCAGGTCTTTGTCCAATCCCCCTATAAAGACTTGTCTTTTTAACCCATCGCTGTACTTATAGGAATCCGGGGCATATTGCAACAATCTACTGAATTCGGTTTCGTATTGCTAGATTGTTCTTCCCTTTTGAGCGATCTGCAAGAAGTCCACACTATATCTTACTCGTAAACTTCCTGGAAAATAATTCTCCAAAAATTCATGTCTAAACATTTCCTAAGTGATTGGAGTCATTAGATCTCTTTTCCTTGACTCCCACCATATCCTAGTGTTTAGATGAAGCATGAAGGTTCCATACTTGATTTGTAGGTGGGGCGGAACTTCATATGCATCAAAAGACATCTCAATTTGAGATAACCAATCTTCGGCCTCCTCTGGCTTATCATAGGCTCCCTCAAAGTAGCGGTTGCTTTTGATGAAGTCAGGTAACATGCTTTTATATGGCCTTGGTGGTAGGGGTGGAGCTAGGGGTGCACTTTGGCTATGCATGTTCCTATGTACAGATGCCTCCGTTGATGCTTGTTGTGGCGGCGGTGTTGGTGTAGATGCCGGTGCTGTTGCTGGTGCTGCCTCAGGTACAGGTGCTTGTGTTGGCATGTTTTGCCTAATTTCTTCTAACACGTGGGTTTGGTGTCCTAACGTGGCATGTAAGTCTATCTGAGGTGCGGCGGCTCCTTGAACAGCAGGTTGATCCGCTTCCACGTCCGGTTGATTAGAGGCGCTTTGTTCCTCTCTTCGTCTACTTCTATTTCGGCTATTTAAAACTCCCCTAAGTTAGGTTTTATAAGGTTTTGATAACTTAGTTAAATTTTTGCCGGAAATTGGTGGGTATGACGGAAACTTAAATATGCATACTAGCTAATAAAATTTAAATCAAGAAAATTTCTGAAATCAAACTTAAAGAATCATCATAGAAATAAAGTTCATATATGAAATTAGGAATATGACAAATCACGAAAGGAAAATACATAGAAAATAGCAAACATTACTTTGAGAACTTAAAAGACAGACTGAGATCGTGGATCTAGTCTAGGATAACAAAATCTAAGTTGGACTTCTAGGGATATGCTCCGTCTTTTCTTCATTCTTCGGGTGCATCTCCCGGATTGCTGCTGGACGATCCTGGGTTCCAGTCCCTCATGAATTGCCTAAAATATTTCCTCCTTTTCCGGGCTGCTTCCCTTGATCTTTCATGTACGTCGGTTAGTTCATCCCTAGTCAATTCTGGTACTATATCATGGATGGTTTTCCAAGTAACAGCGCCATCCGTCTCCATCTTGTTATTCTCATTGGGCGGAGCACTATCCGTATTCATGGCCGAGTTTGATTCTTGTCTTCCTTGAGTCTGTCATCCCATTAAGTAGCGGATGATCCTTTCTTCAATGCTATTACGGAGTTCCTCATCTCCAACAGTGGTCTGGTTTTCTCCTTCCGGTCCTGCTTCATTGTCTTCCCCTGGGTCTTCTTCAGAATCTTCACTCTCTTCATCTTCTTCCATAGGCTTCTCCCTGATTATCGATCCATCGTCCTGTAGACGTAAAGGCTTGTTCATCCTTAGTTGGATTCCCATAAAGGCAGGCAGCTCCGTGGGCACTTGGGTTAGGGGTTATAGCACCTCCTAGTACACTCCATGCCAGTGGAAGATGTTGTTGATGTCAGCCTTCATCCATTCGAGATGATCCATCAAGTTATCATGGGCATAAACGAACATAGGTCCAATTTTCTTCCATGTTCAAAAATCTGATGAAGTTCATCCTCCGTCTTCTCTAAGGATAAATGTTGCTTCCTTCAACATAGGTCTATCTTCAGCAATGGCAGCGATACGTTCTACAGCGTATATCATTTCCAACTCGGTCATTTTCTTTCCTATAGGACAGTTGTGAATGGTCTGTACCACTTCCCTCCATTCCGCTTGTATCATTCCCCTCTTCCATATTTGAAACATTTCCCAGATGGTCTTAGGTTGTCCTGCTAGGGCAAACTCCTCACATAGAACTCTAAGTCTCAATCGATAATCTTCTGGTGTTTCAAAAGGTCCTTTTCGGAAATTCTTGGCTCGAAGACGGGCCACATCTATGGTGATCTACGTAAAAGAAAGAGATTAGAAAAACTTATTCTACCTGTCCTATTCCATCTAAGTCTTTCTTACTCTATTCTAAATCAATCCTTCTTAAGTCCAATTCTATACTTATGATTCCTAGGTTCTTAAACCATGCTCTGATACCAACTTAAACTGTCACGCCCCATAGGGTACTCTAAACGTGACAGTTCGCCACACTCAATATTAAAGCTTAAGTATGACAACCTTAGCTATTCCAAAAGCCTTTATATTAAGTGTAAGGCGTACTTTCATAACTTTAGAGGACCATATACGGAATTATGAAGCTTAGGGAGATATAAAAACATATTAACAAAAGAGGATTCATAATAAAAATTTATTCATATCAATGGTTTTACAAACTTAGGGATATTTTCCTTTGATCACTAATCTATTACATGGACATTGGTACATCAATGCTAAAGCTACACTTTATCTAAATTTCTATTATCTAGGAGAAATTACCTGCCCGCAGGGTCCACGTGGCCTTAACCATAAGTAGGGAAACTGCAAAAGATATCTATCGGGATGTAAGCTAATAGGCTTAGTGAGAACTATTTCCATAAATAACTTCTTATAACAATATCTCAAACAAGTTGATTAATCAAACAAATGTAATGCAACAAATAAGTGGACAAACAAGCATATAGTTTTCCGGAAACTATATGTTGAATGGATCTGCGCCCTCCATTCGGGGTTTGGTGATACTTAACCTCAAAATAAGTAGCTTTAGTTAAAAAGTTTTAAGCTTGCAAGCACTCATCGCCAAGCATTCCGAATCTACTTGATTTGACCTTGCTTTCGGATCTTCCGCCAAGCATTTTCCTTAAGCCGCCAAGCAATCGCTTTCGGATCTCCCGCTAAGTGTTGCTTTCGACATGAGCTTACTATCCTTCTCACCCAAGGATAATAACCCAAAATGCAATGTGACTCACTTCGTGGTATGCATGAATTCATTTATTTACAAAGTCATAGCATAATTATTTTTGAATTTAAGGCGATCAAGAAATTTCACACAAATCAAATGCTATACTAAAACAAACATTTAAAACAATTCCGGCTCCGATATTCTTAAAATTCTTTCAAAGAATTATTTTACATACATATCGATTTATCTTTTCCTAACTCCAATGCAACTAATTTACAAGCACAACAAGTATAGCATTTAATGGAAATAAACTCACGATACCATGTCGACTATTCCTCTAGGTGGATGAGTTGTTCACACACTCCACTTAGTCGTAATAATCCTCAGGGTAAAGGAATCCTTCCTTGGGGTCACCTAACCAAAGAAAATACCCACAATGAGCATTCCTTGATGATTTTCTTGAATTTTGACAAAACAATGTCAAAAGAACGTTAAAGTTCGTATAAAGGAATGTTCCAACTTAAAATGGCCATAACTTGGTCATTTTAACTAGGAATCGCGCATATAATATACCGATTTCTACCTACTCGAAAAGATCTACCCATTTCCAAAATTATTTTCATCAAATAAAGTCATATAGGCTCCAAACAGTGGTGACAAGATTCACCACATATTTTCCAAGTAAAAACAACCTTGGTTCAAGAAATAAAAATTTGTTTGATAAATACTTAGTTATCTATATAGTTGAAAATTTCTCTTTTTATACTATATAACTCATATTTAAGCATGCTCAAGTGTTTTGTTGTCCAATTATTTTTCTTGGGTAAAACAATGTCGGTTTGAAGTTTTTCGAAAATATATAGTTTTCAAAAATTGTTTTTATAAATTTCTTGAAATGAATACTTTGTTTCCTTTGGTTTTCCAAAAAGACTTTATGTTGGTTTTATTATTTTTCGTAAGTAACTTTTGAAAATAAAATTTTCCATTTTCTAAGTTTTCTACACTTATACTATTTTAGAAAATGCACTACTTTTCCTTTTTTTTGTTTTCTTGCACAAATTCCTTTATCTATTTGTTTACGAAAATCTTCATTTGAAAATTTCACATTTTTTCCTCATGTCTTATGTTTTTCATAAAATCATCCATGCATAGAAATTTATTTTCTTGATAAATACAAAGTAGATCAATATGTGACTTAAGAAACCTTTTTATAGTAGTTGCTAAAATTTTAGTTGTTTCTTCTTGTAACTTGAAAAGAAATAACTTTTTTTTTTAAACAATAGATTTTCTTTACCTATTTGTTTGTAAAGGTCTTTACTTGAAAATTCCTTAGCCATTCATCTTGTTTATCTTTATATAAAAAGAACCATTTTTGTATCAACAATTAGTTTCTTTTGAAAAACAAAGTAGAGTAATAAAGGTTTAAGTAGCTTTTTAAAGTAAAAGTAGTTTCTAAAATTATAGTGAGTTCTTTTTGTAACTTGAAAGGAAATGAGTTTATCTTTTGTTATCTTATAGATTTTTATACTTTACATAAACTTATCTCTAAGTGACAAAATTCTTCCTTTGTTTAGTTATTTTTAGAAATTAAAATTTTTGGACAACAATCTAAATGAACATGATTATGAGAATAATAGTAAACATAAAACATAAAACATAAATAATAAAGTCAACTATTGGAGTCTTAGCTTTTTCAAGGCTCCCGGGACTAAGAAGTAGACTAGTCCCAAAACAAAATAAAATGTAAGAAAGAAAAACTTGTTTTGACTTGATGAGGACAAGTCTAAGACTAGAGGCTAGTCTTAATTCAACAAGGAATAAATAAAAAAATTGCTTTGCATGAAATAAATAAATTGCAAGTGAGCTTATATGCTCTAAAGAATATGCATATATATATATATAGATAATAATATATTAACAATAATAAAACAACATAAACATAAATGGATTGGCATGAACAAGAACAATACATGAATGTAATGTAGCTTCCATAACTTGTAGTCTTTGGAAACTCACGCTATAGTCATGTAAAGTTACATGACATGAAGAAGAAGAAAATAATAGAAGGTGGTTACCTAAAGGAGACTTTGGTATGGTTATGTGGTTGTGGGTTTTAGTTGTTGGTAGAAGTTGTTGTAGATATATTTTGAGAGAGTTTTAGGATGGTCTTTTGAGAGTGTTTTGAGAGGAGAAATTGAGTGAGTTTTGGGAAGAATTTGTGGGTAGTGAATGTGTGAAAGAAGTGAAAGAGGAGAGGGGTATTTATAGGAAAATGTGGAGTGAATTTTGTGTGATTAAAATAAAGAAAAATTGAAACAAATTAAGGGGAGAGGGGGCATAGGGGCGCCGGTCATGTAGTGTATAGAGGGGGAGTGATTTATTTTTTTGACTTTTGTTAAATAAAAGATGTAATGTGTAAGGTAGATGTGAAATAAAGTTATGGGAAAGGTAAAAAGTTAATGTTATAGGTTATGGAGTGTGTAAGAATAGGTGTAAGAAAAAGTAGAGATAAAAGAATAGTGTAGAATAGTAATGAATAGTGTAATGTAAGATAAATATGACTAATAAAGTACCGGTAGTAAGAAAATACGCGTATAATAGCTATATCTGTTATTTTTAGTTACCGAAAAATTTTGAAATTGATATTTTTGAAAACATTATATTTTTACTAGTTTAATGGTGTATTCGGAATATTTTTACTATTCCGGGCTCCCGGACACGTTTTTCGAGAACCGTGTTCGATCGGGTTCAAAGGACACCCGAAATTTGCGAAACTGATATTTTTATAAAACCTATGTTTATTACGAACTATTCTAGCTAATTGTCCCCAATTCGTTTTCCAGGGCTAAAGAAAACGGCAATGCCGGACTTAATTTGATACGGTAAACTAGGGTTTTGTTGACCTTTAAGGTTCCGTTTGACTTCCGGTTTAGGGTTTTATGCTAAATCGATTCCAAAAATTTGGGGGTTTACAATGTTAGTGATAGTTAGTGAGCATTTAGGCTCTAAGAAATATAGATATACATATATTTAATAATATATATCTATGTATATAAAGTTAGATTAGGAGCATAATAATAATAATAACAACATAATAAAAATAACACAACAAAATAATATAATCGGTATTCTTGGCATGTGTAAGAATAAAACATGAACATATTGTTACTTCTATAACTCACATGAGCTTTAAGAAACAACACCATGGTCATGCTAAGTTACATGACATGAGAAAAATAAGAGTAAGATATTTTTACCTAAAGGTATGTATTTAATGAAGAAAAAAAATGATGGTTGTAAGAATATGTGGGTAGTAATATGTGGAAGATGGTGTTTATGTAGAGGAAAGAAAGTTGGAAAGAGAATTTTAAGAGAGAAAAATTGGAGAGAGAAGTTGAAAAATGATTTTGGTAGAGTTTTGTTATGTGTATGAGATGTGTGTGAAGAATGAAGGAGCGAGGAGGTATTTATAGAAAAAGTTGGAGAGAAATTGTAGTTAATTAAATAAATGAAAAAGAAAAGAATATTGATGGCATGAAAGAAAGAGTAATTAAAAATTAGTTTTAGAAGAAAAGTATAAGAGAAGTTTAGTAACATGTGATGTAGAATTTTTATGGGAAAAAAATTGTAAGGTATATAAGTTATAAGAGTAGGTGGTACAAAGAAGTAAAGATAGATAAGTAGTTATGAATAGTGTAAAATATGATAATGAATAGTAAATAAGACTAATAAATTATTGATAATAAAGAAAATAAGCATAAAAATGCGATATCTTCTTATCGAAAAATTATAAAACTGATATTTTTGAAATCCTTGTATTATTACGAATCTAATGGTGTCATCGAAATATTTTTACTATTCCGAGCCTTAGGACACGCTTTTCGAGAACTAATCTTGTTTGGGTTCGAAACACACTAAAATTTAATGAATCTAATATTTTTAAGTTTCCCTATATTATTATAAACTATTATCCACAATTATCTCAATTTCATTGCTTAAGGTTTAAGAGTGCAGGATTGCCAGATATAAACACTAGGATTTATTGTAAACTTTATTGACTTTTGGGATTCCAATTTGACTCCGGCTTTTTGATTTATTCATAAGGTCATAGAATTTTGGGGTTTTTTACCATGTTATATTTTTTTTCAAAATTTACATTTTATTTTATTTTTTATGACTTGATTAGTATTTTTCAGTTCTCGAGATTGTTTAACCAAGTCTAAGGTTGTTGGTTGACTCCGTTTGCATTTGGTGGTAATTGAAATTTTTTTATTCTAAAATTTACTGAAGGATTTAAGGTTTTAGTATGTTTTCGTCGAGTGTTATTTTGATATATCATCTTGATGTGTGTGTTAAGGATTAGATAGATTATTTGGTTGGCATATGGATGTTGAATCAAACGATTGTTGGATTTTCCATTTTGTTTTGAGGGTCATCTTTTTCTCAAGATTAAGAATTTCTATATTTGATCTTATTTGAAATTCTATTTTAACTTGGGTCGGCTTTTGGAGTTACAATTCGGTCTTTTAATTCCATATCTATTTTCCAAGAATGCAAAAAATTCAAGGGTTTACAATCCTAGTGGTACGGGTACTCTCAATCCACTAGACCCATCCAAACATAAGCAACAATCAATTTAAAGCTTGATATCATTAAATTCATTTGTAGTTTATAAGTCTACATTTGTAAACAACAACCAAGGTAAAGACGTACCTAATATAACGTTTGGAACAATTAACCTAGCTTCATCAAAGACACCTAAATATAAGCAAACACTCGTTCAAAGCTGATTTCAAAAGGTAAACATACTACTAAGATCATCTAAACACCTAAACTTATAAGAACTATAACTATCCTAGGTTCAAGCACACCTTCTTACTTAGATCAAGGAGTACTAGAAGATATGCTAGAAGATTAGGTTATAATGAAGGTAAAAAATTAGTAAAGAAGAAAGATACACAATCCCCTTATCAATCATGCCCATGATAGGAGCCCATGATAAGAGGCATGATAGAGGGTGTAATAGGTTGAGGAAGAAACAACTTGTAAACCCCGAAAATTTTCCACATTAGTATATGACTTTACAATAGATCAAATGAACTAGATAATAGATTTAGGGTCTGTTTGGATTGTCTGCTTTTCATCTGTATCTGTATCTTTTTTAAAATGATATGTGTAAATATATCCGATTTGCATCTAAATTTTATTTATATTTGTTCTATTTGATCTTTTGATGAGAACTGTCAACTTTTTTTCATCTATATCTATTTCTTGATAAATAAATTGTTAGAAAAAAGTTTGAAAAAGTGTCTGTATCTGCCGGAAAAAGCCAAAACAAACAGACCCTTAGATTCTAATCAAAGTCTAAGAATAGATCAGTATCTAGAATTCGGTTAGATAAAGGATTTAGAATTCGAATAAAGAAATTCTTTAACCCTAACTGATACCAAAAACGGGATTTCGTATCTTGAATGAATAATTCAAGATAGGATTAAAAGAAAATCCAAAATCTAAACTCGAAACCTGATATACAAATGGATTTAAATAGAAAAATATGAATATAAAAATTAAATGATTGTTTTTTATCTCGATAATGATTCGAGATTAGAACAACGACTAGTAATGAGCTTATATTTAGACTTAAACCATAAATTTAAGATTTCTAGATGAAATTAAACGCTACTAATAAGATTTCACGTTAAGTATCAAAACTAAAGATATATATATATATAGTTTAGTTTCCGTAGTAAGTACAATACTAAGTAAACGACTATGTACGCTTATAAACAGAAAACGATGACCCAAAGATGAACCGTTATGATTATAAATACACAACGAAAACATAAACTGTTGAATAACTCAAAATCTGAACTCCAAATAAATAATCAAATCACGCTATTGTTCTAAATCGAGTTTTCTTAAGCTATTAAAGCCTGAAACAAAATTTGACCTAATGAGCTTAAGAAATCTTAATCGCGGGTGATAAAATTATACAATTTATTAACTACGTATATATAAAACTAAAAATTGTATTATTTGATAATCTAAGTATTTTGTATAACCCTATAAACATATTTTTTGTACAAAAACTTCCAAATATTAGCTAATTTGTACCCGTATAACTCGTTAAATTATCTTAAAACTAAATTAAAATAATAAACTAATATATATATATGCATTACGGCTCCAATTCGATGGAAATTTCGGAGAAGAGAAAGAGCCGAAGTTCATCCAATAATTCACTCAAATTGTCAACTAAATCAACTCCAAAGACCAACCAAATAATGACAACTCAATATAGCATTAATTGAAGTGAAAATAACAGATGAAATGCAGCCAAAATCGGAGGAAAATCAAAGGAGAACTCAGCCGCAACTTCTCTTCTTTCTTCTTCTATATATATATGTGTATTCAATGCTCATAATGGAGAACAAACAAAACTCATCAATTCCCAAACTCCTCAGCACGAAACTACTCCCAAATATCAACCAAAACGAACTGGGAACAGAGAATAAGCATATCAACACATCCAAGTTCAGATCAAAGGAAAAACATTACTAAAATCCCTTGAATACGAGTCCAAAGGTAAGTTGAGGTAATTCGAATGATTTGCTTTCAAATATAAGGATTATAACTGACTTCTAATAATCATAGAAACGTAATAAACACAAATACAAGCTTCGAATTCCATCGGATCGGCTCAAACGAGGTAAAACTCCGAAACCCTAGTTTTACTTTCATAAGATTGAGATCTAAATATATATGTTTTTAGACGTGTTCAAAATTGTTCTACGTCCTTATAAAAGATATATATAAACACTTAGAAATAGTTTGAGTATGTTTTTAACGTGTAAAATTTAAAGAATATGAATCGGATCAATGAAGAAGATGATGAACAGTACCAACACTGTCCCAAAGCCGGCAGTGTAATCGCTCAACACTGGCGGCTTATATGGATAGGCCGGCGGCATAGAGACGGCTCACATTGATAAGAGGCTACGTAAAAAAATAATTTTCACGTAAAAATGAACGTAAGCCGACTACCTGGAGATATACGCCGACAGCGCATAGCCGGCGTACATTGAAAGCCGACAATTTTCAAAGCTGGTGCACCCTATATGAAATAATTCTCGAAAACAAGTCTACACCGGCACCTGGGTTTGAAAGCCGGCGGCTTTGAGCCGGCATACACTCAAAGTTCTTCAACGAAAGCTTGTTCTGACCTAAACAAAAAATATATTTGTGTATATATATACAAAACATCTACTGAGTATATTATATATATATATATAAATATAGAATTTATTACTTAGATAAGTAAATACAAATATTTAGAATACTTAGATTAATATCTAATAATTCTTAAAACCCTAGAGTTAAGGAAAAATATTTAGTGTTAATAAAAGTTAGTAAATAGTCAAATATTTATTCTAAATAGATAAAATAGGTAAGAATGGAAATTGAAATAAGCTAAATTTTCGAGTAATGTGACTTCTAAAAATAACGAAATAATTATAGGAGATGAATTAGGAGAAACACGACGACACTAAGTAATAATAAATAAAGATAATTTTCTATTGAGATCAGTATAGAATAACATAGAATTAATATTAGTCACTATAAAACTTGATAAATACCGGGCCTAGGACACTAATCACATATAGAAATTTAGTTAATTTCTATTGATGAGTACTTTATTCATCTTAATAGGTGACTTTGATACACTAGAGGATCTATCAGCTGATTACTACGACTGAGTCAGTATGAGTAGGTGAGTAATTCAGTCATATTATACTATTTGTGGTTGTAAGTAATTGAATATGTAATGCAAAGATAATTAAACGATTGTATTGTTGAAATATGTTGTGATCTGATTGTATGATTGTTAAGATATCCTTACAAAAGCGATAATGCAATGATTTGATGTTGTGAAGTAGTATAATGATGATTGTGTGTAATGCATGGTCACCATGAACTTGATTAAGAATTATTGACTTATCAGAATAATTTGATCATGTATTGAACGAATTGCATTATTGCATATATATTAAGGTGACAGCCTGCTATGTATTAATATTTTGGTTCTCTGTTTATACTTGGTTGTTCTAATGTGTTAGTTCTTCCAAGGTATTCTTTGGGCTGTCAGTCCTACGGGAACTAAGTGGCACCGAAGAACGCCGCCCGTGGAATCGATTTGAAATGATTAATACTTAGGGAGTTTCTAAGGGGATTGCAGGAGATGGTCAGTTTAATCGATTATATTCAAAGTGATAACCCTAAAACGAGAAATCGTTTATTCTCCTGTGTACTTAGTCTTTCCTAGGCAGGTGGGTCTTTGAGTATTGTTCTTCAACCCTTAAAAAGAGGGCGTAAATCTTTCTCCTGTTTGGATTCTAGATCATCCAAGCTTATATCTGTGCATTTGGTTGAGTGATTGTATTGCATATGATTTGCTAATAACTTGTGTGATGTATGGTATGTCTGATTATTCACTGAGCTGTGGTTTCGCTCATACTCCAACAGTCTTTTCAGGTTTACTTTACGACCCTGGTTAGTCACTTCCAGGAATATGGCTCCGGTAAGAGCTTAGGAGCTGGAAGTCTATAGTTATATTTTAGTCTAATGGTTATGTACTATTAGAATAGACGATTTAGTTGTGTACTTTAGAAGAACTATATGGTTTGTAATAGTTCTGTAATGCTTATTCACTAAGTTATTTCTTTCATATATTTGTTATTTCTTATCAGGCAACTAAAAGATCCTGTTGTTTTAAAAACCTGTCATTCCCTGAAAGTAATCGAGTGATAGTATTCAAGTGTGACTTGTTTACTACTACTAGGGTACCCTCGGGGCCTGATAGAATTTTGGTTGGTATCAGAGCATGGTTGCTAGTATAAGAAAGATAAATATGTGAAAGAATTGTATTTAGTGAATGTAGTAAGTTTAGATTTAATTAGTATCCTGTAGAAATAGTTAGGTAGTTATGGGTAGAGTTATACTGCACAACTAGGAATAAAATATGTGTGATTATTATTAATCATGCAAATTTTGTGTGTGCAGACTAATCCTGTTACGTGTCATATTAGATGGGAGATTTTTAGTATGCAGAAAGAGGAGACGTTGACTGATTACAGGCGCAAATTACGAGTTCTGTAGAGGACTTGTATTTGTGCGGGATTACCAAGACCTTAGAGGAGATTCTCAGCACCTGGAAGAAAGGATTACAGCCTCTGTTTAAAGGTTGGTTATTTCTAATGGAGCGGGCTTTTCCAAATAATGGATCAGCTATAGCGACGCTCTATAGATTTGAGAGACTGATAGTGCAGAAAGGAGGTGGCCTGGAGATTGATAATATAGCATTTATAGTCTCATCCAGATCAGTAAAACCAGAGCCTCCAGATTTTAGAGTCTGGGTAGATGTTGGGAGAGGAGCAGTTTATGCTCATGATGTTAGACAGGATCATACCCGGGTTAGAGGTGATGCAGCTTATGATGATGACCTGATAATTGCATGGGTTAGCAGATGCAGCCATTCTAGATGCATCCTGATGAGGAAACCACCTATTATACCCGAGATAGCAGGTGAGTTCTAGCGCCCTACTTCTGTACCGGATAGACTAGTACAGGAGTCAGTACAGATTACTGCTCATAAAAGGAGTATAACCATAGAATTGTTGGATGAAAAAGAAGGTAAGAAGAGAAGGATTGAGGCAAAGAAGTATGTCTCAGATTTTAATTATGCTAGATGGATTGGGTCAGCACATCGAGGGTAGATTGAGAGAGATATACCACCTAGTGTTGAGAGTGAGCTGAGGCCGGCACCCAGAGGCATTAGGGTGATGGATACAGCTCTGACTTTAGCACCTCCGGGAGACAGAGACACGATGATTGAGATTGATGATAGCAGTTCCGAGGGAGAGGATGATTACCCTCATTTAGGCCCTCAGGAGAAGGGCAAGGGTCGTCTTTATCCCAGTCCCTGAGTCTGATCTAGTATATTATGATGATGATGTATTATCTACTTATCATGACATGACAGATCGATATCAATAGACTTTTGATGACATACACATGTATCTTTTGATGAGTGTAGTAGAAAAACTAGGCTTAGTGTTAGTGCCATTTTTGAAATGTACATAATGCACTAACCACGAGGAGTTCATATGTATTTTGGATATATATATATATATATGTGTGTGTCATATATATATGAATGACTTTGATGACTTTTGGTGAAGAAGAGTTATGATCTAATCTAAATAACCTATTTAATGATTAATAGAATGCCAAGAGGAAGAAATAAAAGTAGAAACACTAGGATTTTAGAAGATCCACTAATAAATGCTCCTGCAACACCCCAAAACTGAATTGAGGATGTTTTACAAAGTCTCCAACAACAAAATGTCTTGATTTTGCAAGCTTTGCAAAATATCCAAGCAACAAATGTAGCACCACCTGCTGGGGCACCTGCAATGCCTACACCAATTCCTAGAGGGCATGAAAGGCATACTCCACCGGTTCAATTTCAGGAAAATGGACGAGTGAACCCAAATGAGTTTGCTGCAGAGGTGCAAGGACCGCTTCGATATGAGCAAGAATTGCCACCACTACCACCTTTACATCCTTAGAGGAATTTGTTGCCAGAATTTATTAAATGCAACAGATACTTTGAAGGAATACTAAGAAAGCTAGAAGAAGCTGAAGATTGGCTAGCTCAGATTGAGCGATCCCTGGATGTTTTCCAAGTACCTGAAGCTTTGAAAGTATCATATGGAACTTATATATTAAGATTGAGAGCAAGATTATGGTGGAATTCAAAACAAAGAAGTTTGTCACAACCGATTACTTGGGAAGTATTCAGACGAGAATTTCTGAAGGAATATTTTCCAAGCAGTCTAAAAGCGAAGTATAGCACTGACCTGATGAATTTGACCCAAGGAGCTAAGACCATTGATGAGTATGAACATGAGTTTAATCAGTTGTTACAGTTTGCTCCGGATGCTTATCGGGACAGTGATGAGCTTAAGAGACAGACTTTCATGGCTAGACTTGAACCTCATTTCCAAAGAAGACTTGCTGGATTTGAAGTTGATAACTTTGCAGCCATGATAGAAAAAGCTTGAATTATTGAACGAGCAAGGAAGTATGAAATTGAGAGGTATAAGAAGAAAGGAACTATGTTTGGAAAAAGAATGTATGATGGTTCTATGGCAAGTTCTATGCCTAAAAAGGTTAAATTCTTCAAACCTTTCAATGTGAACAAAGGAGGAGAAATGGGGAAGAATAATGTTACATGCTGGAAATGTAAGGGTTCTCATTACCCAAGAAATTGTCCATAATTGCAAAACAAATGTTATTATTGTGGAGAAAGTGCGCATATGGTAAATAATTGTTCAAAAAGAAGAATTGCAACTTGTTATGTATGTAACAAATTTAGGCACATAGCAACCAACTGTCCACAGAAATGGAAATGCTAATAAAGCCAGTACAACGGCTAGAGTTTTTGCCATGTACGGAAACCCTATTGAGAATGTGGAGATGGAGGAAGAAGATGAAGAAAATATCTGGGAAGAAGTTGATCCTGAAGAATATGGACTCATTGCAGGTATGTAATTACATATTTGTTTATTTAAAGTTATTAGACAAAATCACAAGTACACGAGGAGTAGAAGTCTTTATGAATTGAAAACAACATGAACTTAATAATTTATACATAGGATCAATTCAAGTAGGGGACCAGACTGCGTATGTTTTGTTTGACACAGGAGCAACGCATTCTTTTATAAATACCGGATTAACAAGGCGTATGAGATTACCAATTGAAAGCATGAATAAAGAATTGAGGGTTACTACGCCAACTGGAGATTTAGTGGTAACACAAGAGATTATGAAAAGTTGTCCACTAAATATTGGGAATCAAGAATCAATTGCTGATTTAATTCTGATAGAGATGCAAAAATATGATATTATTTTAGGTATGGTTTCGTTAACTGGTGTAAAAGCAAAAGTTAATTGCCATCTCAAAATAGTGTCTTTTGTCAATAAACAAGGAGAAAGAAAAGAGTATAGGGGTGAGATACTCAAAGAAGTCGGGAATAGAATAACAGCAATTGAAGTGGAAAGTGAAGAAGATATGGAGATAAACGATTGTATTCTTGGAGCAACAGAGAGTTAATCCAAAGTGTTGGATATTCATACTATCTGAACAGTGCGTGAATACCCAGATGTATTTCCAGACGAATTACCAGGATTACCCCCACACAGAGAAGTGGAATTTTCAATTGATTTGATACCTAGAATAGAACCAGTATCAAAAGCTCCGTATCGAATGGCACATGTGGAATTAAAAGAATTAAAGGTGCAATTACAAGAATTGTTGGGTAAAGGATTTATTAGACCTAGTGTTTCACTTTGGGGAGCACCAGTATTGTTTGTAAAGAAGAAAGACGGTTCAATGAGACTCTGTATTGATTATAGAGAATTAAATAGAGTGACTATCAAGAACAAATATCCTTTACCCAGAATTGATGATCTCTTTGATCAGTTGAGAGGAGCAAAGGTATTTTCTCGAATTGATTTAAAGTCAGGATATCATCAAATCCGAATTAAAGCAAAGGATATACCAAAGATTGCATTTCGAACTAGGTATGGTCATTATGAATTTTTGGCTATGCCATTTGGACTAACTAATGCACCTGCAGTTTTCATGGATATGATGAATCATATCTTTAGACCTTTGTTGGATATCTGTGTGATTGTTTTCATAGATGATATACTCGTATATTCGTCTACTGAAGAACAATATGATGAGAATCTGAGAAGTGTGTTACAAATATTGAGAGACAATAAGTTGTATGCCAAATTGTCTAGGTGTGAATTTTAGCTTAGAAGTTTATCATTTCTTAGACATATTATTTCTGGAGAAGGAATATCGGTTGATCCTACAAAAGTTAAAGCTATTGTGGAATGGAAAAGACCTGAAACTGTTACGGAAGTTAGGAGTTTCTTAGGATTGGCAAGATATTATCGGAAATTCGTGAAGGATTTCTCAAAGATTGCAAGACTTTTGACTCAATTGACTAGGAAGAATTAGAAATTTGAGTGGAATGAGCAACAGGAACAAAGTTTCCAAGAACTGAAGAAGAGATTAATATCAGCACCGATATTGGTTTTACCCAATGACAAGGACCTATATGCTGTCTATAGTGATGCATCCAGAAATGGTTTGGGATATGTGTTAATGTAAAATGGAAAAATAATAGCATATGCTTCTAGACAATTAAAACCGCATGAAATGAATTACCCTACTCATGATATGGAATTAGCTGCTATTGTTTTTGTGCTCAAAATTTGGCATCACTACTTGTATGGAAAGAAATGTGACACATATACGGATCACAAAAGTTTGAAGTATATATTTACACAAAAAGAGTTGAACATGAGACAAAGACGATGGTTGGAATTGATTAAAGATTATGATCTTACCATTAACTACCATCCTGGTAAAGTGAATGCCGTGGCTGATGCATTGAGTCGGAAAAAGTTATGGAGAAGTGGCCTCAATATTGACAGAACAGAAAGAACTCATCAAGGAATTTGAGAGATTAAACTTGGAATTCTCAATGCAAGGGTTGGAAGCTGAATTAGGAAACCTAATTTTGGAACCTACTTTGCTTCAGAGGATTAAGGAAGCTCAAAAAAAAGATGTTGAAATCCAAGAGATTAAACAAGGAATATCTCAAGGAAAGTACAAGGATTTTCATGTGGATGAAGAAAAAGTGTTAAGAATGAATAAAAGATTGTGTGTGCCACATGATGAGAACTTGAGGAAAGAATTAATGCATGAAGCACATTATTATGGATATTCTATACACCCTGGAGAAACAAAGACATATCAAGAGCTGAAAAGTGCGTATTGGTGGAATGGGATGAAAAAGGATATTGCAGAATTTGTTGCCAAATGTGAGGTGTGTCAAAGGATAAAAGCTAAGCATAAAAAACCAGGTGGATTTGTTGAAACCATTGCCAATACCTGAATGGAAATGGGATCAAATTTCCATGGATTTTGTGTGCTCATTACCTAAGACGATTACAGGTCATGATGCCGTTTGGGTTATTGTGGATAGACTCACAAAATCATCTCATTTCTTGCCAATTAACATGTCATATTCATTAGAAAAATTGGCACGAATATATTTGAAGGAGATTGTGAGATTGCATGGTGTATCTGTTAGTATAGTGTCAGATCGAGATCCACGGTTTGTTTCCAGATTTTGGCAAGGATTACAAAAAGCTTTGGGAACTCAATTGAAATTTAGCACAGCTTATCATCCTCAAACTGATGGACAAACAGAAAGGACTATTCAAACACTGGAGGATATGTTGAGAGCATGTATTATGGAATTTAAAGGAAATTGGGACTAATATTTACCACTAGTGGAATTTGCATACAATAACAGTTACCATTCAAGCATAAGAATGCCACCCTATGAAGCTTTATATGGTAGGAAGTGTCAGTCACCATTATTTTGGGATAACTTGGAAAAAGTATTGGTTGGACCTGAATTGGTTCAGGAAACAACTGAGAAGGTTTTGATAATATAGCAAAGAATGAAAGCAGCACAAGATAGACAAAAGAGCTGGGCGGACTTGAAGAGAAGAGAATTGGAATTTAATGAAGGAGAGCATGTATACTTAAAGATAAGTCCAATCAAAAGTCTTCATGGTAAACAAACAAAAGGCAAGTTGAGTCCTAGATATATTGGACCATTTGAAATATTGGAACGAGTTAGGAATCTGGCATACCGTCTTGCATTGCCACCCAATTTGTCTGGTATACATAATGCTTTCCATGTATCAGTTCTTAGAAAGTATATACCAGATCTAGATAAGATAGTGGAATTGGAACCAATTGATTTGAGGGAGAATTTGACTTATGAAAAGCATCCAGTTAAAATATTGGACCAAAAAGTGCAAGTTCTTAGGAATAAAGAAATCCACTATGTCAAAGTATTATGGGATCTCTGAACAAAAGAGATTGCATGGGAATTAGAAGAGGAGATCAAGAAAAATTATCCACATTTTTTTGAGAATTCAGGTACGTATTCAAGCTTTGAGGACAAAACTTATTTTAAGGGGGGGAGAATGTAAACCCCGGAAATTTTCCACATTAGTATACGACCTTACAATAGATCATATGAACTAGATAATAGATTTAGATTCTAATCAAAGTCTAAGAATAGATCAATATCTAGAATTCGGTTAGATAAAGGATTTAGAATTCGAATAAAGAAATTCTTTAACCTTAACTGATACAAAAAAATGGGATTTCATATCTTGAATGAATAATTCAAGATATGATTAAAACAAAATCTAAAATCTAAACCCGAAACCTGATATACAAAAGGATTTAAATAGAAAAATATGAATATAAAAATTAAGTGATTGTTTTTTATCTCGATAATGATTCGAGATTAAAACAACAAGTAGTAATGAGCTTATATTTAGACTTAAACCATAAATTTAAGATTTCTAGATAAAATTAAACGCTACTAATAAGATTTCACGTTAAGTATCAAAACTAAAGATATATATATATATAGTTTAGTTTCCGTATTAAGTACAATACTAAGTAAACGATTACGTATGCTTATAAATAGAAAATGATGACCCAAAGATGAACCGTTATGATTATAAATACACAACGAAAACATAAACTGTTGAATAACTCAAAATCTGAACTCCAAATAAATAATCGAATCACGCTATTGTTCTAAACCAAGTTTTCTTAAGCTATTAAAGCCTGAAACAAAATTTGACCTAATGAGCTTAATAAATCTTAATCGCGGGAGATAAAATTATACAATTTATTAACTAGGTATATATAAAACTAAAAATTGTATTATTTGATAATCTAAGTGTTTTGTATAACCCTACAAACATATTTTTTGTACAAAAACTTCCAAATATTAGCTAATTTGTACCCGTATAACTCTTTAAATTATCTTAAAACTAAATTAAAATAATAAACTAATATATATATATGCATTACGGCTGCAATTCGATGGAAATTTCGGAGAAGAGAAAGAGCCGAAGTTCATCCAATAATTCACTCAAATTGTCAACTAAATCAACTCCAAAGACCAACCAAATAATGACAACTCAATATAGCATTAATTGAAGTGAAAATAACAGATGAAATGTAGCCAAAATCGGAGCAAAATCAAAGGAGAACTCAGCCGCAACTTCTCTTCTTTCTTCTTCTATATATATATGTGTATTCAATGGTCATAATGGAGAACAAACAAAACTCATCAATTCCCAAACTCCTCAGCACGAAACTACTCTCAAATATCAACCAAAACGAACTGGAAACAGAGAATAAGCATATCAACACATCCAAGTTCAGATCAAAGGAAAAACATTACTAAAATCCCTTGAATACGAGTCCAAAGGTAAGTTGAGGTAATTCGAACGATTTTCTTTCAAATATAAGGATTATAACTGACTTCTAATAATCATAGGAACGTAATAAACACAAATACAAGCTTCGAATTCCATCGGATCGGCTCAAACGAGGTAAAACTCCGAAACCCTAGTTTTACTTTCATAAGATTGAGATCTAAATATATATGTTTTTAGACGTGTTCAAAATTGTTCTACGTCCTTATAAAAGATATATATAAACACTTAGAAATAGTTTGAGTATTTTTAACGTGTAAAATTTAAAGAATATGAATCGGATCAATAAAGAAGATGATGAACAGTACCAACACTATCCCAAAGCCGGCAGTGTAATCGGTCAACGCCGGCGGCTTACATGGATAGGCCGGCAGCATAGAGACGGCTCACACTGATCAGAGACTACGTAAAAAAATAATTTTCACATAAAAATGAACGTAAGCCGGCTACCTGGAGATATACGCCGACGGTGTATAGCCGGCGTACGTTGAAAGCCGACAGCTTTCTAAGCCGGTGCACCCTATATGAAATAATTCTTGAAAACAAGTCTACACCGGCACCTGGGTTTGAAAGCCGGTAGCTTTGAGCCGACGTACACTCAAAGTTCTTCAACGAAAGCTTGTTCTGACCTAAATAGAAAATATATATATATATACACAAAACATCTACTGAGTATATTATATATATATATATATATATAAAACAATATAGAATTTATTACTTAGATAAGTAAATACAAATATTTAGAATACTTAGATTAATATCTAATAATTCTTAAAACCCTAGAGTTAAGGAAAAATATTTAGTGTTAATAAAAGTTAGTAAATAGTCAAATATTTATTCTAAATAGATAAAATAGGTAAGAATGGAAAATGAAATAAGCTAAATTTTCGAGTAATGTGACTTCTAAAAATAATGAAATAATTATAGGAGATGAATTAGGAGAAACACGACGACACTAAGTAATAATAAATAAAGATAATTTTCTATTGAGATTAGTATAGAATAACATAGAATTAATATTAGTCACTATAAAACTTGACAAATATCGGGCCTAGGACACTAATTACATATAGAAATTTAGTTAATTTCTATTGATGAGTACTTTATTCATCTTAATAGGTGATTAGCTGATTACTACGACTGAGCCAGTATGAGTAGGTGAGTAATTCAGTCATATTATACTGTTTGTGGTTGTAAGTAATTGAATATGTAATGCAAAGATAATTAAACGATTGTATTGTTGACATATGTTGTGATCTGATTGTATGATTGTTAAGATATCCTTACAAAAGCGATAATGCAATGATTTGATGTTGTGAAGTAGTATAATGATGATTGTGTGTAATCCATGGTCACCATGAACTTGATTAAGAATTATCGACTTATCAAAATAATTTGGTCATGCATTACACGAATTGCATTATTGCATATATATTGGGGTGACAGCCTGCTACGTATTAATATTTCGGTTCTCTGTTTATGCTTGGTTGTTCTAATGTGTTAGTTCTTCCAAGGTATTCTTTGGGCTGTCGGTCATACGGGAACTAAGTGGCACCTAAGAACGCCACCCGTAGAATCGATTTGAAATGATTAATACTTAGGGAGTTTCTAAGGGGACTGCAGGAGATGGTCAGTTTAATTGATTATATTCAAAGTGATAACCCTAAAACGAGAAATCGTTGATTCTCCTATGTACTTAGTCTCTCCTGGGCAGGTGGGTCTTTAAGTATGGTTTTTCAACCCTTAAAAAGAGGGCATAAATCTTTCTCTTGTTTGGATTCTAGATCATCCAAGCTTGTATCTGTGCATATGGTTGAGTGGTTGCATTGCATATGATTTGCTAATAACTTGTGTGATGTATGATATGTCTGATTATTCATTGAGCTATGGTTTCGCTCATACTCCAACAGTCTTTTCAAGTTTACTTTATGACCCTGGTTAGTCACTTCCAGGAATATGGCTCCGGTAAGAGCTTAGGAGCTGGAAGTCTACGGTTATATTTTAGTTTAATGGATATGTACTATTAGAATAGACGATTTAGTTGTGTACTTCAAAAGAACTATATGGTTTGTAATAGTTCTGTAATGGTTATTCACTAAGTTATTTCACTTCATATATTTGTTATTTCTTATCAAGCAACTAAAAGATCCTGTTGTTTTAAAAACCTGTCATTCTCTTAAGGTAATCTAGTGATAGTATTCAAGTGTGACTTGTTTACTACTACTAGGGTACCCTCGGGGCGTAACACAACTTCAACATAATGCCCTCATCATGCTTGTTATTGGGGGCTTGATAGCCATCACGGCCCTTGCCGCGGCCGTAATGTAGGTGGTGACGACCATCACAACCTATGTCATGGTCGTGATCATCCTAAATCCATCATACCCAAGGGGATAATGGCATGTGTCATTGCTATGATCTCTATTTGTACTTCTACTCAATCAAAACATGAAAAATATCAAAAGAAAACCTTTTTTCTTGATTTTTAACCTAGTCCAAACTCCTAAAACATATATATCAACACAAAAAATCATTACGTAAGCACAAAAGACATTCCTTCCTCCTTTGATTGCAAAAACACCAAAATCACCAAAGATGGAACTTAAGGTTTCCTAATTCTCTTCCAAAGATTGGATCCCTTCAATACTAATAAGAAAACTCAAAAAAAGAAACTCTTTTAGGCTACCAAAAGATTGAAAAGAAGCAAACTTACCTAGATATTTGACTTTTGATCTTCCTTGAGGCGAGATACAAACTTGGGAGGCTTTAGGGTTTGCTTATTTGTGAAACTACTCAGAGAAAGATGCATGTTTTAGGTGAGAAAGAGGAAAAGATTATTTTTTTAATCATTATTATTTATATTAGGGTGAACCATAAGATCCTCTTATTGATAAGCATATGACAACTTTGCCTTTTACTATGATTTATTTATTTTCGTATTATAGTAAGTAGAGGAAGTAGCATGTGTAATAACACCAAACGTAATTGGTTTTGGGACATTAAACACGTATCTCATCTCATCATTTGTTTGAGGCCAATATATCATGTCTTGAAAGTGAATGAAGTGTATGTAAACCCTTGGATTGTATGCCAAGTCTTATGTTTAAACTATAGAATGGAAGCCAATCGGAAACCCTAAAGTCAATAATTCTATAGCAAACCGTAGTGCTTTTAAATCTGCAATCCCATGCTCTTTACCCTAGGATAATAAAATTGAGATAATAGTAGATTAAGGTTCGTAATAATCTAGGGAAGCCTATGAAGATCAGATTCATTAAAAATTAGTTCGTTCTGGACCCGAACGAGATCATATTACAAAATCGGGTTTCGGACATAGAGAACAGTAAAAATATTTTGATGACACTGTTAGACTCGTAATAATATGAGGATTTCAATAATATCAATTTTAGAATTTTTCGATAACTAAAAATATCAAATATGGCTCATTTACACGTATTTTCTTTACTACTAGTAATTTAATTGCCTAGTCTACTATTTATTGTATAATTTCTACTATTTATTACTATTCACCTATTTCTACCTTTTTTTTACTACCTACTTCTTACATCCTACATATCTATTACTTATAATTTAATGTCCCCAAAATACTTTTTACATAACTTCTCTTACATTTTGATTTCTTTTCATTACAAAAATACAAAATTCAATCAAATCTCTCCCTCTCTTCCATAAGTAGTGCTGGCCCCCTCTCTCTCCACCATCAATTTTTTTTATTTTTCAATTAATTTTATTGCATCTAATTTCCCTCCACAAATCTCTACAAATACTCACTCTTCGTCCATTTCTTTCAGACACTTCATTTCCATAACAAAACTCTTCCAAAATTCCCTTACAAATTTTCTATCCAACAATTTCTTCCCAACTTTCTTTTCTCTCCATAAAACTAACTTCCACATATCACTACAAGTCCCATTTTTCTTCTTCAACCGACAATATTCTTTAGGTAAAGAAACTTCTATAAATATTCTCATGTCTTGTAACTTAACATGACCATGGTGTATGTTTCCTACACCTATGGTGTTATGAAAGTAACACTATGTTCATGTTTTGTAAGAAGAGGGCTCTGATACCATGTTGTTTAAATAATCTCTTTTTATAAGCTTATTTAAAGGCATGATGTTTATATCAGTGGACATGTCAATAAAAACAACTAGCAACTTTTTCAATAATTTTCTTTCCACTTTTTTTTTTTTTTTGTGCTAAAAATTCTAACTAGAAGAACCATATATGCTTGGGAAGTCAAGGGAATCAATCGAAGAGATTGAGGAGTACGATGGAATTAATTATTAGACCCCTTATTAATAACTATACAACTTTGATCATAAATTCCTTGGTTTGTACATGTTTTTACTTGTTAAGGTAGATCTAGATATCTATGTGCTTGAGACAGAAAAGAGTGATGCCGCTTTTCTAGAAAACTTCTAGACATCCATCATGTCTTTTGAATCTATTTTAAATCTATAGACGCATGGAGGGCATATATAAAGATGACATAACTTATTGTTCTAAAGGCTTAGATTATACTTGTACTGGTCTCTTAATAGAATAGAACATATTAAAATCCTATTTGGCAATTGTATTCAATAAATATAAATAAGTAAATAAATTTATGGTTCTAAAAAAAAAAGTGGAAAGAAAATTATTGAAAAAGTTACTAGTTGTTTTTATTGACATGTCCACTGATATAAACATCATGCCTTTAAATAGGCTTACAAAAAGAGATAAAGTCTATCCCAATATCTTAATAAGATAAGGATAAAAACAACTTAACATAATCACATATCAAAACACAAAAGGAGAAGAAGACAAGGAAGTCAAGGCCAAAGTATGCTTGTTTGCTGTAGTGTCATCAACGATCTTCACAAGAATAATGTCCCATAAGACAGCTAAGTCTATTTGGGATTATCTCAAGAAAGAATATGAAGGAGACGAAAGAATCAAAGGTATACAAGTTTTAAATTTGATAAGGGATTTCAAGTTGCAAAAGATGAATGAATCTGAAACAATGAAAGAGTATTCAAATAGACTTCTTGAAATTGCAAACAAAGTCAGACTACTAGGGTCTGAATTTAAAGATTTAAGAATAGTATAGAAGATCCTTGTCACAGTACCTGAGAGGTATGAAGCTGTCACGCCCCAAAGGGTACCCTAAACGTGACAGTCCGCCACACTCAATATTAAAGCTTAAGTATAACAACCTTAGCCATTCCCAAAAGCTTTTATATTAAGTGTAAGGCGTACTTTCACAACTTTAGAGGACCATATATGGAATTATGAAGTTTAAGAAGATATAAATAACACATTTAAGAAAAGAGGACTCATATTAATCATTCATTCATATCAATGACTTTTACAAACTTAGGGACATATCTCCTTGATCACTAATCTATTACATGAGTATTTATACATCATTACTAATACTATACTTTATCTAAATTTCTATTACCCAAAAAGAAATTACCTGCCCACAGGGTCCACGTGGCCTTACCATAAGTAAGGAAACTGCCAAAGATATCTATTGGGGTATAAGCTAATAGGCTTAGTGAGAACTATTTCCATAAATAGCTTCTTGTAATAAAATTTCAAACAAGTTGTTTAAACAAACAAATGTAATGCAACAAACACGTGGGCAAACAAGCATATAGTTTTCCGGGAACTATATGTTGAATGGATTTGCGCCCTCCATTCGGGGTTTGGTGATACATAACCTCAATTCAAGTAGTTTCAGTTAAAAAGTTTTCATGCTCGTGAGCACTCATCGCCAAGCATTCCGAATCTACTTGATTGACCTTGCTTTCGGATCTTCCACTAAAGCATTTTCCATTAAGCGCCGCCAAGCAATCGCTTTCGGATCTCCCGCCCAAGTGTTGCTTTCGACATGAGCTTACTATCCTTCTCACCAAGGATAATAACCCAAATGCAATGTGACTCACTTCGTGGTATGCATGAATCATTAATTTATAAAGTCATAGCATAATTATTTTTAAATTTAAGGCAATCAAGGAATTTCACACAAATCAATATTATACTAAAACAATCATTTAAAACAATTCCGGCTCGATATTCTTAAAAATTCCTTCAAAGAATTATTTACATACATATCATTTAACTTTTCCTAACTCTAATGCAACTAATTTACAAGCACAACAAGTATAGCATTTAATGGAAATAGACTCACGATGCCATGTCGTCTATTCCTCTAAGCGGATGAGTCGTTCACACACACCACTTAATCGTAATAAACTTTGGGGTAAAAGGAATCCTTCCTCGGGGTCACCTAGCCAAGAATACACCACAATGAGTTATTTCTTGATGATTTTCTTGAAATTTGACCAAAACAATATCAAAAGAACGTTAAAGTTCGTATAAAGGAATGTTCCAACTTAAAATGGCCATAACTTGGTCATTTTAACTCGGAATCGCGCATATAATATACCGATTTCTACCTACTCAAAAAGATCTAACCATTTTCAAAATTACTTTTAACAAAGAAGGTCATATAGGCCTCGAAACAGTGGCGACAAAATTCACCACGGATTTTCCAAAAAACAACCTTGGTTCAAGAAACCAAAATTTGTTTGATAAATACTTAGTTATCTATATAGTTGAAAACTCATATTTAAGCATGCTCAAGTGTTTTGTTGTCCAATTATTTTTCTTGAGTAAAACAATGTTGGAAAAATATAGTTTTCAAAATTTGTTTTCGTAGATTTCTGGAAATGAATACCTTGTCTCCTTTTGTTTTCTAAAAAGACTTTACGTTGGTTTTCTTATTTTTCCTAAGTAACTTTTTGAAAATAAAATTTTCCATTTTTTAAGTTTTCTACACTAATACTATTTTGAAGTTCTTAGAAAATATGCTATTCTTCATATTTATTTTTCTTGTACAAATTCCTTTATTTATTTGTTTTGCAAAATCTTTACTTGAAATTTCTCATTCTTTCCTCATGTCTTATGTTTTCCATAGAATCATCCATGCATGAAAATTTGTTTTCTTTATAAACAATGTGGAACAATTAAGGACTTTTTGTAGTAAAAGTAGTTTCTAAAATCTTATTGATTTCTTCTTGTAACTTGAAAAGAAATAATCTTTATTTTTGTTTTCAAACCATAGATTTTCTTTGCCTATTTGTTTGTAAAGGTCTTTACTTTGAAAATTCCTTAGCCATTCATCTTGTTTATCTTTTTATAAAAAGAACCATTTTTGTATCAACAAATAGTTTCTTTTTGAAAAACAAAGTGGAGTAATAAAGCTTTAAGTAGCTTTTTTTTTAGTAAAAGTAGTTTCTAAAATTATAGTGAGTTCTTTTTGTAACTTGAAAGGAAATGAGTTTATCTTTTGTTATCTTATAGATTTTATACTTTACATAAACTTATTTCTAAGTGACAAAATTCTTCTTTTGTTTAATTATTTTTATAAATTAAAATTTTTGGACAACAATCTAAATGAACATGATTATGAGAATAATAGTAAACAAAATAACATAAATAATAAAGTCAAGTATTGGAGTCTTAGCTTTTTCAAGGCTCCCGGGACTAAGAAGTAGACTAGTCCCATAAAATAAAATGAAAGAAATAAAACTTCTTTTTAACTTGATGAGGATAAGTCTAAGACTAGAGACTAGTCTTAATTTAACAAGGAATAAATAAATAAATTGCAATAGAATAAATAAATAAATTACTTTGCATGAAATAAATAAATTGCAAGTGAGCTTATAAGCTCTAAAGATTATGTATATACATACATATATATAGATAATAATATATTAACAATAATAACAACATAAACATAAATGGATTGGCATGAACAAGAACAATACATGAACATAATGTAGTTCCATAACTTGTAGTCTTTGGAAACTCATACTATGGTCATGTAAAGTTACATGACATGAAGAAGAAGAAGAAAGAAATATGAAGTGGTTACCTAAAGAAGACTTTGGTATGGTTATGTGGTTATGGTTTTGGTTTGTTGGTAGAAGTGGTTGTAGAATTATTTTGAGAGAGTTTTGGAATGGTATTTTGAGAGAGTTTTGAGAGGAGATTTTGGGAGAGTTTTTGTAAGAATTTGTGGGTAGTGAATGTGTAAGAAGTAAAGGTATGAAGGGGTATTTATAGGAAAATGTGGAGTGATTTTTGTCTGATTAAAATAAATAAAAATTGAAACAAATTGAGGGGATTGTGAGAGAAAGAGGGGGGGGGGGGGGGGGGGGGTTGGTGGGGGGTTGTGGCACCGACCATGTACCATGAGAGGGGGAGGTGATTTATTTTTTTGACTTTTTGATAAATGAAAGATGTAATATGTAAGGTAGATGTGAAATAAAGTTATGAGAAAGGTAAAAAGTTAAGGTTATAGGTTATGTAATATGTAAGAATAGGTGTAAGAAAAAGTAGAGATAAAAGAATAGTGTAGAATAGTAATGAATAGTGTAATATAAAGTAGATATGACTAATAAAGTACCGGTAGTAAGAAAACACGCGTATAATAGCTATATCTGTTATTTTTACTTACCAAAAAATTACGAAACTGATATTTTTGGAAAAGTTATATTTTTACGAGTCTAACAGTGTATTCGGAATATTTTTATTATTCCGAGCTCCTGGACACGCTTTTCGAGAACCGTGTCCGATCGGGTTCAAAGGACACCCGAAATTCACAAAAATGATATTTCTATAAAACCTATGGTTATTACGAACTATTCTAGCTAATTATCCCAACTTCGTTTTCTAGGGCCAAAGAAAACAGCAATGTCGGATTTAATTGGATACGGTAAACTAGGGTTTTGTTAACCTTTAGGGTTTCGTTTGATTTCCGGTTTAGGGTTTTATGCTAAACTGATTCCAAAAATTTGGGGGTTTACAGAAGCGATAGATACAATCTTGGAAAATACCAAGGCTTTGTCAAAGATTACCTTGGTGGAAGTACTTAATTCTTTGTAGGCACAAGATCAAGGAAGAACAATGAGGCAAGAAGAAACCAAGCAAACGGTTGAAGGAGCTTATCTAGCAAAGACTTCATTTTTAAAAGGAAAAGGAAAAATCCCTCAATGCAACCATTACAAGAAGCTTGCCCATGAAGAGAAAGATTGTTGGCACAAAGGAAAACTCAATGTTTAGAGTGCAAAAGATTTGGGCACCTACAAAAATATTGCAAAGTAAAAATGAAGAACAAGCAAATATGGTAGAGATAGTTGAAGAAGAAACTCTATTTTGAGTTAGTAGGTGAGATGTGCACCAAAAGATTTTGGAGAGAAGTGCTCCAATTGAAGGTTGACGAGAAAGCGCGTCATACAGTGAAGAGACGTGCTCGCATATTAGAAAATTAGAGAGAATTGTTCCATAAAGATTTCAACTTTGTAATTTTGAATCATAAGTGCAAACAGTCAATCCTAATTCATCTATACAATCATTAGTTAATCACCCGGTCTCGATATTCCTAGTTTCAGTTTCTCATATCATCAGCAAACATACATAATTCCCATTTATCCCCACCATACATATCCATTTATCTTTGCCTAAAATCTAATGTAACTATCAGTATAATCACATACAATAAATGGAATCGGGAAGAAATACTCACTCAACCATTGGAACACCGGTCCTCTAGTAGTAATAGTCCAATGGAAGGGAATCATCAATATCGAGGTCACCTAAAAAGGAAGAAATACCCTAATGAGTATTTCATCACTTAACTAAACCAAACCATTAAACAAAACTAGTATTTTCGTAATTCTCGTCATTTGCAGAAGTCCCGACTTAAAACGTCGGTAACTTGGTCATTTTAACTCGGAATTTCGCAAATTATATATCGATTTCGATCTACTTCGAAAGATATTTCTAAATTTGATATCCTAACCAAGTTTTGAAAACATTTACATTTTGAAAGAGGCTGATCAGTAGGGAACTTCCATCCCGAAAACCGATTTCATGAATGTTTATGATGTTTCTAATGTGTAGATCTGATCTACATGCTATGTTGATGGTTCCCTATCATGAATGTCATGTTATGAACTTTACGCACATATATTCTTGATGATTTTTGTTAGGAGGAAGTTATATAAATTTTACTCTAGGGAAACATCTCATGTTACTTTGCTTAGTTAGTTGAATTATTGAACTTTGTTTATCCTTATTTGTTTTGGGGTTTTCCTTAAGAAAAATCCATTTGTTCTTATGAAAATTTAATCTTTATAAAGTCTATATCCTAAGACCTTTATTTTCTTATGAAAATTTCCATTTTTCATTTGATAAACATGCCTTCTAGTAGGGACTACCCTAAAATTCGAATTTGGTAAGAGTTCATTCTTAGGTTGATTTCTTCAAGAAAATCTATATTTTTCATATGGAAATTTAGGGATCAACTATTCCTTTACCCTAAGGCTTCATTTATTAAATAAAATTTCTATTTTGAGTATGGAAAATAAGTGTTTTCATGCCATTACTCCTTAACTGCGAATTTCTTAAAATGACAAGCAACTAAAAAATTTCCTGCTTTATTTTTACTCCTTGTTTTGCATATTTGTCTTAGCAAATCACATCTCAACTTATAAAAATCGTCACTTGATGATTTCTATTACCTATACTCCTCATTTTTCATATAAAACACAAGTTTTAGAGTTGATAAAAGGTTTTTAAGGCATGGTCTTGAAACCATCCAAAAATACATTTGATCATTTCAGATAAATAATTTTCTTTTTTGAGTTTCTTATCTCATCTACTTAAAGATTTACAAACTACAATATTTATATACACAGGACAAAGGTCTTTATGATCATTAATGCACCAAAACGCAAAATATCCATTAGATCATGAATGTCAAGTATAATATGAGCATTTAAATGTTAGGTCTACCACTTAGGATGCATGAAATGGAGTTTGAAAACATGAAAATAGATTTTTGTGCAAGATCTTTACTTTACTTTACTTTACTTTACTTTACTCTACTACTAAATGCATGAACATGAAGGTCATCATATAAAAACACATTCAAATACAAGATCTACTCTTGTGATGGCTTGATATCATGTAGTAGTATTTTCTTTTCCCTAGCAAGAGCTCATGAGGACTTAAAGATGTAAATACTCATGAATGGTCTTGGCATTACAAGGTTTAGTGGTAGAAAGGGTAAATATCTATCACCTAAAGCTTGAAATAAGAGGAGAACGAAAGAAGAAAATAAATTTGTGTGAGTGTGAGTGTGCTATGTTTAGGGGGGGGGGGGGGGTTAGGGGATGTCACGGCACACACAAGGAAGAGAGGGAGTTCTTGAGAGAGTTTTACTTTGAGTGAAAAGAGCGAAAGAATAAAAATGAGGAGAGCGAATATAAATGGGTATCTATAGAGGAGTAAATTAGGGTTAATGGTTTAAATAAATTGAATAAAAATTACACAAATGAGGGTGAAAGAGGGGGGGTGGCGCCGGGTTGCAAGGGGGGAGAGAGAGAGAGAGTTTTAATTTGTTTTGTTTTATTTAATTTGTGTAATAATAAGTCTTAAAATGTGATAATATTCTAAGAGACAAATTATCTTGGAAAATAAAATATAATTAAGTGTTTTGTAAGGATGTATGTAAACCCCTAAATTTTCGGAATCGGTTTAGCACAAAACCCTAACTGGAAGTCAAACGAAACCCTAAAGGTCAACAAAACCCTAGTTTACCGTATCAATCTAAATCCGGCATTGCCGTTTTCTTTGGCCCGGAAAAACGAAGTTGGGATAATTAGCTCAAATAGCTCATAATAACCATAGGTTTCATAAAAGTTTCAGTTTCGCGAAATTCGGGTGTCCTTCGAACCCGATCGGACACAGTTCTCGAAAAACGTGTCCGGAAGCCCGAAATAGTAAAAATATTCCGAATACACCGTTAGACTCGTAAAAATATAAGTTTTCCAAAAATATCAGTTTCATAATTTTTCAGTAAGTAAAAATAACAGATATAGCTATTATACGCGTATTTTCTTACTACCGGTACTTTAATTGTCATATCTACTTTACATTACACTATTCATTACTATTCTACACTATTCTTTTATCTCTACTTTTTCTTACACCTACTCTTACACTCTACATAACCTATAATCTTAACTTTTTACCTTTCCCATAACTTTATATCACATCTACTTACAAATTACATCTTTTATTTCAAAAAGTCACAAAAATAAATCAATTCCCCCCCCATCACACAATGGCCGGCGCCCCATCTCTCTCCTCCCACTCAATTTGTTTTAATTTTGCATTTATTTTAATCACACAAAAATCACTCCCCATTTTCCTATAAATACCCCCTCCTCTTCCACTTCTTTCACACATTCACTACCCACAAATTCTTACCAAAACTCTCTCAAATTTTCCTCTCAAGGCTCTCCCAAATTACTATCCCAAAACTCTCTCAAAATAACTCCACAACAACTTCCACCAACAACAAAAACCCATAACCACATAACCATATCAAAGTCTCCTCTAGGTAACCCATTTATAATTCTTTCTTCTTCTTCATGTCATGTAACTTTACATGACCATAGAGTGAGTTTCCAAATACTACAAGTTGTGGAAACTACATTATGTTCATGTATTGTTCTTGTTCATGCCAATCCATTTATGTTCATGTTGATTTATTATTGTTTATATATCTATACATATATATACATATTCTTTAGAGCATATAAGCTCACTTGCAATTTCTTTATTTCATGCAAAGCAATTTATTTACTTTTCCATTGCAATTTATTTATTTATTCCAAGTTGTTGTTAAGACTAGTCTCTAGTCTTAGACTTGTCCTCATCAAGTCAAAACAAGCTTTCCCTTCTTTCATTTCATTTTATGGGACTAGTTTATTTCTTAGTCCTGGGAGCCTTGAAAAAGCTAAGACTCCAATACTTGATTTTATTATTTGTGCTTTATGTTATTTTGTTTATTATTATTCTCATAATCATGTTTATTTAGATTGTTGTCCAAAAGTCTTCTAAAGATAATGAAATAAAAGAAAGCTTTTTTTTTAAGTTCATGTGAAACATAAAAATATAAGACAACAAAAATAAACTCATTCATTTTCAAGTTACAAAAAGAATTCATTATGAATTTAGAAACTATTTTTACTTAAAAGCTAGTTAAATCTTCGTTACTCTACCTTGTCTTTCAAAAGAAAATGTTTTGTTGACAAAAATGGATCCTTTCATAAATAAAGAAAATAAGACTAAGGAAATTTTAAATAAAGATCCTTGCAAACAAATAGACAAAGAAAATTTATGTTTTGAAAATAGTAAAGTTATTCCTTTTTAAGTTACAAGAAGAAGTTAATAAGATTATAGAAATTAGTTTTTCTACAAAAAGTCCTTCATTGTTCCGCTTTGTTTTTATAAAGAAACCAAATTTTCATGCATGGGTAATTATTTTTGAAAATATGAGATATGAGAAAAAAATGAGAAATTTCAAGTAAAGGATTTTTGCAAAACAATTAAACAAAGGAATTTACACAAGAAAAATGAAGAATAGCATATTTTCTAGAAAACTTCAAATATAATATTAATGTAACTTAGAAAGTAGAAAATTTTATTTTCAAAAGTCACTTAGAAAAAGATAAATAAAACCAACATAAAACGTTTTTAGAAAATAAAGAAAACAAGGTATTCATTTCAAAGAAATTTACAAAAACAATTTCCGAAAAGCTTCAACCCGACATTGTTTTTCCTAAGAAAAATAATTTTGGACAATAAGACACTTGAGCATGCTTAAAATGAGTTATATAGTTATAAAAAGAGAATTTTTCAACTATATAGATAACTAAGTATTTATCAAACAAATTTTGATTTCTTGAACCAAAGTTGTTTTTACTTGGAAATCCGTGGTGAATTTTTGTCGCCACTTTTTCGGAGCCTATATGGCTTTATTTGTGGGAAATAAATTTAGAAATGGGTAGATCTTTTCGAGTAGATAGAAATCGGTATATTATATGCGCGATTCCGAGTTAAAATGACCAAGTTATGGCCATTTTAAGTTGGAACACTCTTCTATACGAACTTTGACGTTCTTTGACATTGTTTTGTCAAAATTCAAGAAAATCTTCAAGAAAAACTCATTTGGGTATTTTCTTTGGTTAGGTGACCCCGAGGAAGGATTTCTTCACCCCGAGAACTATTACGATTAAGAGGAGTGTGTGAACGACTCACCCGCTTAGAGGAATAGACGACAATAGCATCGTGAGTTTATTTCCATTAAATGCTACTCTTGTTGTGCTTGTAAATTAGTGGCACTAGAGTTAGGAAAAGATAAACCGATATGCATGTAAAATAATTCCTTGAAAGAATTCTAAGAATATCGAAGCCCGAATTGTTCTAAGTGATTGTTTTAGTATAATATTGATTTGTGTGAAATTTCTTGATCACCTTAAAGTTGAAATTAATTATGTTATGACTTTATAAATTAATGGACTCATGCATACCATGAAGTGAGTCACATTGCATGGTTGGGTTATTATCCTTGGGTGAGAAGGATAGTAGGCTCATGTCGAAAGCAACACTTGGCGGAAGATCCGAAAGCGATTGCTTGGCGGCTTAATGGAATATGCTTGGCGGTTGATCCGGAAGCAAGGTCAAATCAAGTAGGTTCAGAATACTTGGCGATGAGTGCTCGCAAGTATAAAAGTTTTTAATGAATGCTTGGCGATGTGTGCTTGCAAGCTTAAATTTTCTAATATTAAAACCACTTGTTTTGAGTATCACCAAACCCCGAATGGAGGGCGCAAATCCATTCAACATATAGTTCCCGGAAAGCTATATGATCGTTTGCCCACGTGTTTGATGCATTACATATGTGTGATTAACCAACTTGTTTGAATTTGTTACAAGAAGTTATTTATGGAAATATTTCTCACTAAGCCTATTAGCTTATACCCCGATAGCTACCTTTTGCAGTTTCCATACTTATGGTTAAGGCCACGTGGACCATGCGGGCAGGTAATCCCTTTTTAAACATTAGAAATCTGAATAAAGAGTACCTTAGCATTAGCATGTTAATAGGTATATAATAGATTAGTAATTTAGGGAGTTGTCCCTAAGTTTGAAAAATTTATGCCATGAACAAATAATTATTGTGAATCCTCTTTCTTAAATGTGTTTTTATATCTCCTTAAACTTCATTATTCCACATATGGCCCTCTAAAATTGTGAAAGTAAGCCTTACACTTAATATAAAAGCTTTTGGAAATGACTAAGGTTGCCATACTTAAGCTTTAATATTGAGTGTGGCGGACTGTCACGTTTAGGATACCCATTGGGGCGTGACAATGTAAGAGTAGGGTGTGGCTCATGAGTATAGTAGGTTGTATTTGTGAATAGTAATCAAGACAATTAATTTACCAGTAATAAAGAGAATACGAGAAAAAAGGCTATATCTGCATTTTTCATAAACCAAAAAATTATAAAATTTATATTTTTGAAATCTTTATTCAATCTCGGTTCTAAAGGGTATTCCAGAATATTTTTCAAATTTCGAGTTTCGAGGCCCACTTCTCAGTAATGGATCTTGGGAAGGCCCGAAATAGATAATTTTTCGAAATAAGATCTTTTTATGGTTTAAAATATACTTTAGAACAATATTCCAGATTAAATTATTTTACGAAAGTTCCTTAGTTTAAAATCGAAGGAGAGCCGAATCCCAGGTTCTTAAATTTCTCTCCCAAGCTTAAGCTAATCTGGTTTAGGGTTTTGGTTTTCGGCTCCCGAAGTCTACTTGGTTACTAGGAAAACTGAGGTTTACAGCCGGCCCCCTTCCCATTCCCCTTAATTTGTTTTATTTTCTATTTATTTAATTAACATAAATTACCCTCCACTTTTTCCTATAAATATCACATATTTCTTCCATTTCCTTCACACCTTTCATACATTACAATTACTCTCCCAAAATCTCTCCAAAAGCTCTCTCAAATTTTCTCTAGTTTCTTCTTCTTCTATAGATAATAGTCTAAGCTTTCTATATGTTCATTTGCTTTGTATAAACATAGTATGTGTTTTCTAAACCCATGGAGGTTAGGAAAGCAATAATATGTTCATACTTTATTCTTGTTCATGAATATGTTTTCGTTTATGTTGTTCTTATGTATATCTAAATAAATATATCTATGTAGTTATATATATCTTTTAGAGCATATAAGCTCATTTATTATTGCAATTTATTTACTTTCCTTGTAATTTATTTCCTTACCTTGCAATTTATTTACTTTCATGTTGTATTAAGAAGTCTTTCTATTCTAACACTCGTCCTCATTAAGTCAAAACAATTTTCTTTTTTTTTTTTTAGACTAGTCTATTCTTAGTCCCAGGAAGCCTTGAAAAAGCTAAGGTTCCCGATACTTGGCAATTATTATTAATATGCTTATTTATTTCTTATATTCTTATCTTTTTATATTTGTAGCTTTTATAAACTACATGATCATATTCATGCATGGCTAATAAGTCGTTGTCCAAATAAAAATGAATCTTTTTTATGAAAGAATAAAATTTGATCAACGTTTTTCCAAAGACATAGAAAAATATTTTCAAATAAATCTATTTTAAAAGTTTATGCAAACTCATTATGAAACTTCTTCAAAGTCTAAAGATATTTTCTCTTCAAATAACAAAGAAGTTTTGATATATCGATAATAACTTGATACTATTTTTGGAAACTTTCTAAACCAAAAGCTAAATAAGTTTTCAAGAAAATCAACTTATAAGGACAATGAAAATAAATTTTCAAAGAATAAACTCATCAATTACTACTAAGGAAAATTTTTTTGAAACTCTATTTTTCAATTCCTAGAAATAAAATTGGTAGATAAACTCAAAAGGCCAAACTTTACTATCAAATCACTTTTGATAAACTAAAGAATCAAAATATAGAATATTAGATTTTTATCAACTAAAAATTTATAAATTACTTCAAACACATAAAGTAAAGTCTTATAAATCCAAATTTTCCAAAACACTAGAAAAGGTGGTTTTAAGAAAATCAATTAAATAAGAAAACACCTATAACTTCATGCATAAATTATGAGTCTATTTATATACATAAGGAATTCTTTTCAAGTATATACATATTTGAGTTTTACTTAAACAAGCCTTAGTAAAGGAAGGAATAGAAAATGTTGTTTGTCAAGAAAAGAATTTTCGTGTTAGATCTGTACCCTTCTAAACCATGACTAAAAAGACCTTTTATAGTAAAATTAACCTTAGAAATGGATAGATCTTTTTGAGTAGGTAGAAAACGATATATAATATGTGAAATTCCAAGATAAAATGAGCAAGTTATGGCCATTTTAAGTTGGAACTTCTTTCAATTCGATTTTACCGCAATTTCAAGATGGACTTAGAATCTTTAAAGTAGAAATTCTATCAAAGACTCATTTTGGGTATTTCATCTTGTTTAGTGAAGAAGGAACCGATATTGCCTTCCTGAAAGATTATTTCGACTAAGAGCAATCGTCATGAAGTGAGTTAATCCCTTACTAACTACGTTTCCTTGATTGTGCTTGTAAGTAGTAACACTAGAGAATAAGGAAAAAGATAATTGAACAAATGTTGTGTGATTTGGATTCATGATTGAATGATGTGGTTGTTGAATGTAATATACTAAATAATTTTAAGTCGTAAGTGTTCACAAGCTACTAGATTCTAATATGCCTTTTATGTTGATGTTAAAAATAGGTTAAGTTTGATCAATTTCGTGTTAGAACAAGATTGACATCAATTGGATTATTTTCTTAACTTCTGCAATGAAGGCCGGCATCTTTGATGAAGAACGCCGCCGGCCTATGTCTTAAGTTTGCCAGCGTACTCTGTAACAGATTGTACGCCGCCTCCTGAAGAATCTACGTCGCCGGCGTACAGACGACATAGGATGGGAACACTAGCATTTTTCTTAACGCTGGGAGAAAAGCTGCCGGCGTTCATAGGGTTTCTTTTCTACACCGGCATGAAAGCCGCCGGTTTAGGTCCAAGATTTACCCGCGTATGAAGGGACGATTTGAATTCTGGGAATCAAAGCCTCGACGAATGCTGCCGGCGTTCATGTAGATCTGGCCAGCATATGGTGTAAGCCGGCAAAATCTGCAGGTACACCGCCGGCGTATAACCAAATTTCTATAAATACAAGACACGAAAATCATTTTCGACAGACATTTCCTTATATCATTTCCCTTCGTATAAGAGAGTTCTGAAGCGTTCTTGGTGATTTAGGCCTAGAGAATCATTCAGAGGGTATTACTAATTAAAAGTAAGTGATCTTAACCTTCTCATTTGGATTATATACAAATTTGTATAAGTATCTTAGGGTTTGGATGAATATTTCATGAAGGATTTTGAAGAATAAACCCTAGCTCATGTTTTGATCATAATAGGAAGAGAAAAAACAAGTATTATACGTTCCATATCAGTAAGTATAAGTTTTGAATCCTCTTTATACGAAATTGGACAGCTTTGATATTTCGATATTGATCATATGAAATATTTTATAAGGTTTGGTGGAAATTCTGATTTAAGGATTTGAAATATCCGTTCTTTGATATTATTGGAGGTGCTTGGGGTTATTGATCATTATAATTCGAGTTTGGGAAGTTCTGTATCAGGTTAGTTTAGATAGGTTGTTTTATGTTAAGATATTGCGATCATGTCTGTTGAGATATATATATATATATATATATTGTAACAGGACATTTGGAATTGTGAAACTGTGATTGATTTAGATATAAGAATTGCTGGAGTTGGGTTGACTTGGTGTTGGTATCAAATTCTGAGGATTTGATTTGGATTCTTGAAATTTAGAAAGGTACGACCAATCCATTGTTTATTGTATGTGCTTGTAGATTAGAATTTTTGTGATTGGATGTAGGAACAGAATTACATAATAAACTTAATAAATATTTGGCTTAATAATTGTCTGTCTGGTTGTGGTTGGCTTTGACCAGTAGAGACCTAGCAGATAGTGATACTGGTGAGGCACCCTGATGATCTTAGTGTGAGGTTGTCCCGAGTGGACTCGTGCTAAGAAATGACTCTGGTAGAATTTAGGTGTTCAGGAATTGGGATGTTTGGGGAGTACCCACTCATCCATATATATATGATTAACTATTTTCAAATCAGTTGGATGTTTTTATAGCAGAGTCTGAGTTACTCTGGGTTCAGGATTTATGTATACTAGATTCTGAACTGTGTTGTTTTGCTGGACTAAAATAGATAATAAACTGTTGTATGCATTTAGTTTAGTTGCATTTATTTATACATGTTGTTTGTGCATAATCTTGCTTGAACTGGATTGGATATTATCGTACTAGGCTTCGCCGCTCATTCTATTATATTTCAGGTGCAGGTGATGATAATGTGATTTATGATCTTTCGGGTTTTGATATCATCTATGAGGATGGGGATGGCGTTAGCGGTCCTGACTACCCTGCTGATGACTAGTTGTTTAGTCATAGATGATATAGAATGGATCTGAGAAGACTTTAATGATTGATTTATATTTTGTTTATTGAAATTTTAAGTTGTATTTGGAGTTTTCATATAGTGATAGTTTTAGAGTATAGTATGACTTGTTGACCTGCAGTTATGTCAACAATGTCCAGTTTGCTGATTATGGAGATTATATTCTTATCATATGATTTATTTATGAGGACCACATGTCTTATTTTATACTTTGTGAGTTATTCAGGTGTTATTCAGGTTATCTGTGGAAATTATAGCCTTAGCGTGTTCTAATCAAGAGAGGACACGTGGCGGGTTGTAATGCCAACAGGTTAGGGCGTTACATTGAATAAAAGCTTAGTATATCGAAAGAGGAATTGATGAATAACTTTGTTTTCTTCCAATGGTATGATGAATATTGTTTTGGTCACCTTTAACTCGAAATCGATAATAATTGAATATACCAATATCAAGAACAATTCATGCATACTGTAAAGCCTTAGAAAATTTTAGTAAATAATTCCAAAATAAAAATCGAAGTTAAACTCTAAAAATGATTCCAAATTAAAACCGAACTTCGACTAATCCTAAATCACAAACGAATGTAGAAATTTCTTAATCTTGAGAAAATGAGATTCCTTGAAAATAGAATAAGAACTCAATGGTCTTTAAATTCAAAACCACTACGTACGACAAATTCCATACTTAACTCTGAATTGTAAAATCGGGTAATATAGAACCTAAAAACAAATTATTAAAAAGTAAATAACGATAAACTTTTAGAAATAAAACTCAATTCAAGAATTCCGAAAACGTTGAGAGACACTAAATACTTACAAAAATAAAATTTAAAATAAATTTCTCAAATTAAATATATTGTATAAACATAAAACATCAGTTTCCAAATTGGCAAAGATCTAAGCCGGAAAATCACCCGGGAACCCTAAGTAGAATACAGTAGTTTAAGTCCGGCAATCTCGCGCTCTTAGCCCTAGAGGCCAAGGTGTGGTTTAAGTGTGTAGAATAGCTCGTAGTGATATAAGGTCGCTTAAAAATATCATATTGGTAAATTTTTGACTTATTTCGAACCCTTTTGGATACACATTTCGAAAAGCGTGTCCTAGGGCTCGAGATATAAAAAACTTACCATTAATACCGTTAGAATCGTATTTTCAAATGGATTTCTAAAATATCAGTTTTATAATGTTTCGATAATTAGAATTATCTAATTTTGCGATTTTATTCGTATTTCATTACTACCAGTAATTAACTAGCCTTTTGCACTATTCACTACTATTCATTACACAGTTTTATTATTCTTATAAACCCTTATATTTTTAGATAAATATTTTATATATCCGAGAAACTTTCTGTCACGCCCCGAAGGGTACCCTAAACGTGGCAGTCCGCCACATATAATATCAAGGCTTAAGAATGGCTACCTTAGTCACGCGAAAGCCTTAGTATTATATGTAAGGCGTCTAACACGGTAATAGGAGACACTTTTGGGAAGTATAGTTTAAGCAAGTAAAGATAAACATACAAGAATCCAGAAATAAAGTATATCATATCATTAATAACCAAAGGTCTATTACATAACTTCTTAGGGGCATACCCCTGCTAATCCCATGGATCGTGATAAACTTCATAACATCCAAAATACTACATTAAAGATTTCAAAGGAATTCTAATCTAAGTCTTCGAGTAGATTTCCTCCAAAAGCTTCAATATGTAAGACTTACATGGATACGGGAAGACCTCGGGCACAAAAATAAGTGTTCCTGAGAATACAAATATCTATAGGGGTGTAAGCTTATGGGCTTAGTGAGTAAATCCCGAAATTCATACTCGCAGAAAATTATCAGTCAAGTTCATTATTCAAACATATGAAATGCAACAACCACGTGAGCATACAAGACATATGACTTTCCGGGAATCATATGTTGAATGAATTACGCCCTTCATTCGGCGTTGGGTATTCAGGCCAATTACAGCCACAACTTTTAAAAACACTTTTATAGATCTTACCGGCTCCTATACGCCATCAAAAACTTGTAGTTATTACAGGCTCCTACTAGCCACCAATTTTGTAGTTTTTACTGGCTCCTACTCGCCACTTACATGATATACCGGTTATGTCTACCACCACTATTATACACTTGTCCCACCAATTGTATAGTAGTGAATGCAATGTGACTCAACATATGAAGTGCATGAATAATTTCTTTAATTAAAGTCTAGTAGTTACATTTAACTTCTTTCAAGTGATCAATCAATTTCAAACATTTCAAGATATTAATTCACATACAACTTTATTACAAACAAATCGAGTTTCGATATACTTAGTATTCTTTCAACATATTATCATACACTTCCTTTTGATTTTTCTTAAATTCTAGTGTAACTAATTTTACAAGCATAATCAAGAGTATGAAAAATAACGGGGAATAAACTCACTCAGCCATGATGACACCTTTCTTGAAGCGGATGAGTCGTTCGGGATTTCCACTAATCGTAGTAATCTTCGGGATATGAATAATCCTCCTCGAGATTATCTAAAAGAAAGAAGAATACTTAAGATGAGTATTTCATGAACTTCTTTCTTTGAAGATTCTAATCTTTTCTTAAAATTGCGGTAAAATCGTATAAGGGAAAATTCCAACTTAAAATGGCCATAACTTGCTCATTTTAACTCGGAATTTCGCGTATAATATACTGTTTTCTACCTACTCAGAAAGATCTATGCATTTCTAAACTTATTTTCATAAAACCAGGCCGTTTGGGTTCCGAAAAGACAGCGACCAGATTTGCCACGAATTTGCAAACACTTGTTTTCCTTCTTGTAAACAAAGCTCATTTGAAAAGATAAATATTTCAATTATTTTGTAAACTTTTGAAAGGTATATATATATTTGTAATGACTCATAACAAATGTATGAAGTAAATGATGTTGTCTCAACTTATAAAAAGTAAGGTTTTAAAAGATTTTGAACTTGAGATTCTATTGAATATTTATTTTACTTTTGAAAGATCTTGAGTTATTGAGATGAATATTCTTTTTCTAAATTTAATCTCTCGTAATTTCTTTAATTTCGTAAAGTGTGGTTTTATTTTCTAAACTTGGATTCAAAAGTAGTAAAATGACATTTTTATTTCTTGTAATGATTCTAAAAGAATTTCTACTTCTTGATGAAAGATAAGTTTTCATAAAACCTTTTGTTTATGTAAGAAAAATCACTCCCATGCATGTTCATGGGTTTTTAAGAAATCCATTTTCCATATTTATTTCTTTAGAAAAAAAAACCTTTAATTCAAGAAAACACTTTCTCATTTATTGTTGTTGAAACAAAAACATTATGTTCATGCATGAATATGAATCATAAGCTATAGAAATATAAAGTAAAATAATAACTTGAAAGCTTAAGTAAATAATAAAGTAAATCAAGTATTGGGACCTTAGCTTCTTCAAGGTACCCCGGGACTAAGAAAAGACTAGTCCCGAAAAAGGAAAAGAAAAAAAAAGAATTGTTTTGACTTGATGAGGACAAGTCTAAGACTAGAATGACTAGTCTTAAAATCAACTTGAAATAAATCGCGATAAAGTAAATAAATTGCATGAAAGATAAATAAATTGCAAGATAATGAGCTTATATGCTCTAAATAGTATATATAGCTATATAGATATATTAGATAGTAATAACATAAAGGAAATATAAAGAACATAAAGGAACATAAAGAGATTGATATTATGAACAAAAACAAAGTATGAACCTAATGTTGCTTTCTTAACCTTCATGGTTTTTAGAAAACACACACTAAGCTCATACTAAGTAGATGAACATGAAGAAATCTTGAGAAAATCTTACCTAAAAGAAGCTAAACTAAGAGGACTTCTTGAAAGAACTCTTGAGAGAAATTGGAGAGAAATTTTTGTAGAGTAACTTTAGAGAAGAACAGGTGTGAAAGAAGTGAAGGTATGAGGGGGTATTTATAGGAAAATGTGGGAGATAAATTGTGTTAATTAAATAATTGGAAATTAAAACAAATTGGAGGGATAGAGAGAGAGGCCGGCGCCACTTTGCTTGTATGGGGAAGAGAAAAATTAATTTTTTTGTTATTTTGTTAATTAAAAGTAAGAAATGAAAGATGTGAAGTTGTATTGGAAATGAAAATGTGTAAGAAATAGGTGTATAGGTTATAAAAATAGGTTGTAAGAAAACGTAGAGATAGGTGAATAGTGTAGAATAGTAGAAAATAGTGTAATGTAAAAGTAGATATGACAATTAAATATCGGTAGTAAGAAAATACGCGTATAAAAGCGATATCTGATATTTTTAGCTACCGAAAAATTACGAAATTGATATTTTTGGAAATTTCATATTTTTACGAGTCTAACGGTATATTCGGAATATTTTTCCTATTCCGAGCTCCCGGACACGTTTTTCAAGAGTCGGGTTCGATCGGGATCAAAGGACACTTGAATTTTGAAAAACTGATGTTTTTATAAAACTTATGGCTATTACAAACTATTATAACTAATTTTTCCAACTTCGTTTTCTAGGGCTTGAGAAAACGGCAATGCCGGACTTAAGCGGTTACGGTAAACTAGGGTTTGGTTGACTCTGGGAAATCCGGTTGACTTCCGATTAGGGTTTAAACTATAATTTGAATCCAAAAATTTCGGGGATTTACACTTTCGTTTTTCCAAAATTTAGTACGTTTTGGGTTTTTATGGGATTAGTTTCCATTTAAAACTCGATACTAAAAATAAAATAAATTATTTTAATAATTTTAAAATATTTGAAAAATATTTTCATTTTCATAAAATATTTTTTTAGAATTTTTCTGGTTATAAAAATATCATTTGTAGCTCATATTCGCGTATTTTGATCATATCGGTAACTTATTTGATAATTCACTAAAATAAATTAATTAATTGTGTTATTTTTATTATGAAAAATCTGCTACAAAAATTTGGAATACATTTTCTATTTTTTCTTATTTTTATTTTATTTATTAAGAAAGTACTCTTACAAACCCATACCTTTAAGTACACCTTTCATACATCACTTCTTTTTCACTTCAATCTTTCTACACTTCATGTATCACTTCATGGCAGATTTTTGACCTTCTTTGGCTGCCTTTTGTCCTTTGAAATACTCCAAATTGATTAAAATAAATCTTGTTCAACCCTTCTTTAAGAAGCTACACATACCATTAATTACACATTACAATTTAAAGTTAAAAACCAATTAAATTCCCTCTCTATCTCTTCTATCAAATTCACGCTAGCTAGAGGACAACATTGGCTGCTCATTTCTTCTTTTTATCTTCATTTAATGTGTCTTTAACTCATTTTTATCTTTCTCTCTCATTCACACAATAACCCTTTGTCATTCCTTACACTTTTTCTCTCTTTCTCTCTTCATTTTCTCTTGTTCTTACATGAAAACCTTGCTGCCCCTATTCCTTATTGGAGCTCCCACACATATTTTTTCAAGATCCTTTGATAAAACTCTTGTCCAAAACTTCCATAGTTGATATAGGTAAAGTATAGTGAGAGTTTCATGCATCAAATGACATTCAATAAGCTTAAAAGATAAGGATGATGATGCCAAAATGAAACAGTCCTCTTATCCATGATTATTCTCTTATATTATTATTATTATTTTATTGCTAAAAGTAGTTATATTTTGTAGATCTAACTTTTTTTGTAGGTTTGATTACATTTATGTTTTAGATTTTGTTATTTGAGTTATTTTACTATTAGTTTGTTTTATTTTCAAGTTGTGTTGTTATTGCTAATGATTTGTGCATATATTCATCATTCACATAACCATCATAGTGTTCATGCATTTATGACTAGTATAGTAAACTAGATCTAGCTGTTTTAAGTTCATACATGCATTAGACTTTTGTTTTATGTTCTTAAATAACTTGTAATAACTTGATGGTAGTAGAAAGGTATTAGGAAGCTCTAAATCTATTTTAGTTTTAACAAAAATCATTTTTAAAAATTCGGATAAAAAGGGAACCATATTTAGATAAGCTATTTTTCAACTTCAAAATGTGTATTTTCATTTAAAATGAAGGGCTTAAGGAATAGGTATCATAAATAAATGATCTTGATGAGTAAAGTTTAGATCTATGAGTTTATAGTTCACTACCATGAATTTCTTTTATATTTATGTTCATAGAAAGTGTAGATTTTTGTTTTGAACTCAAACAAAATGGTGAAATTCGTATCTAGGCAAGACCCATATTTAAAAACCATTTTCCAAATGTCAAAATGAAATTTTTACTTGAAATAATGAAGGCTTAATGGGTATATATCATCAAGACTTTATTTTATATGGTTCAAAAGTGATTTTTAAAGATTATTTTTCAAAACAAAATTCTATTTTCGGATTTAGGCCAAGGCCTAGTTTAAAAACATGTTTTCCAACTCAAAAATGAAGTTTTTATTCAAGATATGGAAGGGTCTTAAGATAGGATATGTAAGGGATGATTTTTCATAAGTTTAGATAGATTTTATCAAAAGATATGTCCAAAAATAAATTTTATAACTTCGGATCTCAACCAAGACTAATTTTGAAAACCCATTTTTCAACACCAAAATGAAGGATTTGTTTAAAAAATGAAAGGCTTATAGAATATGTATCAATAGGAGATGTTTTTGATAAGTAAATGGTAGATCTACTAATAGAGATTCTCAAAATAGGAAGAGATTACAAAATATAAAATTTGAGTTTTATCCTAACTTTGTGAAATTCGGATGGTTTCAAGACCATCCCTTAAAAACCCTTTTATTAACTCCAAAACTTGTGTTTTATGTGAAAAATGAAGAGTATAGGTATGTCACGCCCCGAGATAGGGTGCAACAGCCTGCCCACGAATCACTAAGTGTAATTCACGAAAGGCTCCTACAAACTACGGTGAGTTCCTAACATATTTTAGTTTTCGAAAACTCTTTAATTAGTTTTCACAAATATTTAACTGCAGCGGAAATAAAACATTTGATACCAATTTCAAAAAGATTACTCACAAGAGTAAATAACTCATAAAACCATAGTATCGAAATAAGAAGTGATAAAAAAAAACATAATCTTGCACACAGGCGCCCAAAAGTAAACAGTATCTCAAAAACTGTATAAGTATCTCAAAAACAGTAGAGTCCTCACTAGGCTCTCCAAAAGAACATAAGTAAGCATAAAATGCCCGCATCTAATCGTAGAACTCGTCAGCACACTCCTCGAAGTCGGTACCATACCCCAAGAAGTCATAGCGGTCATCAGAATCATAGCCATCATCACCAGAAACACAATCAGTACCTGAAATGATTAGAATGAGCGGCGAAGCCCAATACACAGTAACGCAAGCACATGCGACGTGAATGCAAGCATACTTATTCTACCAAGCACAACCAATAAATTGAGGTATTTAATTAAGCCAGCACAGGAGCACTCACACTCCGAATCAAACACGGGGCAGGGAAATCCTTTCGTGCACGCACACGACAAGGGGGATGTGATATGACAAGCCGGTGTCACATCCTGGAAGCTTGGTCCTTAGACCTGGAAGATATGGTCCGAAGACCCTGGAAGATATGGTCCGAAGACCCTGGAAGAAACTAGCATCGTCCGGGTTTTCCAGCCGTTATCTGACATTAACCGAACCAATCCATCTACACAGTGAAGGTACGGGCCCATTACCGTAGTCTTCCAGCTGTGCAACTTCTCTTCAATGGGGTTAATCGTTACCCCGCTACTGTACCGGCCCGTCAGCTAGCCACCGTACCACCAAGGGTGGCCTAAGTGCCTACACTCTACCACATTAGAGTTGGACTCTAATGGGGTCGTCGGAACTCTCCGGCCCGAGCCCGACCAAACACAAGCAATTAATCATTAAGCCGTCTTTAAGTTTTTAACCATTTTAATGCCTGTCCTAACAAGCAACACGCATGTTACTGCGTACCTTGTATAACAGAAGGAAACTCGAAGAAGTCCGAAGGATAACAGAAAGAAGAATCTGTTAACAAAAGATTTAACAAAATCAGGATTAAGCATTTACAAAGAATTATATCAAGTATTAAGCTTTTAGAACAACGCCTTAACCTTATAAGACTTTACAAAATTTTAGGGGTGAAATGGGCTTGGAGTAGATATAGAGTAAGCCCATTAAGACATATGTAATTGAATATCTTATTTAGAAGTAATGGGCCTTGAGGGTTTACTAGTTAAGCCCATTAAATAACTATTAATCATTTTCACTTTATTAGGTTAATGGGCCTTGAAGTAGGCTTGGGCCCATTAAGGAAATCTATATATATAAAGCTTAGAATTAAATTGGGCTTCATGATTGGCTTAGGTCCAATTAGGAGTTTAATTAAGTTATTGGACCTAAATATATGTGATAAGCCCAAAAGATTAGAATTATGTCTTATTTAGGAATATTGGGCCTTGAGTGAACCTATTAGGCCCAATAAGTAACTAAGTTATAATTCAAGCTATAGGGCCCATGAAATGTATATGGACCCATTAAGAGTCAATACTCTTGGATCTTAGATGATGTGCTTAAAGTATTGGGTGTAAGGTCCACTTGGAGTAAAAGTGGGTAATGGACCTCATTTTTATATTTTAAGCCCATGGGGTTTAAGCTAAAGTTATGGGTTTGATTTTTAGATTTATTTTTAAGGGATATGGACCTTGATATGATATGGATAGGCCCATATTAGAATAGGTTCAGATTGATACAAAATATTTAGGTTTGGTTGTAGCCCAAAAACTACTCTATAGTTCCAGCCCATAATAAAGTATGGTATATCCTCACATTTTAGCTATTTGGGCCTTCAAATCATATCGGATTTTGTAAAATAAATTTCTTTTGAAAGATAATCAATAAAAATACTTCCATGAATTTTTATTGATTTTTAGAGCCCAATAACTATTTTTAAGAATTCGTTTTTCACAAAGGACCAAATCTGTCCAATTTTTCCCTGAAAGTCAGATTGCGCATACTTTACTAAAATGGGCATATCTGGGCCATCCGAACGAATTTTTGAGTGGTTCCAGTTGGGTTAGAAACTAGACTCAGGAGATTTCTATTGGTACCTAATTCAGTGATAATAATCTGTATGGGATGAGTTATGATAATTTGAAGTTGGGCTAACTAACAGGAACAAAACAGAATCCACTGGGTGGTATGTTTTATTGCACAACTAATAACTCCATCAATTCTTAACCTTTTTAAGTGATTCTTGAGCCTAAATTATACTAATTTTAATGAAATAAAATCCTGTAAAATTTCACGGTTTTTAAAGCTCATTTACTATGCTAAAACTATTTTTAAAATCGGATTTTAAACAGGGGAAAACAGGAATTTCAGAACATAGCCCAAATACAAGTTTAAAACACATAACTTGGCCCACAACGTGATCAGAATACCATTAACATAATATCACACCTAAACATGATACTAAACATGTCAATAATCATGATTAATCATAATCTATCATAACACAAGTTAAAATCATCAAGTTTAGGCTCAAATCATCATATAACTTCATTTTTAACATGAATCAATGAAAGATATCAACATGGAACATCCATAACATGAATTTCTAAATATGTACAGCAGGTTCTTCATTATAAATACATGCTCATCAAGTGATAATCAATATATATTAAGGATTCAACATATATAAGATGATTATATGCAATATACTTCACTATAACATCATTAACACCTAAATCTAACATGATTATCCAAAAATCATCAAAATATATCATCATATACAT